>CM062627.1:56467913-56922913 GCA_025617555.3 Puccinia polysora | reverse complement strand
TAATCTAATTTAATTCATCTACTGTTCTTCTGGTACCAATGTATGCTGCATCCATTGACCACTTATCTTTTTTTTTCTGTTGCCAGTTTTTCCCTCTCAATTTGAAGTTGCGCTTGCTGTCAATCCTTCTCCTTTCCTATTTTTGAAATTTTAGCTCAGCCTGTTTAAAATTCCACTCAGCATCCCATTTTTGCTGATGAGCCAAACTCTTGGCTTTCAGCTTTTGAAAATCAATAGCCAGTTGACCATCCTACTTCTCCTTCTCAAACCAAAGTTTTTCAGATTCAATTTGCAATTTCACTGTTTTTCAAAGGGGAATAGGAATCAGCTTGATTTTGAAAGCAAGGAGAATCAAATGGGCTTACTTCAATCTTGATTCTCCATGATCTCCTCAGAGACCAAAACATTTGAAGTGTTTCTCCTCTTTTGAATGCTATTGGGGTTGATGTTGATGGAATTGGAGGCCTTTTTATTTCAACTTGCAGAGCAGGTTTGTGTGGGAAAATCATTGCTCTCATTTGAAGGGGATGTTGGAGGCCCCATTGGCTTGAGTTTATGGCCATTCAGGAATGGATGAGACTCTTTATTTCAAATCTAAATCAGTTGGGATTAACTGGACAGAACAAAATAGAACTTGGTTCCTTACTTGAGCAGATTTTGGTGGCAATGGTGATACAGGAATGACATCCTCCTCATTGGCCAAGTTCTCCAGTTCTTCCACCCCAGAAAGAGAGCAATCCAAAGAAGGAGGGGAGGGGCCCAAGGTTGGGTTTGATTACTCAATCAACACGGAAGTAGAAATGATTGGAGCTGATTGGGTTTGAATATCCTCCTTGGCATTGGATGAGGGCCACTCATAGGTTTCTTCTGGGTCACCATTGCTAGGCTGAGCATCCCCAGCCAATTCCTCAGCTTCAAAATAATCCAATTGTTGGGCATCACAAGCAGCTAGGGGGCTGATTTTGGCCTTCTTTCCAAAGATTTCATCAATTTGAATATAAAAAGGAAAAATGGAGTCCAACTTATCAACCACAAAGTTGATTGCCTTGGCTTTGTCAGAGTTGGTGATACCAAAGCCAGTGGAGATTGACATGGAGTGGGCCTTTTTGTACTTGGCTCAATAATTCTTGAATCACTCCCTCATCTGTTTTGATGACAGATCCAGCCTACTTTTTTTTTATTCTTGAGTTCATTGGCCATCAGGAGATAACCATTGACCTTAGAGGATGGAGGTTGGCCAACGCTGTAAGCCTTCAAACAGTTCTAGGCCGTGGCAGTTCTGTGGACGGGAAAGGTGCTGTTTAGGCTGCCCTCCTGAGTGTTAAAAAAATATTTTAAATGTAACTGAGATCAAGGTCCAGAACCTTTTAAGTGAGGAATCCAGTGGTAAAGGATAAGGTTTGATAATAGTTTGTAGCAATGGAACAGCACTATCTGAGGCAAAATAATGTGGGAGATGTTTGAACAAAAGAAGTTAAAGTTTTTTTAAAGTTCAAAATAACAAAGCTGTTTTATGTAAACAATACCCACAAGCTAATAACTCTGGTTGTCAGCAGAAGATTGGGGATGATCAACTCAAACCCCAACCAACCTTTGGGTTCTTAATTAACCCGCCCAACTCTCGGCAATCAAGCACTTGAGGGGTACCAGATAACTGAGGGTGGCTGTACAAGACAAAGCACAATGTTTTGAGAAGCTTTAAAAGCAAACAGTAACTGATTCAAACAGGGATAAACTCAAAAATTCTCAAGGAACTCAAGAGTAGGCTGGCAGAATGAAATTTTGAAAAATAGAAGGAGGAATAACACTCCAGGTTTTAAGCTCAATAAAACCTCTTCAATCAAACATGATTGGCTTTGGAAAGATGATCAAGGAAGGATCAAGACTGGTATGGTCAGAGACAGGGATCAAAGAGTGGTGTGAAACACTCAAGAATTCCAACAGACAGAATTCTCTTCAACCAACAAGGCTATGGTTGGTGATAAGGATCAGGCCACATAGGGGAAAAGACTTAAGGATCAATGGATCAGGGGGCAATCAAGGATATACCCAGGATGATGATTAGGATCAGATTTCAGATAATAACCAGGGGGGAACATGCACACACTCCCATGGATGATGTGGGAAAATTTAGGGGAGAGCCCATCCTTTTATGGGCCATGGGTCCCTGTAGACTACTTGCAAGGGATGACACAGATAGAGCAAAAAAAAACAACAATTGAAAAAAGTTTTTTTTATTTTTTTACTTAGAAAATGAAATGATGCGGGAAAAAAGAAATGAAAATAAAACAAAAAAACAAATATGATTGGGACATGTGAGCAAAAAAAGATGAAAGGAAGGCAGCCAGCCCGCGTCATGGATGACAGCGGGCAGCACATGGACATCCGCGGGTTGGCAGGTGAGAAATAGGGAAGGATGATCCTCTGCAACAGTGCTTGTGGGGCCTTGAGAAGGAGAAACAGCAACAGAGGTTGCTGCAGGTGATTAGCGTGGGGTGCAGGGAGATTTGATGGATTGGAAGGAGTATGTAAATTATTCAGTAGGATGATGACCAACTTGGTGGAGAATTGTGGTGAACCATTTGAGACACCTTGGGTAAAGAATTCAAAAATTGTAAAAAAAAAAAAAAAAAAAAAAAAAACTGTCCCTGCGTGTTGCTCATCCTCATCCTCATTGTCGCGCGTTGCTCATCCTCATCCTCATTGTCTCGCGTAGCTCATCCTCATCCTCATTGTCGCGCGTTGCTCATCCTCATCCTCATTGTTGCGTGTTGCTCATCCTCATCCTCATTGTCGCGCGTCACTCATCCTCATCCTCATTGTTGCGCGTCGCTCATCCATGACTTACCAAACTCATCCCGACCGCACCTCCAAGCACTTTTCCAATCCTTGGATCCATCAATCTCCCACCTCACTCAATCTATCAGTTGCCAATCTCAAGCCCGTCAGGATTTACTCAATCGCCTCGAGCCGTCGAGTCCTGCCTGCCATCATCCTCCCATCCAATCTCACTCCAATCAAGATCAAGACGGTCTCAATGCCTACCTCGACTCCCTCACCTTCCCCCTGGGACTCTCCCACCCCCCTTCCATCTTTGGGCGGGGGTGGAAAGGCATTGTCTACCGCCCCCGGACATCCGCGGGCGGTCTGGTTCATTTTCCTTTCCCACCCCTTCCCGCCTTTGGCCAAGGGCGGGGTGATTCCGGTGTTGCCGCGGGCGCCCCTCAATGGACGGAAGCAAAAGATGGTGAAGGGATGAGAAGGATCCCACCCCGGTCAGGCAGGCTGGATTTCCACCGGCCTGCGTGATCAAATTTTTCTGATCAACTGAAAATCAAAAAAAAATTCTTTCTTTTTCCGCTCTATTTGTAGAATCCGTTGTAAATAGTCTAACAGGGCCTCCTGCCCATATAAGTAGGGGCTTTCCCCTGCCTTTTGGGGGGGGGGATCAGCATATCTGGACATCACATCAGATCAACACATGGTATCCTAACACACACCACAACCTAAGATCATCAGTAACCTCTTGAAATACATCATCCATGGGGTTTTTATTCCCCTTTATCTGAGACAAAAATTTGGGTATATCTATGATTTCCCCTTGATCCTTGGGCCTCCATGCTCAAACCCTTAATCCTTGATCCTTATTACCAACCAATAGCTTTGCTGGTTGAAGAAGAATTTGACTGATTGAATTCTTGAGTGTATAAAACCACTCCTTATCCCTTTATCCGACCATACTGGTCCTGATCATTCTTTTATTATCTTTCTGGAACCAGTCACATTTGACTGAAGAGGTTTTATTTAGCTTAAAACCTGGAGTGTTAAACCTCCCTTTATCTCTTTTGAAGTTGAATTCCGCCACGCTACTCTTGAGTCCCTTGAGAAGTGTTGGGTTATTCTTGTTTGAATCAGTTATTGTTTTGCTTCTAGAGATTCTTCAAACAATTAGCTTTGTCTTGTGCAGCCACCCACAGTTATCTGGTACCCTTCAAGCGCTTGATTGCGGAGAGTTGGGAAGGTTCATTGAGAGCCTGGAGGTTGTTTGGGATTGAGTTGATCATTCCTAAGCTCCTGCTGACGACCAGCGCTATTAGCTTGTGGGCATTGTCACTCACAATTGCCTTGTCTTGTTGAACTCTGAACAATTCTTGACTCCTTCTATTCAAGTTTTCCCCAACATCATCTTGCCTTAGATAGTGTTGTCTCCCAGCTACCAACTACTATAATCTTTATCCACTTACATTTGGTTGCCCGTTTACCAGGTTCTGGACTTTGATCTTGGTTAAATTTAAATATTTTTGTAACACTCAGGAGGGCAGCCTAAAAAAGCACCTATTGCCTCCACAGAACTGCCTACGCCCTGCGCCGTTTGGAGTCTTACATTTGGTCCCCCTGGCCGGGATCACACCAGCAACCTTGGGATTTACAGTCCCAAATTTGTGGAATCAACTTTGAAACCCAATCTTTTTCTCTTTTTCTGTTTTTCACTTTTTTTCTGCGTTTCTGTTATCATCTAGATCTGATCCGTGGAGGCAACTTGTTCCAGAAGTAATTCCTCCCAATTGTGCACCATCAAGGGGTTTGATCCTAGTTGTTTTTTTTAAACCCTACCCTTGCCACACTCGTGAGCCACTTTGGAAATCTGTTCTTTGGATCCCTTAAGAAATCTTTTGTCAAAATGGAATCTATCAGTACCCCTTCTACCTCTGTTTTGGCCAAGATGATGAAGATCAAACCTCAGAACAAGAACTTATGCTTTAACGGTACAAATGTTGAACGGTGTGGTGCCCCATCCTGGACACCCTGGCCGCCTTAAGACCTCAATCCATAAACTGTTGCGCAAAACGTACCATCCGGTTGAACAACTTATCCTCAGGCTCATCCAAACCGTCCTTTACCCGCACGCGCGGTTCCATTATCCGCGTCTCGCGCCGCACCGCGCTCCTTTCATCCGCGCGCGTCCTTTATCCATGTTGCTTGTCATCTCCGCCGTTGTCATAGCACGTCCTCATCTTTGTTGTTGCGTGTCTTCATCTTTATTGTCGCGCGTCCCCATCTCCTCATTGCTACCGTCGCGCGGCGCTCATCCATGATTTACTGAATCCATCCCAACCGCACCCCCAAGCATTTGGCAAATCCTTGGATCCGTCAAAGCTCCCATCGCACTTGATCTATTGGTTGTGGATCTCAAGGCCGTCAGGATTTACTCAACTTTCTCAAACCAATCTACTATCCGCCCATCCGGGCTCTCATGGACTTCATCCGTAACCTTTCCTGGTACTCTCCCACCCGCTTCCGCCTTTGGAAGAGTGCCAACAACCGCCCGCAGACATCCGTGGCGGTTTGGTTCATTTCTCTCTCCCACCCGCTTCTGCCTTTGGAAGAGGGGTGGGTGACTCTGGTATTGTTACACGCTCCCATCCACAGACGGACGCGAGTGACCACATGGTTTCCTTCCCCTTTCCGCTCTATTTGTAGAATCCATTGTATATAGTCTAACAGGGCCTCCTGCCCATATAAGGAGGGGCTCTCCCCTGCCTTTTTGATCATCATTGGAAATCATCAGAACATGGAACAATCCAGAATGAAATCAGAACACCTTTGATCCTTGAGCCTCCATACTCAACCCTTGATCCCTGATCCTTATCACCAACCAATAGCCTTGCTGGTTGAAGAAAAATTCTGTCTGTTGGAATTTTTGAGTGTGTCATACCACTCCTTGATCCCTTTCTCTGACCATACTGGTCCTGATCCCTGATCACCTTTCTGGGGCCAATCACGATTGATTGATGAGGTCTTATTAAGCTTAAGACCTGGAGTGTTATATCTCCCCTTAGCTTCTTTGGAATTGCATTCTGCCAGCCTACTCTTGAGTCCCTTGAGAAGTGTTGAGGTTATCCTTGCTTCAAATCGGTTACTTTTTGTTTTAGAACTTCTTAAACATTGTGCTTTGTCTTGTACAGCCACCCTCAGTTATCTGGTACCCTTCAAGCGCTTGATTGCAGAGAGTTGGGCAGGTTCATTGAGAACCTGGAGGTTGCTTGGGTTTGAGTTGATCATCCCCAATCTTCTGCTGATGAACAGAGTTATGAGCTTGTGGGCCTTGTTACACACAACAGCTTTTGTTCTTTGAACTCTAGGAAGACTTTAACTTCTTTTGTTCAAGTTTTCCCTGCATAATCTTGTCTTGGATAGTGCTGTTCCGTTGCTACCAAACTATTATCATCTTTATCCTCTACTCCTTGATTCCTCATTTACCAGGTTCTGGACCTTGATCTCGGTTACATTTAAATATTTTTGTAACACTCAGGAGGGCAGCCTAAACAGCGCCTTTCCCCTCCGCAGAACTGCCACGGCCTAGCACCGTTTGGAGTCTTACATTTGGTCACCCAGGCCGGGATCAAACCAGCAACCTTGGGATTTACAGTCCCAACAACTTGAAGAATCAACTCCAAAGTCCGATCCGATTTTCTTTCTTTTCTTTTTGTTCATTTTTTTTTCTGATCCGTGGAGGCAGCTTGGTCTAGAAGTAAGTCCTCCCAATTTTGCACCGCCTGGGCAAGATCCTTGTTGTTTTTGTGAAACTCTACTCTTGCCACACTTGTGAGCCACCTTGGAACTCTGCTCGTTTGGATCTCTTGGGAACCATTCAACATGGAATCTGCTGGATCCTCTTTATCTGTTCGGGCCAAGATGGTCAAAATCAAACCTCAGAACAAAAATTTAGGCTTCAATGGGACCAATGTCGAACAATTCCTGGACTCCTATGAGATGGCTGCGGAAGTGGATGGTGCCAGTGAATATGATATGGCTTATCAGTTAAGGTTTTTTATCTCTTCTGACAAAGTTATGGATGTTATTGAATTGTTTGAGGGATTTGAAACTCACAACTGGCGGCTCCTGAAGGAGGCTATGTTAGCCAATTGGGGAAAAATAGATGTAGCCAGATTTACTTTGCAAGACTTGGATGCCCTGGTTTCTCAATGGATCTCCAATGGTGGTATCTCCTCACCCTCTGACTATCAGACTTTCAGAAAATCTTGGGCCCCTATCCAGTCCTATCTTATCCGGAACAATCACATTGATACGTTGGACGAAGTTCAAGTGCAATTTTTTCAGTCTTTCTCTCCAGGAGTGCAGGAAAGAATCAAGGATGAATTGGTGAAATCTGGATCCATGATCACAACAAGAGACAATCGATTCAAGCTCCCTGCTTTCATGATTCTTAGGAATACTGTGGATAAAGTGATGAAAGGTCAAACAGCTCTCACCTTTGAAAAACCTAAAATTACTGAACCAGTCCTTGCCCCCTCTTTTCAAGCATCTAACAAAATCACGAATAAGATGGAAGCCAATCCCAGACCTAAACCCAATCCTCAGACTCACCGGGAGACACCTACTATAGATGAGATCACTAAATTACTTCAGGCATTTGAGAATAAAATAGATCAGAAAATATCCTCTTTAGCCACTCCTAAACCTGCTAATTCTGTTCCCAAGTCTACTATAGTTTGTTATTATTGCCATAGGGAAGGCCATGGTACCGGTAGATGTCCTGAACTCCAGAAGGAAAAGGAGGAGAAGTTAGTAGAGCAGAAGGGAAATAATTTTTTCCTTCCTAATGGTGCTTTGATCCCTTATGATTTGTCTCGACCAATCCGTCATGTGGTGGCCTCATACCAACCACCAACCCCTAAGAAGGCATCCTTGGTCTCTGTGGATTTTTGATCATCATGTGGAACTCTGCAACCTTGGTATCCTCCAGCTATCACTTCTTCCAGCTTCCCTGGCAACTATCAATCCAATCCATCTAGGAAACGCCATGAGGAACTGAAACCTCATAAGTCTCCTCCTGTTCCATCCTCCATTCTGCAAAAACCCGTTAAACGCCAATTTTCACCTGAGCCTCCTTCCTCTGATGTGGAAGACATGGAAGTAGAAAGGGAACCACTTATGGAAAGGTTCCAAGACAACTCTGATCCTCCCCCTCTTCAACCTGCCCAACTCTCAGATCCTCTTCCATCACCTATTACACCTGATCTTCCTCCCTCCACCCAGCCCAAAGTTTGATTTGAGAGGGGCATCTCCAAGGAATACCCTAATGCTGTGGAAGGAGTATTAAAGAAAATTTCTGATCTTAAAATCCCCGATCTATCTGTGGCTGAACTCCTGTCGATCTCTCCATCTGTGGCAGAAGGGATGAAGGAATGGGTTTCTCTTCAACGTGTGGAGATTGGTCCGGACAAATTAAAGGTCTCCTCTGGTACTCTGATAGAGGATTGTGGTGGAACAGATCCCTCTTCAGATACCAACCTGTATTCCTGTACTCTTGGTTTTCTTCCATGTTGTCTTGGTGATTCAACTAAAATGGTTTCTCTCCTTGTGGATTTGGGTTCTCAGCTCAACTTGATTTCGGACTCCATGGCCTGCAAGCTTAAACTTAGCCCAAGGGTCAGTTTCAACTCTGCGGTCTATGGAATTGGGAATCAGTCCTGTGAACTGGTTGGTATTGCTGAGGATATTCCTGTTTGAATTTGTCGAAATATTGTTGGAACCTGTCACTTCTGGACACTCGTCTGGATGTTCCCATGATCTTGGGAAGGCCTTTCTTAATGGACTTTGGTGCTACCCTGATGTTTTCCGATCAAGTTGGGGAGAGAATTCTCCTCCCTGATGCTGATGGCAGAAAGATTGAAGTCCCCCTTTGTTCTTTGGATTCTGGTTGTTGGGAAAGAGACTTCCCTGGTTGACCTCCCAAATCTGTCCTGAAAGGAAAGCAGAAAGAAAACTCTCATTGCTTTCATCCTCATTTTTTAGCAGAATAGTTGGCCCTACTGATAATTGTAGTTCTCCTCAGCCTCAGACTTCAACTCATGGACCAACTCCCACCTCAGAGGCCCATCTTTCTTTTTCCTCATCACTTTCTTCTCATCCAAATAAGATCAAAACCCAAACATATGAAAAATTCAAAAAATCCAAGAATATTTCTTCTCTTTCTGGATCTGTTCTATCTTCCTTTCCTTTTTCTTTTCAGCCTGATCACTCATCTTCTATTCCGGTTTCAAATCTCCGCAATGAGTCTAAACTAGATCTTGATCTTGATTCTTTTCTTGGTGGCTTTGGTATGAAGGAGTTTAATCTTAGGTGGAGGCAATTTGGGGTAGAAGTAAGTCCTCCCAATTGTGCACCACCAAGGGCTTCTACTACTGTTATTTTTGAAACTCTACCCTGTGCCACAAATGTGAGCAATGTGTTATCTTTTGGATCCTCTTTTATGGAGAAGGCACCTTTCAAGGACGCAGCAGAACATTGGACTTGGAAGATGTTGGAACACGGCCTCAGTTTTTGTAGTCAGGTTTCACTGGTCAATGCTTGGAGGAAGCAGGGATTCCTCTCCTTTTCCACCAAGTACAAACCAGTTGCAAAGAAGGTCCAGCAAGTCAACCAACCAATGCCTCTGAACCTCAACCCTCCTCTTATGCGTCCTCCACTATCCCGCAATCCTTACTGTGGTCTATCCAAATCCCTCACTGGTACATTTATTCCCTCTGGTTGGGTCACTGAAGAACGTCTGAAAGTGGTTAATTTTGGTCCAGATGGATGGCTTCTTCCTGATGAGTTAAATTTTATCAAAAATATCTTGTCTCTAAGGGAACAATCAATTGCATTCTGTGACAAAGAGAGAGGTCTCTTGAAAGAATCCTATGGTCTCCCTTACATGATCACGGTAGTTGAACATGACCCTTGGCAAAAGAAAAAGATCCCAATCCCTGCTGCTAAAGTTGACGAATTCATCAAGTTGGTCCGCGAACAAGTCTGAACCGGTTTATACAAACAATCGACTTCTAGCTATTCCAGTCCTGTTTTCTGTGTTCTAAAGAGTAATGGTAAACTTAGAGTAGTTCATGATATCCAACCTCTTAATAAAGTTACTATTAAAGACTCTGGCATGCCGCCTGCCACTGAAGAATTTGTTGAATCCTTCTCTGGGAGAGCTTGCTATGCTCTAGGTGACATTATGGGTGGCTATGACAAACGATCCTTGCATCCTATTTCTCGTCCCCTCACTACTTTTGATACTCCCCTTGGTTGATTTCAGTTGACTCAATTGCCTCAAGGTGCCACCAACTTGGTTGCAGTCTATCAGGCTCTGATGATGTGGATCCTCCAGGACGAAATCCTGGATCATGCGGGTATCTTTATCAATGATGGTGGAATGAAGGGTCCAGTTTCTGACTATGATAATGAGCTCTTACCTTTGCACTCAGGAATCCAACAATTTGTCTGGGAGTATGCTACTGTTTTGGAAAGAATTTTGTTTTGAATTGAGGAATCTGGCCTTACTGGCTCTGGATCAAAACTTGCTTCCTGTGTCCCTGCTTTGGAAATTGTTGGTCATATAGTCTGCAAGGACGGAAGAAGGATGGCACCCTCTAAAGTCAAAAAAATCATCTCCTGGCCTACCCCAATAAATCCAACGGAAGTTAGGGGTTTCCTAGGTGTTGTAACTTATGTCAGGATCTTCATTCCCTCATCATCCAAAATCTGTATTCCCTTGCGTTGCTTAACCAGGAAAGATGCTGAATGGATTTGGACCCAAGACTGCAAACAATCATTTCAGTTGCTCAAAAAAATAGTTGGGAAAGACATTGTTTTGAAAAAGATCACTTATGGAAACGGAGCTGGCAAGATCAAGTTGGCAGTGGACTCAAGTTATCAATCTGTTGGGGCTGTTCTTACCCAGGAAGATGAAAATGGTTTGGATCGTCCTGCTCTGTATGAATCTCTTCTTTTCTCAGATGTGGAATCAAGGTACTCCCAGCCAAAACTGGAACTTTGCGGTGTGGCCCAAATTTTGAAGAAGCTTCAGACTGTCCTTTGGGGTCAACACTTCGAGTTAAAAGTTGATGCGCAATCTATTATTGAAATGATCAACGCCCCCAGCCTCCCAAATACTCCCATGACTTGTTGGATGGCTTTCATCCAGTTGTTCTCTTTTGATATTTTCCACAGGCCTGGAAAATCTTTCACCATGCCTCATGGTTTATCTTGACAACCTATTGGAGACAATGAATCAGAGGTTGGAATGGATTTTGATGAGGAAGAACCCTTGGTCCGCCCTGTCTTTGCCTTCTCATCCAAAAATTACTCTGGTTTCCAGCAATGTTTCTGGCTTAAGTTGGAGCAGTACCTTTCAACTCTCCAAAGACCCCCTGATCTCTCTGCCAAAGAATTTTGGTCCCTTAAAAGGAAGTCCTCCAACTTCTTTGTCCAAGGTTCTAGGCTTATGAAAAGAGAAACTCCTTGTGCACTTGTTGTGGTCACTATCCCTTCCAAGCAAGATTTGATCCTGGAAAATCTCCATGAAGGCCTTGGTCATCATGGGGAAACCGAAACTTATTGACGAATATCTGAATGATTCTGGTGGCCATCCCTAAAGAAATCTTTTGCTCAATGGTTTAGGAGTTGTGAAGTGTGCCAGAAACGTGATCTTAGGCGCCCGGCTGAAATTTGTTACCTCACTGGAGAATCCACTGTCTTTGGGAGGATTGCTATGGATGTGGTTCACATTAAGGCTGGTGGAGCTAAGTACCTCATTGTGGCTAGAGATGATTTTTCTGGATGGGTTGAAGCAAAGTTTCTTAAGAACCTCAGCTCTGAATCAGTAGCAGCTTTCCTTCATGAGACTTGGACAATGCGTTATGGCTTGGCCCGATCTTATTCTACGGATGGTGGCTCAGAATTTGGTGGAAAACTTGATGAAATGATCCAATCGCTCCCTGGCCAACATAGAGTTACTACTCCCTATTATCCTGAAGGACAAGGCATGGTGGAAAGAGGCCATGCTCCTTTGAAGGCTGCTCTTGTCAAATTGGCTGGTGAAAGTGGCAAGAATTGTCAAAAGTTTCTCCCCTTGGTCCTCTTCTCTGATTGAATCTCCACCAAGCAAACCACTGGTTATTCTCCTTATGAAATTATCTTTGGTCAGAGGGCTGTTCTTCCTCTTGATCTTGAGATGAAGTCTTTCTTGGGAATCCCCTGGGAACAAGTTTCCTCAACTACTGACCTATTAGTTCCCAGATCAAAGCAACTGGAGCAGAGTGAAGATATTTGTAACAAAGCTTATCAGAAGATGATGGAATCAAGAGCAAAATCAGTTCAGTATTGGGAAGAAAAACACCGGAATCAAATCAGGGACCCTTTAAACCCTGGTGACCTGGTATTGGCTTATAATTGTTCCTTGGAAACTCAGTGGGGAAAGCTTTTCTCTAACCGCTGGAATGGTCCTTACCAAGTAGTCCATCAAGTTAGAGGTGGATCATATCTTTTGGAGGAGCTGGATGGTACTCAGATGGCCAGAAGGTTCTCTGCTGATCAGGTCAAGAAATTTTACTCTTGTGGAGGCAACTTGGTCCGGAAGTAAGTCCTCCCAATTTGTGAACCATTGTGGGAAAGATCCTTGTTGTTTTGTGAAAACTCTACTTCATGCCACACGTGTGAGCATTTGGGACGCCTCCTTCATTTTATCTCAGCCACTTCGAGGATTTTTGGTTGGATCAACAAATTTTTTCTCAACCACTCTCAGGATCAAAATGGCCATTCTTTGGTTTCAATCATCTTTCTTTCCTTTCTTTTTTTCTATGGCATCAAACTCGGGAGCAGACTAGGGACAGTCTGTAAGTTGAGGAGAGATGTGGTGCCCCATCCTGGACACCCTGGCCGCCTTAAGACCTCAATCCATAAACTGTTGGACAAAACGTACCGTCCGGTTGAACAACTTATCCTCAGGCTCATCCGAACCGTCCATTACCCGCGCGCGCGCTTCCATTATCCGCATCGCGCATCCTTTATCCGTGTTGCTTGTCGTCTCTGCCGTTGTCATAGCACGTCCTCATCTTTGTTGTTGCGTGTCTTCATCTTTGTCGTCGCGCGTCCCCATCTCCTCATTGCTATCGTCGCGCGGCGCTCATCCATGATTTACTGAATCCATCCCGACCGCACCCCCAAGCATTTGGCAAATCCTTGGATCCGTCAAAGCTCCCATTGCACTTGATCTATCGGTCGTGGATCTCAAGGCCGTCAGGATTTACTCAACTTTCTCAAACCAATCTCCTATCCGCCCATCCGCGCTCTCATGGACTTCATACATCACCTTTCCTGGGACTCTCCCACCCGCTTCCGCCTTTGGAAGAGTGCCAACAACCGCCCGCGGACATCTGTGGCGGTTTGGTTCATTTCTCTCTCCCACCCGCTTCCGCCTTTGGACAAGGGGTGGGTGACTCTGGTATTGTTACGCGCGCCCATCCACAGACGGACACAAATGACCACATGGTTGCCTTCCCCTTTCCGCTCTATTTGTAGACTCCGTTGTATATAGTCTCACAGGGCCTCCTGCCCATATAAGGAGGGGCTCTCCCCTGCCTTTTTGATCATCATCGGAAATAATCAGAACATGGAACAATCCAGAATGAAATCAGCACACCTTTGATCCTTGAGCCTCCATACTCAACCCTTGATCCCTGATCCTTATCACCAACCAATAGCCTTGCTGGTTGAAGAAAAATTCTGTCTGTTGGAATTTTTGAGTGTGTCATACCACTCCTTGATCCCTTTCTCTGACCATACTGGTCCTGATCCCTGATCACCTTTCTCGGGCCAATCACGATTGATTGATGAGGTCTTATTAAGCATAAGACCTGGAGTGTTATACCTCCCCTTAGCTTCTTTGGAGTTGCATTCTGCCAGCCTACTCTTGAGTCCCTTGAGAAGTGTTGAGGTTATCCTTGCTTCAAATCGGTTACTTTTTGTTTTAGAAATTCTTAAACATTGTGCTTTTTCTTGTACAGCCACCCTCAGTTATCTGGTACCCTTCAAGCGCTTGATTGCAGAGAGTTGGGCAGGTTCATTGAGAACCTGGAGGTTGCTTGGGTTTGAGTTGATCATCCCCAATCTTCTGCTGACAAACAGAGTTATTAGCTTGTGGGCCTTGTTACACACAACAGCTTTTGTTCTTTGAACTCTAGGAAGACTTTAACTTCTTTTGATCAAGTTTTCCCTGCATAATCTTGTCTCAGATAGTGCTGTTCCGTCGCTACCAAACTATTATCATCTTTATCCTCTACTCCTTGATTCCTCATTTACCAGGTTCTGGACCTTGATCTTGGTTACATTTAAATATTTTTGTAACACTCAGGAGGGCAGCCTAAACAGCACCTTTCCCCTCCGCAGAACTGCCACGGCCTAGCGCCGTTTGGAGTCTTACAACGGTTCCTGGATTCCTACAAGATGGCTGCTGAAGTGGACGGTGCCAGCAAATATGACATGGCTTATCAACTGCAATTCTTTATCTCCTCTGATGAAGTCATGAAAGTGATTGAATCATTCAATGGATTTGAATCCAATGACTGGGTACTTCTTAAGGAGGAAATGATTGCCTACTGGGGCAAAATTGATATAGGTAGGTTCACTCTCCAAGATTTGGATGCCCTAGTCTCCCAATGGACCTCCAATGGTGGTATCTCCTCAGCCTCTCATTATCAAGCTTTCAGAAAATCTTGGGACCCTATCCAATCCTATCTTATCCAAAACAATCACATTGATACGGTGGACAAAATTTGAGTGTGATTTTTTCAGTCTTTCTCTCCAGGAGTGCAGGAAATAATTAAGGATGAATTGTTGAAATCTGGATCCATGATCACTACAAGAGATAATTGGTTCAAGCTCCCTGCTTTCATGGTTCTTAGGAATACTGTGGATAAAGTAATGAAAGGTCAAACAGCTCTCACCTTTGAAAAACCTAGAATCACTGAACCAGTCCTTGCCCCCTCTTTTCAAGCATCTAACAAAATCATGAATAAGATGGAAGCCAATTGCAGACCTAAAACAAATCCTCAGACCCACAGGGAAACACCCACTATCAATGAGATAATCAAACTCCTGAAAGCTTTTGAGAATAAAATGGATCAGAAACTCTCCTCTCTGGCTGTCCCTAAACCCTCCAACTCTGTCCCTAGGTAAACCATAGTTTGCTATTATTGCCACAGGGAAGGTCATGGAACTTGTTGCTGTCCTGAACTCCAGAAGGACAAGGAGGAAATGTTGGTGGAAAAGAAAGGGAGTAACTTCTTTCTGCCTAATGGTGCACTTATCCCTTTTGATTCATCTCGTCCGATTTGTCATGTTGTGGCCTCCTTCCAGCCTTCTGCTCCCAAGAAGGCATCCTTGGCCTATCTTGATTTTTGATCTGCTTGTGGAACTCTTCAACCTTGGTATCCTCCTGCTGTCTCTTCTTCCAGCTTTTTTGAAACTTATCAATCTGATCCAGCTAGGAAACAACATGAAGAACTCAGACCTCATAAAGCTCCTCCTTTTCCATCTTCAATTCTTTGAAAACCGGTCAAACGTCAATCTTTACTGGAGCCTCCTTCTTCAGAGGTAGAAGACATGGAAGTAGAAAAGGAACCCCTCATGGATAGGTTCCCAGAATATTCTAATCCTGCTCCTCCGCCAGCCAAATCGCCTTCACCAATTGATCCAGTTATAGTGCCACCCTCACCTGAACTTCCTCTTCCAACTCAACCCAAGGTTCAATTCAAAAGGGGAATTTCCAAAAACCACCCCAATGCTGTGGAGGGGGTATTAAAGAAAATCTCTGATCTTAAAATCCCTGATCTAACCGTGGCTGAACTCCTTTCCATCTCACCATCTGTGGCTGAAGGCATGAAGAAATGGGTTTCTCCATGACGTGTGGAGATTGGTCCTGACAAATTGAAAGTTTCCTGTGGAACCTTGATAGAAGACTCCAGTGGAACAGATCCTCCTTCTGATTCAAATCTTTATTCTTTTCCTCTTGGATTTTTACCATGCTCTCTAGGTGACTCATCCAAAATGGTTTCTCTACTTGTTGATTCTGGGTCCCAACTAAACTTAATTTCGGATGCAATGGCCTGCAAGCTCAATCTCAGTCCAAGGGTCAGCTTCAACTATGCTGTTTATGGAATTGGGAATCAATCTTGTGAGTTGGTGGGTATTGCTGAGGATGTGCCAGTTCGAATTGGTCTAAATATTGTTGGAACCTGTCACTTTTGGATTGCTTGTTTGGAAGGTCCTATGATTTTGGGTTGTCCTTTCTTAATAGACTTTGGAGCCACCCTGATGTTTTCCAATCAAGTTGGGGAGAGGATTCTTCTTCCTGATGCTGATTGTAGGAAGATTGAAGTTCCTCTCTGTTCTTTGGATTCTGGTTGTTGGAAAAGAGATTTCCCTGGTTTTTCACCCAAATTGGTTCCAAAGGGGAAGCAGAAGGATTCTTCTAACTCCTCTCATTTTTTAGCAGAATAGTTGGTAATACTAATAGTTGTAGTTCTTCTAAGCCTCAGACTTCAACTACAGGGCCAAAGTTTATCTCTGAGGCATATTTTTCATCCTTTTCATCTCTTTCTTCTTTTTCTTCTGTGATTGAAAATGTCCAAAATCAAAAACATGTTAAAACGAAAAATTCCAAAAATATTTCTCTTCTCTCTGTTTATTTTGTTTCTTCTTTTCCTTGTACTCTTATCACTGATAAATCTTCCTCAAGCTCTGGTTTGATTCTCCGCAATGAGTATAAACTAGATCCTGATCTCAATTCTTTGTTAATGGTTTTGGTATGGAGGAGTATGGGCTCCAGTGGAGGCACTTGGGGGTAAAAGTAAGTCCTCCCAATTGTGCACCATCAGGGCATTCTTCTACCATACTTTTTCAAAACTCTACCTTGTGCCACACATGTGAGCAAAGCGTTATTTTTTGGATCCTCTTTTATGGAAAAGGCACCTTTTCAAAATTTTATGGAACATCAAACTTGGAGAATGTTGGAATCTGGTCTCAGTTTTTGTACTCAGGTCTTGCTGGTGAATGCTTGGAGGAAACAAGAACTTCTCTCTTTTGCCACTAAGTATAAGCCAGTTGCAAAAAAGGTCCAGCCTGTCAACAAACCCATGCCTCTCAATCTCAATCCTCCTCTCATGCATCCTCCTCTATCTTTTGATCCTTATTGTGGTCTATCTCACTCTCTTACTGGCCCCTTTGTACCTTGTGGTTGTGTCACTGAAGAATGATTGCAGGTGGTCAATTTTGTTCCAGATGGATGGCTTTTAACTGATGAGTTAAATTTGATCAAAAATATCTTATCTCTAAGGGAAAAATCTATTGCATTCTGTGAAGAAGAGAGAGGTCTCTTGAAAGAATCCTACGGTCTCCCTTATATCATCCCTGTAGTTGAACTTGATCCTTGGAAAAAGAAAAAGATCCCTATTCCTGCTGAAAAAGTCAACAAAATCATCAAGTTGGTCCGCAAACAAGTCCGTACCAGTCTATATGAACAGTCAACCTCCAGTTAATCTAGCCCTGTTTTCTGTGTTCTAAAGAGTAATTGTAAACTTAGAGTAGTTCATGATCTCCAACCTCCTAATAGAGTTACTATTAAAGACTCTGGTGTTCTTCCTGCCACTGGAGAATTTGTTGAATCCTTCTCTGGGAGAGCCTGTTATGGTCTAGGAGACATCATGGGGGTTTACGATGAACAATCTTTGCATCCTATTTCTCGCCCTCTCACTACTTTTGATACTCCTCTTGGTCAATTTCAACTAACTCAATTGCCTCAAGGTGCCACCAACTTGGTTGCAGTCTATCAGGCTCAGATGATGTGGATCCTCCAAGACAAAATCCCTGATCATGATGGTATCTTTATTGATGATGGTGGAAATAAAGGTCCAGTTTCTGACTATGATAATGAGCTCTTACCTTGGCACTCAGGAATTTGACAATTTATCTGGGAGTATGCTACTATCTTGGAAAGGATTTTTTTTTGAATCAAGGAATCTGGCCTTACTTTCTCTGGATCAAAACTTGCCGCCTGTGTCCCTGCCTTGAAAATTGTTGGTCATATAGTCTGAAAGGAAGGAAGAAGGATGGAACCTTCTAAAGTCAACAAAATCATCTACTGGCCTACTCCAATAAATCCAACTGAAGTTAGAGGTTTCCTAGGTGTTGTGACTTATGTCAGGATCTTCATTCCCTCTCTATCCAAAATCTGTGCACCCTTGCATTGTCTAACCAGAAAGGAAGCTGAATGGATTTAGACCCAAGATTGCAAACAATCATTTCAGTTTCTCAAAACTATTGTTGGCAATGACATAGTTTTGAAAAAGATCTCTTATGGGCCTGGAGCTGGCAAAATAAAATTGGCTGTCAACTCTAGTTATCAATCTGTTGGGGCTGTCCTTACTCAGGAAGATGAAAATGGTTTGGACCGCCCTGCTCTTTATGAATCTTTTCTATTTTTGGATGTGGAATCTAGATACTCTCAGCCCAAACTGGAACTCGGTGGTGTGGCCAGAATGCTGAAGAAACTCCAAACAGTACTCTGGGGACAACATTTTGAATTGAAAGTTGACGCTCTATCCATAATGGAAATGATCAATGCTCCCAGTCTTCCAAATGCTCCAATTACTTGCTGGGTAGCTTTTATCCAGCTTTTCTCTTTTGATATTTTCCATAGGCCTGGGAAATCTTTTACTATGCCTGATGGTTAATCTAGAAGACCTATTGGAGACAATGAATCGGATGTTGGAATGGATTTTGATGAGGAAGAACCTTTGGTCCGCCCTGTTTTTGCTTTCTCCTCCCAAGATTACTCTGGTTTCCAACAAGGTTTCTGGCTTAAGTTAGAGCAGTACCTTTCAACTCTCCAAAGACCCCCTGATCTCCCTGCCAAAGAATTTCAATCCCTTCAAAGAAAATTAAAAGAAAGTCCATTAGTTTCTTTGTCCAAGGTTCTAGGCTTATGAAAAGAGGAACTCCTTGTGCGCTTGTTGTGGTTACTATCCCGGCTAAGCAAGATTCAATCCTTGAAAGTCTCCATGAGGGCCTTGGTCATCGTGGGGAAAACAAAACTTATCAACAATTATCCGAACAATTCTGGTGGCCATCTCTGAAGAAATCTGTCTCTCAATGGTGCAAGAGTTGTGAAGTTTGTCAAAAATGTGATCTTAGGCGTCCAGCTGAAATTTGCTATCCTACTGGGGAGTCCACTGTCTTTGGAAGGGTTGCTATGGATGTGGTTCATATCAAGGCAGGAGGTGCTAAGTACCTCATTGTGGCTAGAGATAATTTTTCTAGATGGGTTGAAGCCAAATTACTTAAGAGCCTTAGTTCTGAATCTGTGGCAGCTGTCCTTCATGAGAATTGGACGATGCGTTATGGTTTGGCTTGATCTTATTCTTCTGATGGTGGCTTGGAATTTGGTGGAAAACTTGCTGAAATGATCCAATTGCTCCCTGGACAACATAGAGTTACTACTCCATATTATCCTGAAGGACAAGGCATGGTGGAAAGAGGCCATGCTCCCTTGAAGGCTGCTCTGGTTAAACTGGCTGGTGAAAGTGGCAGGAATTGTCAGAAGTTCCTCCCTTTGGTCCTCTTCTCTGATTGAATTTCCACCAAGCAAACCACTTGCTACTCTCCTTATGAGATCACCTTTGGTCAAAGGGCTGTTCTTCCTCTTGATCTTGAAATGGAGTATTTCTTGGGCATCTCTTGGGAACAAGTTTCTTCAACTACTGACCTATTAGTTGCCAGATCAAAGCAACTGGAGCAGAGTGAAGATATTTGTAATGAAGCTTATCAGAAGATGATGGAATCAAGAGCAAAAGCCGTTCAGTATTGGGAAGATAAAAATCTAAATCAAATCAGAGGTCCCTTAAACCCTGTTGATCTGTTATTGTATTATAATTGATCTTTAGAGACTCAGTGGGGAAAACTTTTTTTGAATAGTTGGAATGGTCCTTATAGATTGGTTTGTAAAGTTAGAGGTGGATCTTATGTTTTGGAAGAACTGGATGGTACTCAGTTGGCTAGAAGGTTCTCTGCTGATCAAGTTAAGAGATTTTATTGTAGTGGGGGCAATTTGGGTTCAAAGTAATTCCTCCCAGTTGTGCACCACCAGGGCCTTCTGCTGCTTTTTGTTTTAAAAACTCTACTTTATGCCACACCAAGCTCGCAATTTGCGCAACCTCATGGAGTACCAGTGGTGGAGGATGTAGGAGACTTGAAGTGAATTCAATATTGCCAATGTTGAATGAGCCCACAAGGATGCCAGTATCAAATCCAACAAAATAACCTTGCGGTTGTCTTAAATGAATTAAACCAAAGGATGGTATCAGCGCAGAGTTGGCATGGAGCAGAGGAAGAAATGACAAATAGGAGCTTACAGATTAATAAGAAGAAGGAAGAAGAAATACAGAAATGGGAGAATCAAGTGGTGGCTTACCGGATAATCAGATGCCTTGTTGCTGTTTCTATTGCAATCCGACATCAGGTGATTGCAAAGAAGATTGAAATTGAGTGGAGCTGCGGCAATTTGTTAACAAACCTGGCCCTCAACAACCAGCGTGTGCTCCATCTTCTACGACCACCTTGCGCAACACCCCTATCACTGCGCCGCCTGGGCCCTGCAAATCTTCATTGATTGGAAGGGTCTTAAAAAAAAAAAAAAAAAAAAGATAAATTAAAAATAAAATAAAATAAATTGATCAATTAATTGACCTAAATCTACAACACTCACTTCAGCTGCCCGCAATGACTCCAGGTCCCATTTTTTCTGAATGCCTTTGTTGGGTAAAGAAGGGGTTACCATCATCATGATCTACATATGCAAGATAAAGCACAAATAAAGTCACAAGTAGGGCATCAGCACGGGAATCTGGTCAGAGACGAGTCAGGAGACAATGAATACAGAAATAAACAAAGCAAAAAAAAATACAGGAATAGAAGAATGATGGCTTACCAATTAATTGAGTGCCTTGTACCTTGTCGTGATCCAAGATTTGAATGACCGCCACAAAGATCAATATGTAAAACCACCTTGCGCGGCCCCTCGCCTCTTTGCTCCCAAACATCCCGCGCGCCTCGTGCGCCCCCCTCCGCTCATCAAAAGCCCATGTCTGCCCACAACCAAAACCCGCGCGCATCCGCAAAAAAAAGGAAACAAAACGCCATTGAGACTGGATCCAAAAAGGGGTTATATATATAAAAGAATACATAAACACAAAAAAAGTTAAATATATAAAAAATAAATATATACATATAAAAAAAAGGGGTATATAAAAAAAATAAAAATAAAAATAACAAAAATACCAAAAATGAAAGAATTCAAAAATAAAAATAAAAACAAAAACAAAAACAAAAAAAGGAATGGTGCATGAAATAAATAAAAAGGCTCCTAAGCAAGAGCCTAAACTGCTAAATCTATTGTCACAAACATCAAGCTGACAAACAAGACTCCTAAGCAAGAGTTTAAACTGCTGATAATACACAAAAACCAAAAAAATAAAAATTAAACAAAAGGAGTAAATGAAAAAAAAAAAAAAAACAGAAAGGAGGGAGGGTGTATAAAATAAAAGAAAGCTCCTAAGCAAGAGCCTAAACTGTTGAATTTATCAAAAAATAATAATAAAATATAAAAAAAGATAGAATGAATGAATGAAAATATGACTTTTATCCAGAAGATTATTATTAATGTAAAAAGATTTCAACCCAAAGAGAACATGGAACACTGGGAAGAAGGAAGGACCTGAAGACATCAAGACTGGCTTAAATTAGAATTAGACACAATTGAAGATTTCAAGATGTTTCAAGGTATAAAGGAAAAAGGAATCAATTAATCTTCAGCTAGAACTTTCTGAATGAAGACATTATAGTAAATTTCAAAGGACAAAGTTATCTATCAGGTTTGAATAGATGCAAACAGGGTGTCAAGGCTTGAAATTTAACAAAATGATTTAGAGGAGAATAGGAAAGATTTAGAGGAAAATAATCTGTCTTTGGCCATGAAGTACCACAGTATATGGAGAAGGGGAAAGAAGATTTAAATTCAGGGAATCAGTTAAATCCAAGGAATCAAAAAAAAGGAAAATGCCAAAACCTGTCTTTATGCAGAAGAAGCCAATTAAAATTCAAAAATCAAGAAAAATGGAAAGGATTTGATTGAACTTTCACTTGCTACATGGGCACAATCAAGAAAGAATTAAGAGGAGAAGATTTCAAGATAAAACAATCAAGATTTCAACAGGACCAACTGGATCACTAGGATTCTCTGGACCTTTGCTTTATTCTACATGTGATTATTAGCTTTTTCATGACTCTCAAGATCAATACCACTAAGAAGAAGAAGAAGGAAGAAGAAGAAATAAGAAGAAGGAAGAAGAAGGATAGGATGTGGAGTCTGATGTTTATGGACAGGAATGCTGTGTACAGCATTACGTCTGGGGGGGATGTGGTAGTCCAAACCTGTCCTATAGCCATCAGACTCACTTTTCTAGTGTAACAACAGCTCAATCCCTCAAATTAACCTCAGAATTGGATTCTACATCACAACTAACCCATAGTCACTCAGCCAAAGTACCCCACTACCTCACAGGGATTAGAAGATACAGTCCAACAAACCCCCAACTGTGGCAAACTCATACCCAACTAGGTGTCAAATCTCTGTAGAAGACACAAGAAATACCTTGTAGACTCTCAAATACATGCCAGTAACAGCTTACCCTCAATACCAGGACCATACACCAACCCTGTCACCCCAACCAGAATACAGCAATACAGATACAGGAGGCATTACAGCTAGTTCAGCTCCTATCACCTCACCCAGAAAGCAAGAAAATATACATACAGGAGGCTGTGCAGAAGTGTACAGGAACAGTACAGGCAGGGGGAAGTGGAACCAGTCTTAACCAGGACCAAAAAAATAAGAAATCATACATACAGAAGGCTGTGCAGAAGTATACAGGAGCAATATATGCAGGAGGAAGTGATAACAAAAAAACTACCAGAACCATGCAGTACCAAACAACCTCAGCACCACACAGCAATTTATGTAGTCATAAGCATGTGATAACAAACAAACTACCATAACCATGCAGTACCAAACAACCTCAGAACCACACAGCAATTTATGCAGACAGAAGCATGTGATACCAAACAAACTACCAGAACCATGCAGTACCAAACAACCACAGCACCACACAGCAATTTATGTAGTCAGAAGCATGTGATTCCAAACAAACCACCAGTAACAAAAACTCACAGCACTACACAGCAATATATGCAGGCAGTAAAGACCATGCAGCACCAAACAAATCACCAGTGAATGAACAGCAGCACATGTAGGGAGAATCAAGTAGCACCATACCAACCATCAGTACTGCACAGGAATAAATTGTATCTGCACTTCACAGCAGTTTATGCAGGGCTGTGCATGCATGAAACCCCTGTACCAGATTTTCCCAACCAGCAGAAATGCCTCATGTAACTGTACAAGCCTTTTCCAACCAGCTAAAATGTCTCATGTAATTGTAGCTCAATGTTCCTCACCAGAACAGGGAGAACCCTCAGGGGTAGCCTTGAGCACCGCTGCAGGCAGGGTTTTCTATTTAAGGAGGGCCTCTCTGCCGTATCCAATTTGTATCACCCATCACGCAACCACTCACCCAACTCATAACCACTCACCCAACTCATCACCACTCACCTAACTCATCACCACTCACCCAACCAATCACCCAACCACTCACCCAACTCATCCCCTACTCACCCCATCAACCCATCTATCTATGGTACCTACCCAGATAAAATATTAGTAGTGAATCAGTTATAAAAGGAAAAAAAAAATCAGAAACTAAGTTATGACCCATCTCTAACCAATGAAACCACCCACCAGGTGCTTGAATAAAGTTTCTTCTGTGACCTAAATATTCAGCACCATATTAAAGAAACCCCACCCATTAGTTAATAAATACCCTTACAAAGAAATAGAGAGCACAACAAAAAGAAACTACCAACCTTTCCTCTACCCATCCCCCTGTGGGTAAACCCATCCTTGGGTCCCCTCCTGAACCAGCCCTTTGATAAACCCTTGAACCCTTTAATATTGGGGTATTGGTTAAGATCAAACATATATGATCAATAAATTAACCAATAGTCCAATACATCTGGTCTACTCTTCAACAAATCCTACCAATATCACAGTTAATAATTAATCTAGGTCTGATCTGAGACCTATATTAAGTCTCAAAGAAACCAACCATTAATTTAAATAAATTATTGTGCAGACTTACTATAGTACTAGAAGGGCAGGCAATTCAAAACTACTCTTAGTATATACCAATACTCCAAAGGAGTAGAAGTAATACTAAATTCCCCTTCAAGGACTGCCAGCAAGCTATTTGCTACTTTTATTTATATAATCCCACAGGAGTCTCTACAGTGGTCACGAGGTCTTGAGCATAAGTGACAGCAGCAGCGGTTGCAGCAGTGATTGGATGGGATGAGGGATGATGGATAATAATTGGTTGCTTGCTGTAATCCAAGGTGAAGGAAGGTGGAGGGTTGGATGAGGCAATGGAAGAGATGGATGAGCAGATGACCGTCGGTCCAATGACCAGTGAAGAGAGATGAGAGGTGAGATTGGTTGTGGGAACAACCAATTGGGTCAGGTGATGAGAATTGTTCCCTTGATCAATCTTGGGAGGAGGATTGGGAAGCTAGGGGGGACTGGTGATGAAGGGTGATTGGCCCAAGAAAGTAGGGAGAGTGATTGAAGGAGTTTCTTGGGGTTCAGATCAAGTCCAAGGGGGGATGATAAACTGTGAGCAAGCTTGGGTTGATGAGCTGAGGGAGATGAACTATGAGGATGAGTCAATTGAGTCAAATGAGATCAATGGACCAGGTTGCAATCGACAAGCTTGCAAGCTGACTGAAAACAAGGCTGACAGGTGATTGTAGATAATGGCTTGTCAATGGTTTTGAAGGTTGACTTGATGGGGTGGTAATAATTGTTGTGGTGGTGGTTGGATGGATGAGTAGATCTTTTTTAGATGTTTTGAGAGGGAAAGCGGGTCCAATGGATGAATTGCCATTGCCGTCAATGTTGGCAATGATGCTGGTTCTGGCAAGGGTCAAGCCAAGCTGAGCTGGTGTGAGAGATGGGTAAGATTGAGCTGAGTGGGTCTTCACCCGCGCATTTGGCAAAACAAAGGTTCAAAGCAAGAAGGACAAGGATTGAAAGCAAGACCTGGGGATTTGGACACCCCAGGGACCCATCCCTCAACCACTGGGAGATTCGGAAGCTGGAGGATCTGAAGGCTGAACGGACCTAATTCAGAAAGAGGAATTCCATTTTTTTTCTTTTTTTCTTTTTTTTTTGATGATGATGAACAATAGCCATAAAAAAATCATAAAAAGTTTTAAATTTTCCGCAGTGGTCCTGAGGTTTCCAGATTTGGTCACCACACCGCACAACAATCTCCTTCAGCTCCCAGAACGTGTGATTTCATTCCTCCGTCCACACCTACTCAGCCCCCTTCCTAATCAGTTTCCGCAATGGGCTAGCTATCTCCGCAAAATTCTCAATGAAGATCTGCACCCATCCACATAGGCCTATAAACTGGGAAACATGAGTAGCATTCCACAGAGTAGGCCATTCCAAAACTTTTTTAACTTTTGCCTTAGTAATTTTCCTCCCTTTTGCGGAAACCTTGTGGCCAGGGACTTCTAAGGCCAGAAAGCACACTGCAAACTTTTTTCCAGAAATGGTCAAACCTGCTTCCTCAATCTGGAACAGGATTCTCTTCAAATTCTGCCTGTACTCCCAGTCAAAAATCCTGATTCCCAAATTTCCCGCAATAGTTTCTCTGCTATAATTGCTCCATGGCCCCTTGATACCCGCTTCATTGATGAATATCTGCACTGTTTCCAGAACATCATCCTGCAAAATCCATGTCATCTGCGCCTGGTAAACCACTACCAAATTAGTTTCCCCCTGCGGAAGCCACGGTAACTGAAGTCATGCCAACTGCGTTTCAAAAGCCGTCATTGGGGGGGACTCTGGATGTAGCTCCTGCTGATTGTACCCCCCCATGAGGTCTACTAGCCCGTAGCAGACTCTTCTGGTCATATTCTCCACACATTCCTCCACCTGCGGAGGCAACCCAGAATCTCCAATTTTGACCAAGTTTAACCTCTTCAGGTTGTGGACAATCTGCATACTCTTCCCATCCTGTTTTAGCACCGAAAAAATGGGACTAGAATAACTAGAACAAGAAGGCTTGTACAGACCCGTCTGCAAATGCTCCCGCACCAACTCCGTAAAATGATCCCTAACCGCTACCAGAATAGGAATGGGTTTGATATTCCAAGGGTTGTGGGGCACCGTAGGTATCTGGTGGAGATCTGCAATCTCATGCCTGTGTAACCCCCCGCTCTGCCAGACTAAAGGACAGCGCCCTCCTCGGCACAACAATCACCGCCTTCAGTAATTGTACTTCCTCCTCTTGCAACCACCCCTCCGGCCCAAAGTTGAGTTCTGCCATCTGCTCCTCTGTTAAGCCTGTTGGTTCCTTCTCCAGGATTGCGGGTGTCAAAGGCAACTCATAAGGGTCCCTTGACCAACAAATAGGCCTCATTGGTTTATTGAGGTCCTGCAGCATTGGCTTGTTCTGCGGTTGGACCTTCTTAGCAACCACTTTGTATTTGCTACCAAAGACCCGCCCCTCAACCAACTTTGATCCATTGGTTGTCTCCTCTATTTTTCATTTTCAACATGAAACAAAATCTGGGTTGCTCACAATTGTGGCACAAGGGTAGCTGCTTGTGTTGACACCCATTGGAGGGGCATACAAGGAAGGACTCACTTTTGATCCTATCCCCGCTCCCATCATTTTTTCTCCAATCCCTGCTCTTCTCCATACTTCCCAAAGCACATTGGACCGCGCAACAGGGGTCCCTCCTTTCTTCTCCATACCTGTCAACCATCTGTGCAAGGACTGAGCCTTCCCCGCACAGGCCACATGGCCAACATTTAGAAATCCTCCACTGAATTGTTGTGGCTGCCTTCTGCAAGAGGGCAGCCCTTCTGATGTTCCCATCCGCCGCTTTCAGGCCAGCAGATGGTTTTCTTGTAGCATTTCCCCAAGGCTTCCGCAACAGTAAGTATTTCCTCCCTAGTATCTGGACGGAAGCCAAGAGATTCCCGCAAGGCAAAAAGAAATGGCCTAGCAAGTATGACCTCGAACCGGCTTACTACCAAATACAACAGCAGAGCCAATACCTTTTCCACTTCTGTCATTTCCTTCTCCACCACCCTATCAACCATGCATTTGAAACCTCCCAAAGCCTGCAAACCTATGTTTGCCTTGTGTTGAACCAATCCCGCGTTGGTTGCCAACTTCAAAGGAAGAAACTTTACCATTGAACCGCTATCAAAGATTGCCTGACACCGTTTGCCTCCAATCCACATTTCTACATATCCCTAAGGGCACATCATAGAACCGCTAAATCCTAAAATGTTGGCCCCTGCATAGAGAGAACCAACCTTTGCCTCTTCCCTGGGTTTTGGGTTGTCCTCCTTATTCCCTGAAAACTGCTTGAAGGCTGCAACCATCTCCTCTTTCATTACTGGTGAGATTGCCGCTATTTCCTTCAAAGTTAGGGAAACTGAGTGGTCCTTTCCCCAAATTCTTGTTTCTACTTCTCCGACCCTCCTGGGGAATCCCCTGCTTTAACTACAACTGCCTGTTCTGGTGCTTTTGCAGGAGTTGGACCATCAAGGTCCATTCTCTTTTTTTCAGAGCAAATGGCTCTAACCTCTTCCACAACTTGCGGGGGCTCCCAAGTTAAACAAAAAGTGTACCCCGCTGAAGCTGTAGCTTCCTTCTTCTCCGCCGCTGCTGCTTGAGCCGGATCTTGTGGCAAAGGTTGATCTGGAAAATCCAGTATAGTTTCTCCTGAAGAGTAAAAAAAATCCCTTTTGTCTGTATTAACTATCTTGCTCCGTATTTCCGCACTCAGATCTTTACACAACCTTTTAAGATGGCCGTGTTCCCGGAATTAATAGAATTTGAAGATGCAAGGCTTGCGTTTGTTACTTGGCTGCGCCCTTGATGGCCCCTGAGTCGGAGCATTAGAAATTGTTTTTGGTGGTTCCTGGACTGTTAAGGCTGCCTTTGCTATAGCTTTCTGCCAGAAAATATGAATTTTTTTAAACATCCCCATCATTTCAGCAGTTTCCTTTGGTGTTACTCGCCCTTTTACCCTTTTCACCTGCACATCCTCCCTCTCCAAACCCTTTGGGTCTTCCTCCATAAGTTCCGCTAATTACAAATTGCCTAAAACCATTGCACAGATGTCCTTCATGTATGGAAGTAGGTTTACCCCTCCGTCTTTCAACCTACAAATTAATCCTCCATTGTATTGCTTTCTGTGGACCCTTCGGGGCAATTTGGAGCTAAGCCCCCACATAAAATTACTCTTGAAAGAGCCAGTATGCTCCGCCAAAATTTTTTTGCAGACAAGGTACTTCAAAATGCAATCAAATGAGGAAAAATACAAACCTAAAAAAATCTTTGAGGAAAAACCTCCTTCCTTTTCATTTTTGGTTGCAAGATGCTTGAGATTCACTTTGCGGAACCTCTGCTCCTTTGACCCCCATTTTTCCACTATTTCCCCCGCAACTTTTCCCAATTTTCTTCTCTTTAACCCTCCATATCCTCCATGTTCCGCAGATCCTCCTCATCTTGAATGAAGTTGACTATTTACGGGACCTGGTAGACATCATTTGCGCCTCTGCTGTTGGCGGCTTTCTCAAATTGTTCCAGGAATCAGTGAACATCCTCCTGAAAAAACCTAACTGCAGGGTAGTCCCTTGGCCTAATTTTTCCTCCGCTCCCTCACTGCTTCTCTGGCATCTCCAGTGCCATACATTGATTGCCCCCCTGTGACCACCCTTGGAGGCAGCCCCACCAAACTGGCGTTCTGACAAGGGGTGCTTTGATACAGTGGGGCGCTACCAGTTGCCTGTTGGTGAGTCAGAAGTGAGTCAACCAAACCGGCCTCAAAATCTCCCATCATCTTGGATGTAAAAGGAAGAATAAAAAATAAAAAAATTTATAGCTCCGCAGACAGTACAAGGCATTATAACCAAGAAAGGAATTTCCTGGCCAGACCCCCAATTTGTGAAAGAGATTGTGTGGTTTGTAAATTCTCCGCAAAAATCTTGCTCCAAGTTCCAGAAAGCGCACTAGCCCTTGAGTCACACTCCTGTACCTCCGTAATTCCTAGTCAAACTCTGCTTCTGCACCCAATCTGGAAACCACTAAAGCTAACTTGCAATGAAATAATATTAAATAAACAAGATGGAATCACTGACAAGCTCCAAGCTTGAACAATTTCCCTCAATATGACCTCCAAGAACTCTTGCTGGTAATTACACCCAAAAGTAACAGAAGAAAAAGAATCTAACTATAATTTTCCATAAAAATATACTCCTATACTCCAATAAAGCATTGATGACTCAATAATCACTCAATATTGTGATATAATATCCATTAATCACCTCTATTAATCTCCCTAATCTCCTCCTCAAGAAAAGATTCCTTATATATACAAAAAATAACAAAATAATTCAAAACCCCAAATGAAAGACCCCTCTTTTCTCCGTGCATTCTGCACTGACCTGCCTTAGCTACTCCAAAAAAGGAACGTAAACTTTTGATGCAAGACTCCTTTTCCCACCACCTCTGTGAGTTTTAACTGATCCTCCTTACTAATAGTCCAATCCTTACCAAATCCAATGATTTGCAGTAGATTTGATGATCCTGTTGCTGATTCCCCCTAAAGTTTGAGTTGCCCCAATGCATAACTAATGACAGATCCTTGTTGATCTTCCCTAGAGGATCACTCCCAATCCCGCATGTGGCATAACTACAAATCCCCAACAACCCGCATGCCGCCTCCTCAACTTTAGCGTTCATTGCCCCACAGCTCTGCAACCTCAGTGCATATCCCATAATTGGCCTAATCCGTACTACTTAGCTTTTATCATTTGCTTCCGCATTATTAAACCCACAGCCACGGAGGGAAACTTATGTTTGACCAGGAAATGTCCGCAAAAGGCAGAAACTCCGGCCCATTCTTGTCATTGTTCCCGCAAAAAGTGCATGCCGCACCAATGCTGAGCCCTTACCTAATGGACTCCAGAATAGACAGTCCGCCAATGGGCTTTTCTGAGCCTATTGTGCTGCGGACTTCCAACAACTGATGAGCTGCTCCCATTCAAATTTCCAGGGCTGAGCCTACTTGTCTCCGTGTCTATAAATAACAACCACAACGTAGGAATTTTTCTGCAGGATGATATGCTCTTGTATTTAGGATATCAAAACTAAAACGTGAAAAGTGCATAGGAATGATATTGATGTGCTTTGATTGCTGTGTGATTGAATCTGAGCAAAACTAAATCACTAATTTCAATTGGGAATATTTGAGAAATATTATGTGGAATTTTATGTAGAGTGTCTTACCAGAGGGTGTGACATTTTCTCTCTCTATAATTGGATTTTTTGATCAAATGAGTAGTGGGTATAGAAGGGGGAATCAAATGATTTGCATCCAATGTTCAATGAGACAAACAATCAAGACACATGTAAATGTTTTGAGGATGTGTAATTTTTTCATTTTAATTGAATTATGATTCATATTGCTGATATTGTTGAGCATTCATATTGCTGATGTTGTCAAGCTGAGAAGCAAGAAGGATATCTTAACTGATGACTTGACTATTGGTAAGTGAATCCAAGTGCATGAGCACTCCAAAGGCTATCTCAGGTATTCAGGGGGAATATATAATCCCCAGACTTCCCACCAATAATTTTACTCTCCCAGAAAATTCATCCATTTATCCCCTGATCCTGAAAAAAGTGAAAGAGTACTGATCCTGAAAAAAGTGAAAAGATTGAATGTGTTGTTGATTTTCAGTTAAAATTAAATTGGAAAGTTATTTCTATATATAGATGCTTTAAACTGGTACTCACCCAGTGCATCATGAAAATCACCAGTTATCTCCCCCTACAGCAGATTAGTTTGTGTGCATTTGAATGATGAATTGATGCATTTTTTTATGAATTAAACCCCTGTGTATTTCTGAAGATGATCCTGAGAACAATTGATATATCAAGGAAAATTATTTGGTTACTCATACTCAAGATTAGATTACTGTTGGAAGTTCTTTTTAAAAACCAGGTAATGTTTTGTATTAATCATAGGAAGTTGGATTTGTGTGAATGGATGAAATACTGACCATTTTTTTACTTCATTAATTTATTTTGTCTTGGATGAACAGCAGAAACAACCCCAGGTGATCAGATTCATCACAGCCGAAATGATGAAGAAAACCTGGGTCCAAGAAAGGGGAAAAATTCCCAGCATGAGGATATTCAATCTGGGAATACTGGTGAGTCAAGGGTTGAAACTCTGTATGTTTAATTTTCTTCATTTATTAATGTGGGATGATTTGAAAGGAAATGGTACGTAGTGTGGGCATAAGTCTTCATAATTATGAACTATGTCAATCATTATATATTAAAATTTAATTTTTTCATAAAAGAAAAAGGAAAGAAAGATGTAGTGTTTTTAATTAATTAAAAAGAGAAATAAAAAGGAGAAATCAGCATCTGCTAGAAACAGTAATAAGTCAGATTGCTCACAGTCTAGTCGGAAAGTGCAAGCTAATTGGTCCAAATTATTTTTACCAAAAGAATTTAAAAACAAAATTCATCTCCAACCATGTCTCATCAAGAAGAAGGTGAGGGGTTTTAATAATATTAACTGATTACAATTTCTGAAGTCTTATTTTGCTTTGGGAATTATCTCCCCCCCCCCATAGGAGCAAAAGTAATCATGTCTTCAAAGGAATCCAACACAGTTATTAGTTTTATTTGGCAATTTTTTTACCTTGATTCATCAATCCTGTAGTCTCCCCACCTTCAATCAGATTGGCAAGTGTGGCATCTGGGGGAGGATCTGCATGTAGGGAGAAGACCAGTGTCAGCGCCAGGATTGAAGAAGCTTTGAAACAACCTGAAGGTGAGAAAGCTGATCTTTGTAGCATGAAGATGAGGTTTCAAGAATTTCAGGAGGCTTCATCTGAGAGCTGAATAGTAGGATAGGCAGCCCACCAGGAGGTATGTTCTATTTTGTTTCAATCAATTGATTTTTTTGATGATATTAATTCTTATTTACCTTTATTCATCAATCCTGTAGTCTCCCCACCTTCAATAAGATTGGAAATTGGGGCGTCTGGGCGCAGATCTTCATGTGGGGAGAGGGCTGTTGAAAGGTGTTGATGTTCTGACCTTATCTAATTCCTTATTACTTCAGTTCTGCTGTCTGCACATTTCCGTATTTTCTTTTCTTATTTTCTTTTCTTTCTTATGCTTCTTTCACGTATCTGTCATCCCATGTTTACTTTTAAAAGCGCTTCCCGCTCCCTTGCGCGCGATGCTTGTGGTCTATCCCGCCGCGCACAGTGGACGCGCACCACTACCAATCACCACCTCGCGGCCTCTGAGTCTTCATTGCCAGAGGATCGCTCAAAGTGATCTACATCAACAACACCTTACGACGACGACTATCCAACTATCCAATCAATCATCCAAGATAATTGTCATCCAACTAGGCCAATCAAGATTGATCAACTCAATCAATCAACCATTCAAGATTTCCTTCTTGTTCATTCAAATCATCAAACCTTCAAGAAGCCGTTCCAACCACTGTCAGTAAAACATCCATCTGACAACTCATTGATCAATGCAGGAACTCACTCTGTTCTCTTTAGTTCATTATTCATCATTTACCTAGAACTGGCTTCACGTCGTCTGACTGCTTTCCACAAGTCTCTCTTTTCCAACTCTATCATACTAGACTTGTCCGCATCAGTCAGACTGTCCTCTGTTGGTCACTCTTCTATCTTTTCTTTTGTTTTCTTTGGTTGAACTCATTCTCATTCTATGTCTTTACTATGTGAAATGCAGCTTGGTCTTGGTCTTCAACTCAAATCCTCACAAAAGGAAATCCTATCCAGCTTGCAACTCTTCCACTACTCCAACCTGTTACCCACCTTTCACCGGTCTCATTTTCCATGCACGCCCTTTTCACTTGATCATTCCAGTTCTTCCATCTCACCTTCCCAATGCTTCCCGCGATCAATCTTCTACCATGGACATTCACCTGATCCATTCCCATTCCCCTTAACCTGATTGCTCCTTCAATCCTCTGATTCCTTCCCTAATGTCATCACACCTTCAATCTTCCCCATCCATGATACTCTTCCAATCCTCCTCATCAACTCTCCCATTCTTCTCATTGCCTGTCACTTCCCACTTCCTCTCTCTCTGCTTATCACCAACATTGAACCAACCAAATCAAATTAATTGCCTTCAATTCACCATCCACGCTACTCTTGAATGCCAGCTCAACACAATAATCCCCTTAACATTTTCACCTCCTTGACTCAAAATTCAAAACTTGACATCACGTCACTAGCCATTCTACTATCAACACTGATCTCACCCAACGTCAATAGGATTCCCTCTCTTTATTGTTCACATGTGAGGTTATCTCTACACTGAATTCTGAATTAACTATCAATTCACACATATGCTCACCTGCAATACATGTCAGTTCCCTGTTTTCTTCCATCCTCATTTCATTTCCATTGTGTCATTGTTTTTTGAGTGCCTCACCTTCTTCATTTCTGCATAGAGTGAGAATTCTTCTTCATTTCTTTCTTTATTTTTTCATTTGTTTAATCCTTCAAAACTCTTGTTGACCCATATGCACTCAGTCTGTTTGTTCAGGAATTTATTAAATTCAACTCTTCACGGTTAAAAGCTTAAATAGCTTTTAATGCAAAAAAGAGTCAAGACCAATCATGTCACAATCACCTGGACCAACATATTTCAACTCACCTCTCCTTAAGACCCTCACGGACTCCATCCCCATGCTAATTGAATCAATTTTCTTGCTGTGGCGCTCAAAACTCATGACCATCTATGCCTTGAAGGGAGTCGTGCAATGGCTTCAATCACCTGAACCCAAGAAATGTCTTCCAGACATTAATCTTGAACTGGTAGGATATATCCTGGCCAAGCTGGATAATAGGATGTATATCAATTGTGTTAAGAATCACCACCTCACAAATGGCATTGAGCTCTGGAATTTGATAAACAAATTCTATGCCTCCTCCCAGACCGCAAAATGCTCTCAAGTCTTCTTCAATTTCCTCAACCTTCAACTCAATCCTAAACATGTTGACAAGTTCATAACCCAAGTGAAGTCCTGCCTCATTCCAATCTCCAAAATTGGAATACAAATGGACAATTACATAGTCCCATACCTAATACTTTACAATTTTCCACCCCAACTAGAACATCTCAAAACAACCATCACCCACTCCCTTGGCGAATCCACAATTGATGGTGACTTGGTGCTTTGTCACCTGAATCAAATCAAGAACAAGATTGCAGCTGGTACCTATGCTTTGGAAATGTTAATCACAGGCATCAAACAAGGCTTAGTCAAGTGCAGAGACACCTGGCACAACCCACCATCTTCTCACCCCAAGAATTCCTGCTGGTGGCTATATCCTCCCCTTTGACCAAATTTCAACAAAAACAACAGCCCCAAACATTACCTCTGCCAACCTGTCCTGCAATTCCGACAACTTTTCTATGAAATCATCCTTGATTCTGGAGCATCTCAATCAATTTTTAACTTGCCTGACTTCTTTAAGGACCTCACTGAAGACCACACTGAAATCCAGACTGGGAAAGAGAAAACCTCCCTAATGCCAAAGGTGTTGGTACCACAAAGCTCTTGTCCTAAAACAGCAACATCCTACTCAGCCAGTCCCTATGTGTGCCCAAAATAGCAGTAAACCTGGTTTCCTTAGGACAACTTTTGAACAAGGGCTGATTGCTCCACTTTTCCAGCTCTCACAACTTTTTGGTGAACTTCAAACACCATGCAATCCTCACTGGCTCCATCAAAGACAACCTCTTGGTAGTCAAGGACTTTGCTCTTCCTCAGTCCAAATAATCTCACGCCTTCATCACTCTCAAAACTCTTCATAAATGCTTTGGACATCCTCATCTCAATCTTACTAAGATACTCTCAAGGGAATTCCCAAAATGAAGATGGAAAGAAATCTCATGCAAATCATGCGTCTTGGGAAAAGTCCATCAATCATCCTTCAAAAACCACATCTCCAACTGCTGAAAAACTTTATTTTTCCTTCACTCCAATTTTTTTGGACCAATAAAACCCATCTCCAAGACCAGAAACAGATATTTTTTGCTGCTCACCAATGAATTCTCTTGCTTTAAAACTTTTCTCCCCATCAAACTCAAATTGGATGTGACCAATGAGATAATCAAATTAATTAAGATTCACTCAAACCAGTTTGGATACCAACTCAAATTGCTTCACTCCAACAACGGCAGAGAGTTTTTTAACTCAAAACTCTCCAGCTTCCTTAAAAATTCTGGCATTATACATACTACGTCTGAACCTTACACTCCACAGCACAACCCCATTGCAAAGCAAGGAAACCAAAACATTGTTGAAGCAGCCAGAACCACAATCATTGAAATTGCTATTCCAACCAAACTTTGGGATCAAGTCTTTGTTGGATTCTGTGAAACTCTAAATCTACTACCAGCTAAAGAATCAAAATTAAGCCCCTCAGAGATGTGGAATGGTTGCAAACCCAAACTTGACTTAATTCAAACCCTAAGATCAAAGACCATAGTTCTGAATCTCTGAAACATTCTTGTAAAATTTGAAAAAAAAGGTTGGGAAGGAATTCTTGTAGGTCATGACCTGCAATTCAACTCCTACCAAATCTATATTCCAGAGCTTGGCAAGATGGTCCTCTTGAAAAATGTCAAAATTCTTGAAAACGTAAAGCTAACTGAATCCTCCCTATTGTCCAAATCCCCTTTTGAAACTCTCCTCCTTCCAAACTCCGACCTCTTGGACACACTGTCCTTGATCAACCATAAAAAGATCACTCACTCTTCCCCTAACTCAACTGATCCAATTTCCCTTGAATCAACCCAATCATCCAAACCCATCTCAGAATCTGAAAATTCCGAAGAATCACCCTCTTCCAATCAATCTTTCACCAAAGATTCCAATGATGAAAACATAGCCAACCAACTTGCTCCTTTGTCCCAAACTCTCAGAGATTGCTTGACCCTTCAAAAATCCCAAGGCTACGGATTCCTCTCCAGAACCATCCCTCAAAACTATGAAGAAGAAAAAGCTCACCCAACTGACAAAACTGGACCAAGGGTATGAAATCAGGACTTGATGGAATTAAATCCATGGGGGTTTGTACTGGGTGTCACTCACTTCCAGAAGGAAAAAAATTCCTATCCACTGTGTGGGTTTATTGACTCAAAACCAAACCAGATGACAATGGCATCATCTTCAAAGTCAGGCTGTGTGTTAAAGGCTTTTGACATCTAGAATTCATTGACTACAGCAAAACCTACGCACCTACCAGACAAATCACCACACTTAGAACTCTCCTAGTCTACTCCTTTCATCACAAGCTGCCAATCATTCAGATGTACATCAAGTCTGCATTCCTGCACAACAACCTTGATGAAGACATTTTCATTAAAACGCCTCCAGGAGATGACACCATCTTCCCTTATCTCATGTTGAAGAAAGCACTGTATGGACTGAAAAAAGCTTTAAAAATCTGGTTTGACACACTCAAACACTTGATTCTTGATCAAAACTTTACTACCTCCTCCGCTGATCCCTGTTTGTTCATAAATCAAATCTCTCAAATCTTCATCTTCTTCTATGTTTATTACTTGGTCATCATTGGAAAATATCAAGAATTACAAGCACAAATGGAGGCCAAATTCTCTATTTCCCACAAAGGGGCACTTTTCAAAATCCTTGGCAACTACATCATTGAATTGCCAAACGGACCCTGCCTGCACCAACCCAACCACATTGACACTGCACTCGCCAAGTTTGGGCTGTTGGAATCCAGACCAATCAATACGCCACTGACCCCTGGAGTGGTTCTCAACCCTTCAACCAATTCCAGCGCTTCTTCTTTCTCAAATCTCAATATCAATTATTTCTCATCAAACGGTTTCCTCAATTTCATAGCAACTCAAACTCAACCAGATCTTTCGTACACTGTCTCCTCTCTTTCTCAATTCAATGCAAAAACCTGGCCTCTCTCATTGGACATAATTGAAAAATGCCTGGAGGTACGTCAAGACCACACGTAATCTGGCCCTCCACCTCAAGAAAACTCATTCAACCTTGATCTCAAGACCTGGAGTGACTCCAATGGTGTCAATGATCCCGTCTCACAAAGGAGTCATACAGGCTACCTAGTTCTAGTCTATGGATGCGCCATTTCTTGGCACAGTAAATTGCAACCTACCATGTTTCTTTCCTCAACAGAAGGAGATCTCAAGTCACTAGTTCTGGCAACTCAAGAAAAGATTTGGATTTTGAACTTAATAAAAAAACTGAATCCGTCTATATCTCTGACTCACGGGTTGTACATTGAAAACAAAGCCTTAAATGACCTCATCAATTTTTAATCTCACCACAATGCCCTCAAGCATGTGGATACTCAAATCAAATGGCTTAGGGAGCAAAAAGAAGCCAAACTTCTGATCACCAACCTTGTTCCTTCCAAATGAATGCTGGCGGACCCATTGAAAAAGTTGGCCATAAGGCCCTCCATCAAGACACTCACTTCAGCTATCCTTCAGCATCTCATCTGAACATGGAGGCATGTTGAAAGGAAATCCTATCAAGCTTGAAACTCCGCCACTACTCCAACCAGTTACCCATGTTTCACCTGTCTCCTTTTCCATGAGCGCCCTGTTCACTTTCTCATTCCAGTCCTTCCATCTCACCCTTGCAATTCCACCCGCGCCCAATCTTCTACAATTGAAATTCACCTGAACCTTTTCTGTTCCCCTTTACCTGATCTCTCCTTCAATCCTCTGATTTCTTACTTAATCCCATTGCACCTTCAATCTTCCCCATCCATGATACTCTTCCAATCCTCCTCATCAACTCTCCCATTCTTCTCATTGCCTGTCCCTTCCCACTTCCTCTCTCTCCGCTTATCACCAACATCAAACCAACCACATAAACTCCATTGCCTTCAATTCACCATCCACGCACTCTTGACTGCCAGCTAAACACAATAATCCCCTCAACATTGTCGCCTCCTTGACTCAAAATTCAAAACTTGACATCATGTCACTAGCCATCCTACTATTGACACTGATCTCACACAACGTTAATAGGATTCCCTCTCTTTATTTTTCAGATGTGAGTTTGTCTCTACACTGAATTCTGAACTAACTATCAACTCACACGTATGCTCACCTGAGATACATGTCAGATCCCTATTTTCTTCCATCCTCATTTCATTTCTGTTGTGTCATTTTTTTTTTTTGAGTGCCTCACCTTCTTCATGTATGCATAGAGTGAGAATTCTTCTTCATTTCTTTCTTTCTTGTGTCATTTTTCTAATCCTTTGAAACTATTTTTGACCCATACGGACTCAGTCTGTTGGTGTGTGAATTTATTAAATTCAACTCTTCAAGGGCGAGTTTCAGTGACAGGATTCAAGCAGCTTTACAACCACCTGAAGGTGAGAATCCTGAGCTATGGAGCATGAAGATCAGATTTCAGGAATTGCAGGAGTCTGCATCTGAGAGATTGTATAGAAGGATAGGCAGCTTTTATTTCAATCAATTGATTTTGTTGGTGATATTAATTTTTTTTATCAAGGATCCATTCAACCATCAGGAGCAATGAGAGTTGATTTCACAAGGGAATCATCTTCAGGTAGAATGTGACATTTATTTATTTATGTATTCTGAATTGTTTCTGACATGTTCTATTGTATTTCAATTTTAGGAATTATTTTCCCATTGGGTGACTCCCCAATTTTTTCCAAAGCAGTCAGTGTGGCCTTGGAAGGAATTTCTTCACATGGGGATATTTCAAGCCTGGCCTCCAGGATAGAGGCTTCTTTGTGTATTCCAGGAAATCAGAATCCTTCATTGTGTAGAATGATATTTGAAACGGAACAAATGGACAGGTTAGATTCCCTGTCTTCAGATGGTGAGATTGAGCCAGCTTTGAAAGGATCATGTATCCAAGCTTCCCAGAAAGGAAAAAAGATGTGTGTTTCTTTTGTTTGATTTGAGAATACCATGAGCTTTGAATCATTCATGTCATTTTTCATTTCATAATATGCAGAGCTTTCAACATTGGTTGAATCTTCAAGCCGTATGTATCAAAACATTGGCCAAAGTTTATGTCAATGAAACATGATTTGATTTTTAATACAAAGAGGGGCTGCAAATTTTCCTTCCCCCCAAAGAAATTATTCTTTGAGGCAGGGTTCAGTGGAAATAAATTTGATGACTCCTTGTGAGCTGTTTTTCTTTTTTGGAATCTTTTTGTAAGATTTAAGTGACTTACAATTTTTAAACAAACACAAGTGTCAGGAGAGCACTATCAGAACCTTCTTGTGTTTAATTTCAATGATGAGGCATATATGCCAGGATCTCATCTCATGGTAACACCAGGTAGGTTTTTGAAATGTTCAAAGTTTCAAGATTGTCACTGTCTATGATTTTAATGATAATTCTTTATGAATAAGCCGGTAAAAAATATTTGGAAAGGGGTATGATAGGAGGGCCTAGAAATTGTCAATTTGTTTTTGATTCCACTATGATGAATCCTGGTGCTCAACTTGAAGCTCCACCTCCCACTATCATTTGAGATGATAATCTATATTTGCAGATAATTTTATCTGTGAGGAAAGATTTGATTTATTTTTTAATTTTGCAGAATTACAAAGAAGTTATTTGGATAGAATGGAGAAAATTGGCCGTAGAATTCCAGAGAGGTAGATTTTACAGCTCCAGGGAAGCAGGGTTCAACTGTTTGGAAGTAATCTTAAAGGAGGCCAAGAATTTGAAGTAAATCCATTGGGATCCCAAAGGCCTCCAAATGCTCCAATTCACAGATGCATGCAATCTTTACCAAACCCTTCAGAATTGATAGGAAAGCCACATGAAAAATCTGCAAAATAAAGGTCACGTGATGACATGGGAATAGAGGCAGTAGGTAAAAGAGTTTGGTATTGGAAAGATTGCCAGCCAGTGTATGAAGAGATACATAAATCAAAGGGTAACTAGATTATTTTTTACACAATTTTGACTAAGGATTTGAGGATGAATGTTTTTTGTTTTCTATTTTGGCCCAGAGATGCGCAAAAGGGTGCAAAAAAGTGATAGGATGAGATAATAATTCAGATGTGCCTTGGTCTGCAATGCAAATAAGAGCAGATTTTGAGTGGAATACAGCTGAATTTTTATTGATTTGGGCTCAACTGATGCATTTTTAAGTTTTTTTTTTTACCCAAGCCATGGATTTCTCCTCTCCAATTTTACACAAGTTCAACCGGTCCAGAGCACATGAAGCTAGTATTACAAGGCAAATGAAGCATGTTGCTAATAGAGGGGAGGGTGGCTCAAGTGGATTTGTCTTTTGATGTAGCTTCCAGGAAAAATTGATGGCTTCTGCCTGGAATTCCAAGAATGTCATGGAGAGGTCTCAGCAAAACCCAGAAGTGCAAGATACACTGGAGCCCACGTTGAACCAGGTTGGAATTGATACAAGTTTTTTGGAATTTGTGAGATAGAAAAATTAGTTTTGGGGTTTTATTTTTGCATCAAATCTTCAGGGGAAAGACTGAAATGTGATCCATTCTCCCAATCAAGTAGGTTGTTGCAGGGAAAACTTCTACATCCTTTGAGTCAAGTGCTGTTTTTTTGAGCTTTTCTACCCTGCATCTGGAGGAATTACGGGCTCATTGGTTTTTATCAGCAAGGAACTCCCCTTCTTTCCCCAAAGAACAACCAACAAGAGATTCAGATGTGCTGGGAAATTCAAATATTGAAGCTATCTCACAGACTCAAGCCTCCCAAGCCTCTGGAATAGATTTATCACCTTCAAACCCTGTGGGGAATAATCCTGAACTAATAGATCCACACCTCCAAAAATGCAATACTGCTTCAATTCCTCCCAAACCTACTTCAAAACCTGCCATGCATGTGAATGCAGGAACTACTACAGCAGCCACCAATGTAAAAATGCATGGAATTTCACCTCCACCTCAATCCATTAATTCCCCTCAAAGCCCAACTTCAGGGCTGGCTGACACAACAACAGCTTCTGTTGAGATAGAACAATCTCCTTCATCTATTTATTTTTTAATTTAACTTTACTTTTATTTTATATTTTTATTTTATTCTCTATTCTCTTTCTTTATTCATCATTTTATTCTCTTGCTTTATTCATTTCTTTATTCTCTGTGTTGCGCTTCTATACAGCTCACCCGGCATGCCAATATATTTTGCTCTGTGCGTGCTATCCAATCACCAGCAATCTTTTTGGCAATTGAATATGCATCAAGACCTACCAAACCAGAGGAAAAGTCAAGTTTATCTGGGGGGCAACCTGAGGGGCAATCAACAGGGACACTGGAACATCCTTCCGTCAAGATTTCTTCTTGATCAATCAGGCTCTTGATCTTGGCGTAAGGATTTTGTCTCAAAACCTCAGGCTCTCCATAATCAAGATTTAATTCTCAAGGGACCTTCAAGGAAACCGTATTCTGGTCATTCTAATTTGGTACGACACAACCTGGCACAAGAGTAATTATAATCTGAATCCTTCTCTATTCCTTTCTATTACATAGAGTCATACAACCCTGGAGGAAATAGCTTTTCAAAGTCGTCATCTACTCTGTCTTATTGTCTCAGTCAATTTGATGCCAAAGCCTGGAACTGGTTTTAGTTTGTTACTTCTGAAATAAAACATCAAAAGGAATTCATCACGATTTACAGTTGAACCTGGAATCCGGCCCCAATCAAACATCCTAAAAACCAGTTATCCAGCATGACCAATTCATTAACCGCTACCATTCTTAAGACAGCTATAGAAGCTATTCCTCCACTCACTCATGAAAAATTTTCAATATTTCATAATTGTGTTATAAACATGATGGACCTGCAGGAGGACCTCTACGCCAAACTTACCAAGAAAAGTTCAGACGCTAAAGGAGTTCCTATTGGCCTTAGTCATATGGAAAATGTTCAAATTCAAATGATTCTCATTTCTAAGCTCAAAATCACCGTTCAAGCAAATTTAATCACACCCAATAATGAGAAGAACGCACACCTTATTTGGGCGGATATCAACAATTACTTTGCCTCAAATCACGCGTCAAATTGGGCTAGAATTTTTAAGGAATTCCTTAGGACTCCATTTACACACTCAAACATACTTGGATTTATCACAGACACTAGAACGGCTATGTCAAACTTGCATGAAGTTGGAATCAATTTACCACCCAATATTATCGCTTATCTCATCTTGGAGAAATTCCCTGCTTCAATGGACACCAGCGTTCAGCAAATCACTCATTCAGATAAGTCAATCACTCCGGACCAAGTTCTAGATCATCTCGGTATGTTTCACAACAACAAATTCCTTAGAAAAGCATCATCCCTCCAAGATAAAAAAGAAGAAAGTTTGGTTTCTTTTCTGACTTCTAACATCAAGCCATGTGAAAACAAGTGGCATAACCCAAAAGCTAATCATCCTGAAGGCAGATGCTGGAAACTCTACCCTCAGCTTAAACCGTCCTTTCCCTCAAAGAAGAAGAAATTGGGATTTGATGACTCTAGCAGTGAGATCACCTTGGTCAGCTCCCCTCATATGAGCTTTCTATTCTCCAAAAACAGTTTTTTACTGGATTCTGGGTCCTCAAGACACATAGTGTCTGACCCGTCCTTTTTTGTTCAAATAGACCAATTTTTGAATGTTCTTATATTGACTAGCTCTGGCACCAACTCTCTGGCCTATGAAGGTGAAGGTACTATCACGCTGGAAGATGACGAGAAATCTATATTCTCTGTTCCAAATGTTCTCTTTTTGCCTCAATCAAAGGCTAACTTGTTTTCAATGAGAGCTTTGATTCTTGATGGATTTGTTGTGAAGTTCAGAGAAGACAACTTTCTTGTAAAGAAAGGGAATTGGATCATGTTTGGTAGCTATAATTGCAACATTCCAGTTCTAACTTTCTTTACTGAATGGAATCAGCCAGTGTCCTACCTTTCTCAAAGTGAAATTCTACATAAATGGCTTGGTCATGTGAGTTATAGCCAAATTTGGCATAAGCTAGGAATTAAAATAAATAAACCCTCCATTTTTGAAGAATGTGCCATCAGCAAAATATCCCGTTCACCTTTCAAGAAAAAACATCCAAGAGCCAAGAGACCCTTCCAGGAGTTACACTGTGACCTTGTTGGACCTATTACCCCTATGAGTATTAATGGAGACTCTTATTTCCTAACGGTTGTCAATAGCTGCACAAGGTTTTTCACAGTGATACCAATAAAGAAGAAGAGCAACGCAGCGACAACTCTTCAACTCCTGATTAATACCAAGGCTAAGAGGTTCAATTACACTCCCATGATTATTCATTCAGATTGAGGGATGGAATTCTGGAACTCTTCAATGTCCAATTTTTGTAAGGAAAATCACATTAAACAGGCCTTTGCTGATTCTTATACACCGGAGGAAAATGGATTAGCAGAAAAATTCAATAGACTGATCTTGGAATTGCTGAGAACTGTACTGGTGGACTCTCAAATTCAGAAGAGATATTGGAAAGTCATTGTCAAATTGTGCGCCCTGGCACTCAATCAGATTCCCTCTCATAGGTCAAAACCATCTCCATACAATCAATTTAAAGGGAAAAAGTTAGATTTTAACTACTTTCTTCCCATAGGAAATCTTATTTCCTATATTCTTGGAGACAGGAAACCATTTTCCAAGCTTGAACCTTGGGGACTTATTGGACGGCTGATTGGGTAAAACAACAATCTTTGCTTGTACAAAGTGCTAACTTCTGACTGTACGGTTGTAGGCACAAAAAATGAGCTCTCAACTAGATCAAGTAGAATTCCTCAAACTGGGAATTAAATATTGGAAGTATACGGGTTTATTGAATTATCTCTCATGTAGGACCAGACCCAATCTTGCGGCGGCAGTGTCCATTCTCTCCTGGTTCAATCAAAACCCCAGGCTAACCCACTGGAAACAAGTACTTCATGTTTGGAAATATTTGGCGGGAACGCAAGAGTTGTCTCTTCTTGTAAAACTGGATGCCTTTTCAAAGGACTGCTTAACCGTCTACACCAATTCTACCTGGGCGGACAATCCTCTCTCAAGGAAATCTCAAACGGGGTACGTCACTTTCTGGAAAAATTCACCAGTCTCCTGGAAGAGTCAGAAGCAATCAAATGTGACGTTGTCCTCCACCAAGGCGGAATTGAATGCGCTCATGGATGGAGCGCAAGAATCTATATGGATCAGGTCAATCATTGGGGATCTTTGGAAGGAAAAGCAACTTGAGCAGACAGAGTTTATGGTGGACAACAAGGGTCTGATCGATAAGATTCAACACTTTTGCTCAAACTCAAAGACAAAGTACATTGACATGAAAGTCAAATGGCTGCGCAAAAAATACAATGCCAGGAATATTGATGTCAAGCTGATACGCACGGACAGAATGGTCACCAACTCTCTTTCAAAGGATTCAAACAAACAGGAAAATGATTTACTCATATCAAGGAGTCTGAAAGTGTAGTTTTGCACCAAATTATGGGGGGGTTTGAGATAGAACACTCTCCTTCATCTATTTATTTTTTAATTTAACTTTACTTTTATTTTATATTTTTATTTTATTCTCTATTCTCTTTCTTTATTTGTTATTTTATTCTCTTTCTTTATTTATTTATTTATTCTCTGTGTCGCGCTTCTATACAGCTCACCCGGCATGCCAATATATTTTGCTCTGTGTGTGCTATCCAATCACCGGCACGCTTTGTTGCAATTTAATACGCATCAAGACCTACCAAACAAGAGAAAAAGTCAAGTTTATCCGGGGGTGGGGCAACCTGAGGGGCAATCAACAGGGACATCAGAACATCTTTCTGTCAAGATTTCTTCTCAATCCATCAGGCTCTTGATCTTGGCGTAAGGATTTTGTCTCAACACCTCAGGCTCTCCATCATCAAGATTTAATTCTTGAGGGACCTTCAAGGAAATCGTATTCTGGTCATTCTAATTTGGTACAACACAACCAGGCACAAGAGTAATTATAATATGAATCCTTCTCTATTCCTTTCTATTACATAGCGTCATCCAAGTCTGGAGGAAATAGCTTTTCAAATTTGTCATCTACTCTGTCTTATTTTCTCAGTCAATTTGATGCCAAAGCCTGGAACTGGTTTTATTTTGTTACTTCTGAAATAAAAAATCAAAAGGAATTCATCAGCTTCACAAAATTTTCCATCTGGTTCCAATTTTGAGTTAAATCAAGTGAAATAAAGACTAAAAACTGAATCATTTGAATTTGGATTTGAATTCTATTTTATTGCCAGACCAACCAACTTCTAGAACTTCACGTGGGAATGGTGGGTGGTTGCTGCTATCAAATATTTTTTCAATAATATAATCTCATTTTTTGGGATATTTTTACCAGTTGTGCAATCAAGTCAAGCTGATCAGTTGGCTATTGAAATACGTGAGGTTGGGAGATGACTGATCTCCTCACACAATCTCCCGCGCACACAACCGCTGAGGACGCTTCAACTTCAAATCTAGAATCTCCATTCAACGCTCCCTCTCCTTCCAGCTCTCTCACGTGAAATCCTACTCCGACTTCCTCAATTACCATTCCCCTCATTCCTTCCATCATCATCATCCTCATCCTCCTCTCTCCCATCCTCAATCTGTCTCATCATCCCATCTTCTTCAACCTATCAACTCTCCACCAAACTCCTATTCATCTTGCTCTCCCCAAAAACTCATCATCCGTCATCCTTGATCTATCAACTCCTGCTAAACCTCTTGCCCTCAACTCAACTCATCATACTCAACTCATCACTTCCATTCTCTGCCTCCAATCCCACTCATTGCCCTCGACCCATCACTAAATATCCTCGCGCCTCAACAAACAACAAGTTGTCACTCATCTCCAGTCCTGTCTAGAAGTGAGGTCCTTTCTCATTCTTTCATTCATTTTCTCTCTCCTGCTCCTACTTCCTGATTTGTCTCATCTCAAAGTTCACTCATGTAATTACTGCTACAGCACATTCACGTGCTTCTTCATCTACCGGTCCTTTGGTTGCAATCAATTTTCTCAGTTCTTCACGGTTAAAAGCCGAATAGCAGAATGTCAACCCCAGGACCAATAGACTCCTCCTCCTCACTTCTGAAGACTTTGACAGACTCAATTCCCAATCTCAACGACTTGAACTTCTCTCTCTGGCAATCCAAAATCCTCACCATTTTCTCACTCAAAGGGATCTCTCACTGGCTGACCTCCCCCAAACCAGAAAAATGCCCGGCCGATATCAACCTTGAGATTGTAGGCTACATTCTTGCCAAACTGGACAACCGGACCTACGTGAACTGCGTCAAAGAACATGATCTGACCAACGGTGTAGCACTCTGGAAGTAAATCAACAAGTTCTTTGCCTCTTCTCAAACCGCTGTGGTGCCCCATCCGGGACACCCTGGCTGCCTTAAGACCTCAACCCATAAACTGTTCCTCAGGCTCATCCAAACCTTCCTTCATCCGCGCGCGTCGCGCGCCGCGCCGCGCGTGCTGCGCTTCCTTTATCCGTGTTGCTCATCATCCTTGCCTTTGCGTGTTGCTTGTCATCTCCGCCATTGTCATAGCGCGTCCTCATCTTTGTTGTTGCGCGTCCTCATCTTTGTCGTTGCGCCTCCCAATCTCCTAATTGCTACCGTTGTGCGGCGCTCATCCATGATTTACCAAATCCATCCCGACCACACCCCCAAGCATTTGGCAAATCCTTGCATCCGTCAAATCTCCCATCTCACTTGATCTATCAGTTTTGAATCTCAAGGCCATCAGGATTTACTCAACCGTCTCAAGCCAATCTCCTATACGTCCATCCGCGCTCTCATGGACTTCATCTGTCACCTTTCCTGGGGCTCTCCCACCCGCTTCCGCCTTTGGAAGGGGTGAAGAGTGCCAACTACCGCCCGCGGACATCCGCGGCGGTTTGGTTCATTTCTCTTTCCCACCCCATCCGCCTTTGGACAAGGGGTGGGTGACTCTGGTATTTTTGCGCGCACCCATCCACAGACGGACGCGAGTGACCACATGGTTGTCTTCCCTTTTCCGCTTTATTTGTAGAATCCGTTGTACATAGTCTAACAGGGCCTCCTGCCCATATAAGGAGGGGCTCTCCCCTGCCTTTCTGATCAGCATTGGAGCATGGAATCATCCAGCATGAAATCAGCACACCCTTGATCCTTGAGCTTCCATACTCAACCCTTGATCCCTGATCCTTATCACCAAACAATAGCCTTGCTGGTTGAAGAAAAATTCTGTCTGTAGGAATTTGTTTTGAGTGTGTTATACCACTCCTTGATCCCTTTCTCTGACCATACTGGTCCTGATCCCTGATCACCTTTCTGGAGCCAATCACAATTTATTGAAGAGGTCTTATTAAGCTTAAGACCTGGAGTGTTATACCTCCCCTTAGCTTCTTTGGAGTTGCATTCTGCCAGCCTACTCTTGAGTCCCTTGAGAATTGTTGAGGTTATCCTTGCTTCAAATCAGTTACTGTTTGTTTTAGAGCTTCTTAAACATTGTGCTTTGTCTTGTACAGCCACTGTCAGTTATCTGGTACCCTTCAAGCGCTTGATTGCAGAGAGTTGGGCAGGTTCATTGAGAACCTGGAGGTTGCTTGGGTTTGAGTTGATCATCCCCAATCTTCTGCTGAAGACCAGAGTTATTAGCTTGTGGGCGTTGTTTTCATACAACAGCTTTTGTTCTTTGAACTCTAAGAAGACTTTAACTTCTTTTGTTCAAGTTTTTCCCTGCATAATCTTGTCTAAGATAGTGCTGTTCCGTCGCTACCAAACTATTATCATCCTTATCCTCTACTCCTTGATTCCTCACTTACCAGGTTCTGGACCTTGATCTTGGTTACATTTAAATATTTTTGTAACACTCAGGAGGGCAGCCTAAACAGCACCTTTCCCCTCTGCAGAACTGCCACGGCCTAGCAAAATTTGGAGTCTTACATTTGGTCCCCCGAGCCGGGATCAAACCAGCAACCTTGGGATTTACAGTCCCAACTTGAAGAATAAACTCCGAAATCGGATCTGATTTTTTTTCCTTCTTTTCTTTCTTTTCTGTTTGTTCTTTTGTTTCAGATTTTATCCGTGGAGGCAGCTTGGTCCAGAAGTAAGTCCTCCCAATTGTGCACCGCCTGGGCAAGATCCTTGTTGTTTTTGTGAAACTCTACTCTTGCCACACTTGTGAGCCACCTTGGAAGTCTGCTCAATTGGATCTCTTAGGAACCCTTCAACATGGAATCTGCTGGATCCTCTTTATCTTTTCGGGCCAAGATGGTCAAAATCAAACCTCAGAACAAAAACTTAGGCTTCAATGGGACCAGTTGTTCTCTTTTGATATTTTCCACAGGCCTGGAAAATCTTTCACCATGCCTGATGGTTTATCTTGACGACCTATTGTAGACAATGAATCAGAGGTTGTAATGGATTTCGATGAGGAAGAACCCTTGGTCCGCCCTGTCTTTGCCTTCTCCTCCCAAAATTACTCTGGTTTCCAGCAAGGTTTCTGGCTTAAGTTGGAGCAGTACCTTTCAACTCTCCAAAGACCCCCTGATCTCTCTGCCAAATAATTTTGGTCCCTTAAAAGGAAGTCCTCCAACTTCTTTGTCCAAGGTTCTAGGCTTATGAAAAGAGAAACTCCTTGTGCACTTGTTGTGGTCACTATCCCTTCTAAGCAAGATTCAATCCTGGAAAATCTCCATGAAGGCCTTGGTCATTGTGGAGAAACCAAAACTTATCAACAAATATCCAAACAATTCTGGTGGCCATCCCTGAAGAAATCTGTTGCTCAATGGTGTAGGAGTTGTGAAGTGTGCCAAAAACGTGATCTTAGGAGCCCGGCCAAAATTTGTTACCCCACTGGAGAGTCTTCTGTTTTTGGGAGGATTGCTATGGATGTGGTTCACATTTAGGCTGGTGGAGCTAAGTACCTCATTGTGGCTAGAGATGATTTTTCTGGATGGGTTGAAGCAAAGTTCCTTAAGAACCTCAGCTCTGAATCAGTAGCAGCTTTCCTTCATGAGGCTTGGACAATGCGTTATGGCTTGGCCCAATCTTACTCTACGGATGGTGGCTTGGAATTTGGTGGAAAACTTGCTGAAATGATCCAATTGCTTGCTGGACAACATAGAGTTACTACTCCCTATTATACTGAAGGACAAGGCATGGTGGAAAGAGGCCATGCTTCTTTGAAGACTGCTCTTGTCAAATTGGCTGGTGAGAGTGGCAAGAATTGCCGGAAGTTTCTCCCCTTTGTTCTCTTCTCTGATCAAATTTCCACCAAACAAACCACTGGTTATTCTCCTTATGAAATCATCTTTGGTCAGAGGGCTTTTCTCCCTCTTGATCTTGAGATGGAGTCTTTCTTGGGCATCCCCTGGGAACAAGTTTCCTCAACTTCTGACCTATTAGTTGCCAGATCAAAGCAACTGGAGCGGAGTGAAGATATTTGTAACAGCTTATCGGAAGATGATGGAATCAAGAGCAAAATCAGGTCAGTATTGGGAAGATAAACACCCAAATTGAATCAGGGACCCTTTAAACCCTGGTGACCTAGTATTGGCTTATAATTGTTCCTTGGAAAATCAGTGGGGAAAGCTTTTCTCTAACTGCTGGAATGGTCCTTACCAAGTAGTCCATCAAGTTAGAGGTGGATCATATCTTTTGGAGGAGCTGGATGGTACTCAGATGGCCAGAAGGTTCTCTGCTGATCAGGTCAAGAAATTTCACTCTTGTGGAGGCAACTTGGTCCGGAAGTAAGTCCTCCCAATTGTGCACCATCTGGGCAAGATCCTTGTGGTTTTGTGAAAACTATACTTCATGCCACGCGTGTGAGCACTTGGGACACCTCCTTCATTTTACCTCAGCCACTTCTAGGATTTTTGGTCGGATCAACATATTTTTTTCTCAACCACTCTCAAGATCAAAATGGCCATTCTTTGGTTTCAATCATCTTTTTTTCCTTTCTTTTCTATGGCATCAAACTTGGGAGCAGACTAGGGACAGTCTGTAAGTTGGGGAGAGATGTGGTGCCCCATCCGGGACACCCTGGCCGCCTTAAGACCTCAACCCATAAACTGTTCCTCAGGCTCATCCAAACCGTCCTTCATCCGCGCCGCGCGTGCTGCACTTCCTTTATCCGCATTTCTCATCATCCTTGCCGTTGCGTGTTGCTTGTCATCCCCGCCGTTGTCATAGCACGTCCTCATCTTTGTTGTTGCGCATCCTCATCTTTGTTGTTGCGCCTCCCAATCTCCTAATTGCTACCGTTGGGCGGCGCTCATCCATGATTTACCAAATCCATCCCGACCGCACCCCAAAGCATTTGGCAAATCCTTGGATCCGTCAAATCTCCCATCTCACTTGATCTATCAGTCGTGAATCTCAAGGCCGTCAGGATTTACTCAACCCTCTCAAGCCAATCTCCTATCCGTCCATCCGCGCTCTCATGGACTTCATCCATCACCTTTCCTGGGGCTCTCCCACCCGCTTCCGCCTTTGGAAGGGGTGAAGAGTGCCAACTACTGCCTGCGGACATCCGTGGCGGTTTGGTTCATTTCTTCTTCCCACCCCGTCCGCCTTCGGACAAGGGGTGGGTGACTCTGGTATTGTTGCGCGTGCCCATCCAGAGACAGACGCGAGTGACCACATGGTTGTCTTCCCTTTCCTGCTCTATTTGTAGAATTCGTTGTACATAGTCTAACAGGGCCTCCTTCCCATATAAGGAGGGGCTCTCCCCTGCCTTTTTGATCAGCATTGGAGCATGGAATCATCCAGCATGAAATCAGCACACCCTTGATCCTTGAGCTTCCATACTCAACCCTTGATCCCTGATCCTTATCACCAACCAATAGCCTTGCTGGTTGAAGAAAAATTCTGTCTTTAGGAATTTTTTTTGAGTGTGTTATACCACTCCTTAATCCCTTTCTCTGACCATACTGGTCCTGATCCCTGATCACCTTTCTGGAGCCAATCAGATTGATTGAAGAGGTCTTATTAAGCTTAAGACCTGGAGTGTTATACCTCCCCTTAGCTTCTTTGGAGTTGCATTCTTCCAGCCTACTCTTGAGTCCCTTGAGAAGTGTTGAGGTTATCCTTGCTTCAAATCAGTTACTGTTTGTTTTAGAGCTTCTTAAACATTGTGCTTTGTCTTGTACAGCCACCCTCAGTTATCTGGTACCCTTCAAGCGCTTGATTGCGGAGAGTTGGGCAGGTTCATTGAGAACCTGGAGGTTGCTTGGGTTTGAGTTGATCATCCCCAATCTTCTGCTGAAGACCAGAGTTATTAGCTTGTGGGCGTTGTTTTCATATAACAGCTTTTGTTCTTTGAACTCTAAGAAGACTTTAACTTCTTTTGTTCAAGTTTTTCCCTGCATAATCTTGTCTAAGATAGTGCTGTTCCGTCGCTACCAAACTATTATCATCCTTATCCTCTACTCCTTGATTCCTCACTTACCAGGTTCTGGACCTTGATCTTGGTTACATTTAAATATTTTTGTAACACTCAGGAGGGCAGCCTAAACAGCACCTTTCCCCTCCGCAGAACTTCCACGGCCTATCACCGTTTGGAGTCTTACACCGCAAATCAATCCCGCGTTTTCTTCCACTTCCTGAACCTCCAATTTGACCCCAAGAACATTGAGAAGTTCATTACAGAAGTCAAGGCTTGTCTGCTCCAAATCACCAAAATTGGGATAAAGATGGACAATGATATAGTAGCATATCTTATTCTCTAAAAATTTGCGCCTTAACTGGACCATCTTAAGACCACCATCACTCACTCGCTAGGAGAAAACAAAATTTACGGCAATCTTGTACTCCAACATCTCAATCAAGTCAAGCACAAAGTTGCCACGGGATCTCAAGCTTCAGCCCTACTTGCCCAGCAACAAACCTTAAGATGCAAATCCAACTGGCACAACCCCAAAGCTAACCATCCCAAAGATTGTTGCTTCTGGCTCTATCCTCATCTTTGACCAAACTATAACCCCTCGCCAAACACCAACTCCAGTCAAAATCAAAAGACCAACCCATCCAGTAAGGCCACTGCAAACCTGGCATTCAGCTTTGCTATGACTCACTCCCTCAGCCTATCAAGAGATCATGTGATCCTTGACTCTGGCGCATCTCAGAGCATGTTCAACAGCTCCCGATTCTTCAACTCCCTACAGACCAATGAGACGGAAATTCAAACCGGAAAACTGGGATCATTGATACGATCTAACGGGATTGGCTCAGCCTCTCTCATCACTTCACATTCCACCCTTAATCTCTCAGACTCGCTTTACATCCCAGATATTGCCGTTAACCTTGTTTCCCTGGGTCAACTAATCATGGGGGGCTGCTCGCGGATCAAAACTGCTCCAAATTTGTTCAAGGTCAATCTTGATGACTTAACTGTACTGGAAGGTCAAATTCAGGACAATCTGCTCATCATTGAGGAATCGACTCATCCAACAACCCCTGAAGCCTTCACTTTTTTAACATTATCCACTCTCCACAAACATTTCTCCCATCCTGATCTCTACTCAACAAAACTGATCTCCCGCAACTTTCCCAAACTCCAATGGGACGATGTCTGCTGCGTCTTGTGCGCCAAAGGTAAAATTCATCGCTCTCCTTTTAAGGGTCAATTTCCTCAAAGAGACAAACAATTTGACAAATTGCACGCCGATCTCTGTGGACCCATGCAACCTGTGTCAAAAACTGGAAATTGGTATTTCATGATCCTGAATGACAGCTACTCTCGATTCAAGACATGCATTCCCCTCAAACTCAAATCTGAAGCCGCCAAGAGATCATCAAATTCATACGGGTCCATTCCAATCTGTTCTCAAAAAAACTCAAGCAGTTTCACTCCGACAATGGCTGCGAGTTTGTTAACACCAAACTAAGCTTGTTCTTCAATGAGGAAGGAATTCTCCACTCCACTTCTGAACCTTACACGCCCCAGCAAAACCCCATAGCGGAACAAGCAAATCAAACACTTATAGAGGCCACCCGCACAACCATGCTCAACATGAACATTCCCTTGGGTCTCTGGGATGAAATTGTTTCCAGCTGCTGCATGCTGCGCAACCTTGTCCCCTCACCAAAAACCAAAACGTCCCCATATGAATTGTGGAACAACTTGACTCCAAATCTCAATCTCATCCGCATCCTTGGATTGAAAATGGTAGTTCTCAATCAACGTTCTCCACCTCACTCTAAATTCAAAGAGAAAGGAATTGAAGGAATACTGGTAGGATTTGACTTAAAATTACTGTCCTACCGCGTATTCTGCCCCTCCATCAACGACATCATACGCTCCAAACACATTAAGATTTTCGAAAATCTTACTCTCCTACCCTCCTCCAATTCCCACAAATCTCCCTTTGATCCTCTCCTTTCCCTTAATAAAACGCTGACTGAGATCCTCAACTCGTCCGATCACTCCTCCTCATCTTCCCCTGCACCCCCTTCCAACTCACAGTCCACCACTCTCCCGCCGGATTCTCCTCCTGTTTGAGCCAAGGACTGCTCCACTCCCAATACATCCTCCCTTACTCCACCCACTATCAAAGCCTCAAACATTTCTAATAATTCCTTGGACTCCAACTCCAAGGGAGAACTAATCTCCTGCAAACTCACCAACTGCCCATCTCAAACTCTCAGAGACCAATCCACCCTCAAACCACCTTTGCGCTATGGATTTCTTGCTAGAGTTATTCCTTGGAACTACCCAGAAGTCCTTAAATCCCCAGAATTCCCTCACTGGCTCAGATCCATGAAGATTGAGACCAATGGCATTGAACGGCTTGGCGTTTGGGAAGGATGTCATTCTCTCCCTCTGGGGAAGAGAGCACTCTCAACCACCTGGGTCTTCTGGCTCAAGGATGACCCTTCCGGTGAAGGATTCATTTAAGAGTCTCGGCTCTGTGTTCAAGGATTCAAGCAGATGGAATTCATTGATTACGGCGAAACCTTTGCTCCGACCGGACTCATCACAACCCTATGGACTCTCCTCATTTACGCTTTTCACCACAATTTGCCGACCGTTCAGATGGACATCAAAGCTGCTTTCTTGCATGCTCCTTTGGACAAAGATACCTACATCAAATGCCCTGAAGGATACTCCGCCAAGTTCCCCTATCTCCAACTAAAAAAAGCCCTCTACGGACTGAAACAACCCCCCAAAAGTTGGTCCAATACCTTTCAATCCTGGATCCTCAAGCAAGGCTTCATTGTATCCACATCCGATCCGTGTCTGTTCATTAATTGTTCATCTTCCATCTTTGTGTTTGTCTACGTCAATGATCTTGTCATTGTGGGTGAGTCAAACGAATTCTGTCTCAATCTGAAAAATAAATTCAACATCTCTCACGAGGGGCCAATTAAGAAGATTCTTGGCAACCACCTCATCCAGACCGCCTCCTCCAAACTCCTTCACCAACCAAACCACATCAAAACCGCTCTCTCCAAATTGAGGCTCTCCCATGCCAAACCAATACTCACTCCAATGACTCCCAACGTTAAGCTCCGGGGCGCCTCCAATTCCGAACATAACAAATTTGTTAAATTGGGGATCAACTATTGCTCCGCCACTGGTTACCTCAACTTCATCGCGAGTCGCACTTGCCCTGATCTCTTGTACGCTGTGTCCAGCCTCTCACGCTTCAATTCCAAGCCTGGAACCATTCACTGGGACGAAGTGAAACATGCTTGGCCTTATCTCAAAACCACCCAATCCCTGGCCTTGCGTCTCAAATCCACCTCCTTCAAGTACGATCTCAAATTTTTCAGCAACTCCGACGGCGCCGATGATCCTTCAACTCAAAGAAGTCACGCGGGCTTTGTGATTCTTCTCTACGGATGCCCCGTGGCCTGGCACAGCAAATTACAACCAACCGTATTGCTATTGTCCACCGAGGGAGAGCTCAAAGCCTTAGTTCTTGCCACTCAAGAAAAGATTTGGCTGACCAACCTTCTCCTTGAGCTGAATCCAAACCTTAAGCTATCCCAATGCGCCAACATTGACAATAAAGCTCTAAACAACATTGTCAACCACGATTCCCACCATAATGCGCTGAAACACGTTGACACTCAAATACAATGGCTCCGCAAGCAGAAAGACAATGGACATCTTATAACCAACCTCATTCCCTCCAGTTGCATGATCGCTGACTGCCTCACCAAGCCGGCAATCAAACCCTTGGTAAAGCTACTCACTTCCTCCATTCTTCATCCCCTCACTCCTAGACACGGCGGTGTGTTGGGAGATGACTGATCTCCTCACACAATCTCCCGCTCACACAACCGCTGAGGACGCTTCAACTTCAAATCTAGAATCTCCATTCAACGCTCCGTCTCCTTCCAGCTCTCTCACCTGAAATCCTACTCCAACTTCCTCAATTACCATTCCCCTCATTCCTTCCATCATCATCATCCTCATCCTCCTCTCTCCCATCCTCAATCCGTCTCATCATCCCATTGTCTTCAACCTATCAAATCTCCACCAAACTCCTATTCATCTTGCTCTCCCCAACAACTCATCATCCGTCATCCTTGATCTATCAACTCCCGCTAAACCTCTTGCCCTCAACTCAACTCATCATACTCGACTCATCACTTCCATTCTCTGCCTCCGATCCCACTCATTGCCCTTGACCCATCACTAACTATCCTCGCGCCTCAACAAACAACAAGTTGTCACTCATCTCCAGTCCTGTCTAGCAGTGAGGTCCTTTCTCATTCTTTCATTCATTTGCTCTCTCCTGCTCCTACTTCCTGATTTGTCTCATCTCAACGTTCACTCATGTAATTACTGCTACAGCACATTCCCATGCTTCTTCATCTACCTGTCCTTTGGTTGCAATCAATTTTCTCAGTTCTTCACGTGACTGAATTATTTGAATTTTTCATCTGAAAAAAATCAACTGAAAATTTTATATTTCTTTAGCCATGGAAATATAAAATGAGGCTGATAATGCTGGAGAAGGTGTTTAAGAATTTAAATTATCTAAAAAAGATTAAAAATTGACTAACTGGTTTGATAAACTCTTTGTTCCAGTGGAAGACTATGCACGGGACTCACAAGCACAACAACATGAAGGAATCAGAGCCAGGGCCTCCCTATCTGCCAAGAGGAAAACTAAAAAGGAGAGATAGAAAGAGTTGAATGAACAACTCCCACCAGAGACTGATACCATGCGCACTGTGGTCCATGCTCATGCCAGACTCTTGCTTCAAATGAAGAATAGGGATGTCACCGCACTACCACAACCTCCCAGCAATTATGAGCATTATTTGGCAGTTCAGCATGGCAAGGGGATTGAATTTGATCAGAGAAATCCAACTGCACCAGCCTCACCTGAAAACCACACCCAAGCCATAACCAGTTTCACCCAAACCTGCCTTTGAGAGCTTGGTCTGACTCAGTTTACTTTTGACTGGATGAGTGGATGGACGCATCCATTCAACCAAGTGATGGATGTTTTTTTTTTAAATGGGATGTTGCACTTCATAATGGGGAGTACAACAACTTTTTATGGTCCCCTGACCATTCCAACCATGCAATTGTGTTGGCGCTGTTTGAAAATTACTTTCTTCATTTACAGGGTGAGTGGAGATTAATCAAAAGGAGTTGGAGGTTTCTGTTGATGAAAGAAAGTCCAATCAAAGGACTTCCAAAATATGTAAAAGAGTAAGCCATTCAATCCCACACTTGTGGCAACTGAACTGATGATGTAAAATTAAATTTCAGAGCTATCAAAGAGGAGGCAGAAATGGTCTGATGAAAACAATTATGTTGCCCTTGCAGCACACTTCAATGATCCTCCAGTGTGCTCCAAAACAGAAGAGGTGAATGAAAATGGTATAACTTTTCACAGGAAGATGCAATTGGAATTGCATTCAGAAACACCTTCCCAATTGATGGAATTCATTGACCATCAAATATTGATTGGAAGCCGGATTGGTAAGGCAAAAAGGCAGCCCAAGTTGGTTGATAGGAAATCTTCCACCCAAGTTGAGGTCAATCCAAGGATTCCAGCCAAATTATCTTGGAAATTTTACAATGTAACTTTGCTCAACACACTACAGCTTGCAACAAGATCTGCTTTAAAAATAAAAGGTATTGAAGTGATTAAGAATGACAGAACACCTGCAGCCTGAATAACAAATAAATTATATCATAAATATTATTTTACATATTTTCATTCATTACTTGAAATACACGTCATGCATTGTTAAAGAAAGTCATTTCTCCTCCTTTAGTATCTGAAATATCTCTCTCCAATCTTTAGTTTTGATGATGGTTGATCTGAAAAAGAAAAAAAAGTTAGCTTGGTAGTGGAGATTTCCTGACTGGTAGAATAATAGTGATTGTACTTGCTCTGCTAGTTGGCCCTTTCTCTTTTGAACCTGAATCAAAATTAGGAGAAAATCAATACCATTTATGCTTAACAATTGCTTGTGAACGGGATCTTGCCTTTTGAATATTCTCCTCAATTGTTTTTGGAGCAATCACGTAATGCAAATGCAATTTTTTTGTCTGGCCCAATCCATGCACACAATCTACAGCCTGAGCCTGGTTTGTGGGATTCCATAGTGGCTCCTAGTGGGGGTGGATTATGAGCTAGGTTCAATGTTTTTACAGAAATAATAGACCACATACCATGAAGAAAACAATTTTTGCACATGTGATGTTTAGACCCACCCCTGCAGCTTGGATGGAGGCCAGTATTATTTGGGTTGAGGTACTGCTGGAAAAATCTTCCAGGAATTTGCATTTTTCTGTAGCTGTCATGGTGCCATCCAAGTGGAAATATTTGATATTTTTATGACTCAAAGCAATCTGAATCCTAAAAATTGAATATTTTTTGAAAAGAATGGTAAGCCTCTTTGTGAACATTGAAGGTTATCTGGAGGAAGTCTTAAAAATCAAGAAAACTTTTCCAACAAGAAAACAACACCTTCTTGCTTGGGCTATCCCTTTTCTCCAATTCATCCATGAGCATGTTGATTGGTCTTTCAATTTTTGAGCTCTCCAAACACACAGCAGGGTTGACTCAATGTTGAATTATTCCACGTTTTGATGAATTTTAATCTTCTTCTTTCACTTTTATTTCAAAATTACAGGATGATGTGAGAACCAGATTTGGGTTTGCTAACAGGGGATGATCACAGTTCCTGAATTCTAGTGAGGAATTTGGTATTATTGGAACCTTGATGGACATAGGACTGTTTCTTTTGGAGTGATCTGACAAAGATTTCCCTTTGATTATTGTAATATTCTTGTGCAGATGGTTTCAGGGATGTGTAGATAATTTGATGTTTTGCATCTGGTAAACTATAAATCTCATTCTCTTTGATTCTCCTGAGAACTAGTTAATTCAAGATGAGTTGGAGTGGTTTGAAGTTTCCAGGTTTGAGATGGGGTAGAAGCATTTTTACCCAATGTTTGTGAGATTCTTCAATATCCTTTCAGAGGAATGTCAGCAATGACATCAGGTCATTTAGATGGTTCTGGACCAGTGTCCCAGTGAGGCATAGGCTTTGTTGAGCTCTGATTGCAAATATTTCTTGAGTCACATTTCCATTGCTGTTCCAGATTGTGCTATCAAATGATAGATGATCAGTTTCAGGAATTGCAGGTAATGGCAGTGATACTTACTGTGCCTCATCAAGGATTATCCCAAACCAATAACAAGATTAAATGAAAGAAGAAGAAAAGTTGGATTCCTTTTGTGCCTTCTCATGAGTATATGCCATGAGGGGATCAGTGTTGATGATGACAGAGGCTGAGTTGAGGACATCTGGACTGAATTAATTCCTTGCACATCCATGGTATATCAGGTAGTTGATGGTGTGAGGGGCAATATATTTTCTGAGTTTGTTTGACCAGTTCTGTATCAGGTGGGGTGGGCATATGATGAGAGTTCCCTGATGAGGCACAAAAGCTGGAGGGTTATCTTTGTGATGGTAAAAAGAGGTTTATTCAGGTATAGTCTGACAAATAAGGGAGATTGCTTGTAAATATTTCCCAAGACCCATATCATCCACCATTATGGAGCCCAAAGCAGTTGGTGGAACAGATTTTGGATCAACTAGTGGAGCCAAGCTTGAGCTGCTGATTTTTTTTTCCCAAATGTGCCAGGCATTCATGTTTAATTTATACCACAAGTCCAGAGCAGAGGTAGAATGTGGTGATTCACAATCAAGCAAGAATGCAAGTCCTTGAGCCTTGTGGGGGAGGAGTTTGGTGGTGACTATTTGTGGATTAGGATGGATTGGATTGAGATCACATCCACTTGGTATTTCAAGTTGGTTTGAATCATAGTAGGGGTTTTCAAGAAGTGATGGCATTGTTAGCCTTTGGGATGGTAGGTTGGCCAGTGGGCAGCCCTGGTGTTTTGAAGGGTTATACTTGGGGGGTCTTTTGATGGTTATATGAGCACCAAGAAGCTTATCAAGTATGTTTTATATATCTTTTTCATGACAGAATAGAAGGAGAGCAAGCTTGAATTTGGTAATTGTGGAAACACCAACATGGAGAATGGTTTCCACAAAGAGAATTGGATGAGGCAGTTCCCTCATCATTTCCTGCCAATCACCACCTGGGCCATAGCCTGTGGGCTGGTTGAGGAGGATTAAAATTATTGAATCAATTGGAGGGGCAAGGACTCCTACAGGGAAAGAAAGATCTTGTATTCAGACATTTAGCTTATTATCCCTGGGGTATAAAAATTCCCAATATGTTCCTTCACTATGTAGCAGCTTTGGGAGAGCTGGGGTATTTATTTCAGCAACAGGAACCTCAACAAGGCCAAAGCAGAATGGGGTATGATTAATTGACTGCATTGTGAGTATGGGAGTTTCTGGAGGAATAAGACAGGTGATTTGTTTCCAAGGAAAGAGGGTGGTACTAGTGTGGGCAATCTTCCAGAATTTTAAATAGGGGAGGTATTTAAATGAAAATCATGTGAAAAATTTGTGTACAAGTGGTGGTACAGGTGTAATGATTATAAATATATGCTTAGAGGTTGGTCTTTACAATAAACTTTGAAAATAGGGCCAAAGAAGTAAACTCATGAGCAAATAAAGCCATGTTATACAGATTGATTGAAAAATAATGACCTCACTGTGTTTCTACCCCTAAGTTGAGCAGATTATAACATTCCTGTGACCTTCCTTTCATTTAGCTTTCTATGGGGGCATAACATGGCCAAGACACAAAGCCCATTTTCCACAAACCAAGCAAGGAATTTTGAGTATCATCCTGACATTCTTTATAGGAGCATAGCACAGCTGAATGATGATGCCTGGTTTAGGCAAACCTGGAATCATCAATAAGCTGTGCTATGCTCCTATAAAGCATTTCACCCCAGCCTATTTACAGGAATCAGTGTCATACTCAAAAAAAATGAGAGTGGAGATCATTTGATGCCCCTGAAGAGCAAGAACAAGCCCAGAACACATACAGCATTCCAAAGTGGACCTGATTGGGGTAAAGTGGTTAATTGGGTAAGATTCATTTCACTTGGGATTATGTGGTTTTTTTCATGATTTACAGGGGCATAACACTTCTTGTGATGTCCTATTTCCAGAAACCAGGCATCATCTTGGAGCCATGTTATGCCCCTGTAGAGAACATCAAAATCATGCTACCTACAAGCCACATTATGCTGCTTCTTTTTCCATCTTCACACCATGCTTTCACTCTGTATAGCCAGTTAAATTTATGGATGTTGATTTCCAGTTTCTGGAAACCAGAAATCAACCTTTGGGGTGTTTCATGCTCTATGGGGGAATAACACTGCCGGTGATGCCCAGTTTCCCAAAACCGGAATCACCTTGGAGTGGTGTTATGCCCCTGTAGATCATGTAAAAACCAGGATACCTATAAGCCACATTAGGCTGCCTCTTTTTCCTTCTTAACCTCATTCTTTCACTCTGTACAGCCAGTGAAATTTTTGGATCTTGATGCACAGTTTCTGGAAACTTGGAATCAAATTTTTTCAGTTTTATGCCCCCGTACAGCAAAATAAGCAAGGAATTGATACAGAAATTCACATTTGACCAGATTTGATTTAACTCACATCATGGGTTATTTTATTCTCTACAGGGGCATAACACTGCCTGTGATTTCTGGTTTCCAGAAAGCAGACATCAACATTTATAAATTCAACTGGCTATCCAGAGTGAAAGCATGGGGTGAAGAAGGACAAAGATACAGCCTAATGTGGCTTTTAGGTATCATGGTTTTTACATTCTCTACAGGGGCATAACACCACTCCAAGGTGATTCCCAGTTTCTAGAAACTGGCCATCAATCATAAGAAAAGGGCAAATTTTAAAATTATATATATATATATATAATATTTCAAAAAAAAAAAATTTTCTTTGATTTTTTAAGGCTAGCTTTCAGATTTTCCTATCCTCAACTTTCCCTTGTCTTAGCAGTCTAGGAATGACCTCTGCGCTTTTCCAGCCCCTCTTCATGTTTAGCATCCCAAATTTTTCCTTGGGCCAAGCATGCGCGCCATCCTCATTCTTATTGGCATCCCTACCCCATCCTCATTCTTATTGGCATCCCTACCCCATCCTCATCCCTGACCTAGTGTGGATCTCTATACAATCAATAGAAGTCAAGAAATTGGAGATGATTATGGCTATCATCATCACCCTCCATTATAGCAGATCATCCCAGGATTCATCCACCTCCCAAAAGAAATACCCTTGGCTTTAGTACTTGCAACCATTGGTTGAGCTTAATCACCACTCACAATGAGAATGAGACCCATCAAAGATCCCATGACCAGCCAACACAAGGTCCATCACCTAATCATCAACTCAGCAATGTGGTGACCAAATTGGGAGACCTCTCAAGAATGGGGCAAAAATTTTAGATTTTTTTATATATAATATTTCATCAAATATATATATATATATATATATATATATATATATATATATATATATATATATATATATTATATATGTATATATATATCTATATATATTGTCAGCCTCCTGGATGCCAATACCCTTCCTATCCTTTAGCTACCAGAGGTGATAGAATAAATAATAAATATATTATTTAATAAATGAAGCAAAAATCCATAAAATATTTGGATAAAGCTTATTGTAAGGTCAATTGGTTTGGTTATGGTTTATTGTTATAAATCAATATAGATAAATTGATTATTAAATATTTTTATAGAGGGCCAAAATTATATTGGGGATCTTTAACACCTCTCTTCAGGGATTTCAGTATGAAAACACGTAGTCCTGGTTACTTTGAGCTCTTTAGTTTAAAGGATATTTTGCCCAAAGATAATATGTATATAAAATACACGGTGGAGTGCCAGGGCTTTGTAACCAAGCTTCCACAAAAGAGAAAGGATAATAAAACTCACTGTTATATTATTAAATCCTTACGGTATCTGTTTGGGACGTGCACTTATGGGTTAAATCTGTATACTGGGGTTATAAGGTTGCTCAGCAGTTTAAATTGATAAAAAGAGGTTGAGGATGGATATTATTGATCAGACTAAGCCATAATCACTTAATTATCTTTTATAAGTATTTGATTACCTTGGAATGGTGTCTGGATGTAAATATAACTGGGTCTCTGCCCATCAATATCCTCAAAAGAGCTCTTTATTTATAGCTTTTGGAGTCCCAATATTGTCCTTCTGAGGGGTACAGGGGCTCAAAGGGATGGGCACTGAGGCTAGCAGAGTAACCAGTGGTAGCCTTTCACGGTTTCTTGGTGCTGTAGCATGGGTTGCATCTAATTCCTCAGGGTATGTGATCCATTCTACTTTATAATTGATATTTGGACGTGTGAATAACACTAATCTGTCCTATTTATGTATTATTTAATTAATTATCCTTAGTAAATGTTCCCATTAATTTAATAATTATTTCAAAAAAAAATCCGACGGAAATTCGTATGTCAGTTGAGTTCTCATTATGTATTAAATAATTGGAGAAAAGTCATGATATTGATTTTACTCCTTATTTTCGAATTTCAGTTGATTGACTAAAATAATTACTTAAAAATATAAGTCATGAGAATTCATGTGGTATTTTTACATAATTGGGTTCCTTAGTATGTCACGAAAATATTGATGTCTATAAATTTTCATCATAGTATATTAAAGTATTTTAATATATTTTCAGAAGCTGTCATTGTCTTATTTTCGAAATTCTTGGTACTTTGAATTATATTTAATAAAAAATACGTAAAAAGGTTTTTTAAGTATTTTTATATAATTTTATGTACTTTTAGACTATCTACTATCCACAGGAACATTCATTACATATTTAGAATGTTCCCGTGTGGGTTGTAGCATGTTTACGCGTTACCTAAGTTTCTCAGGCCACCTGTCACTTTGTCAACCCATAGTCCCAGGGCTGCGTACTTGTCAGAGGCCCAAGGCTGCGTAAAAAAATTTGACAGAGTGAACAGGCTGTATCTCAGCAGCGCGCGGGTGCATTGGCTGCTGTGGCTGCATGCGGGAATTGTGACAGAACACATTTCTGTCTATAACTCCTAAAATATACACAACACCTCAATTCTGACTGAATTTTAGGTGTGAAACCTATACATGACAATACGTGTGAAATATTTAATTGGCCAAAAAGTTCAATAGTGGTTCTGTGGTATTTTGGTCTTTCTTTCCTTAATTATTTAAAAATATAAGGTGTTGGATTTCAAGGGTGGGGTCAGTAAGTGACCCTACCTAATTTTGGGTGGAGAATCCATTTTTTTAATAATATTTATGGTTTCCCTACTCCTTCTTATGTTGATTTTATTATTATTATTTTTAAGTTATTTCTGTTAGTGTTGCAGCTTGCTCTGCAATAGTAGCAAGCTGAAATATATATATATATATATTTCTCACCCTCAACTGCCTCTTTCCTAATGGTCTAAGACAGTCCCTGGGGTATTCAACTCCCAGGCCCTGTGTTCAACTCTCCCTGTTCTCCTGCTTTATTTTCCCTTCTTGGTCAATCCTGGCTTTTGCTTTGCCGTTTATTTTTTTGGCTATTTCCTCATCCATAATCACCCATCATCCAAGGATGATGATCATCCAAGGATGATGGTGATGATCCTCATCACTTATCAGGCCATCCGCTCAATTTACTCACCCAAAGTTGCTCGTGAGCGCCACAGGACCACAATGGCAACAATTTTCATCCAATGATCCATCATCCCCTCTTGCATCCTTGCAATCTCCAGGGCCAAGATCCTCAACAACTCACCCTACCCTTGCTCTCTTGAAACCTTGGTTGACCAAAGTCATAATCTGCCCACCATCAAGATGAACGGAAAAGATGATGATGAGCAAAAAAACAACCAAGAATGGTCCTATCAACCATCAATCCCATCCCTAGGGGCTATCTTAGTCCTGTATCTTGCCACCCCCTCCGTTTTTGGATGGGGGGTGAGAAATGTTGTAATTCATCTGCCCGCAATTGTTTTCAGGCAGTCTTATTCCTGTCTCTTGCAACCCCTTCCCTCTTTGGATGGGGGGTGAGAAATGCTGTAAGTTGTCCGCCCACAATCATTTGGGGGTGTTCTTAGTCCTGCCTCTTGCCACCCCTTCCATCTTCAGATTGGGGGTGAGAAATGTTGTAAGTTGTCTGCCTGCAATCAATCCTGGGCAGTCTTAGTCCTGTCTCTTGCCACCCCTTCCATCTTTGAATGGGGGGTGAGAAATGTTTTAAGTTGTCCTCCCGGAATTGTTTGTGGGCAGTCATAGTCCTTTCTCTTGCCACCCCTTCTTTCTTTGGATTGGAGGTTAGAAATGCTGTATGTTGTCTGCCCGTAATTATTTGGGGGTGGTCTTAGTCCTGCCTCTTGCCACCCATTTTGTCTTTGGATGGGGGGTGAGAAATGTTGTAAGTTGTCTGCCTGCAATTGTTTGCAGGCGGTCTTAGTCCTGTCTCTCACCACCCCTTCCATCTTTGGATGGGGTGGGAGTGGTATCATCTGTTGCGCGCGCCCGTCTGCAGAGGGATTCAAGGAAAGGGGTGGGGTGATTGTTGTTCTCACCCCAGTTTCAGGAGGATTTTCAGGCAGGTAGATCTGCATTTCCCTGGTCTCCTGATCTTCTTATGATCATCAAAAAAAAAAGATATTTTTCCGCAGTCATCTGTAGTCAGAACTTGTAAATAGTCTAGTAGTCTAACAGGGTCTCTTGCCCATATAAGGAGGGGCTCTCCCCTGCCTTTTCCCCCAAATATATTATCCTGTAATTTTACCATCTAAGGTTTATCAATATCAGCTTCCAATCCTGATCCCAGTAATCCATCATCTGTTATCCTTGGTATATCATTGATTTCCCCTTGATCCTTTATCCGTCCCTCTGTGGCCTTGTCTATTATCACCAACCAATAGCCTTGCCATTTGAAGAAGAATTCATTTGGTTGAATTCTTGAGTGTGTTGTACCACTCTTCATCCCTTTTTCCAACCATACAGGTCTTGATCATTCCTTTGATTGTCTTTCTGGATCATTCACGTTTGACTAGGAGGTGTTATTAAGCTTAAAAACTGGAGTGTTAAACCTCCCTTTATTTCTTTGAAGGAGAATTTTACCATGCTAATCTTGAGTCCCTTGAGAAGTGTTGGGTTAATCCTGTTCAAATTTGTCATTGCTTTGCTTCTAGAGCTTCATAAACAAATTTCTTTGCTTTTTGCAGCCACCCACAGGTATCTGGTACCCTTCAAGCGCTTGATTGAGGAGAGTTGGGCAGGTTCATTGAGAACCTGGAGGTTGGTTGGGATTGAGTTGATCTTTTTCAATCTTCTGCTGAAAACCAGAGTTATTAGCTTCTGGGAATTGTTATTTACAATTGCCTTTCTCTATTGAACTCTGAACAAACTGTAACATATTCTTTTCAAGTATTTTCCCGCACCATCTTTCCCAATGGATTGTCCAGGTTTTTCCCCCTCCTCTCACGCCTTTCATCTGAGGATGTTTGTTGATAGCTCTCAATATTTTCACACAGTCCCCAGGAAAAAGGCGGTTTGTTGTTTCATTTTCATCTCTTATCCTTTCCCAGGGGATAATTATCTGAGTGCAAGTTTACGCAGGGATTTTATCCAGGAGGGGCGCCCTGTATTGCTTCTCTGTTAAGGATGTGGCCTGAATGTTGCGCAAACACTTTGTGGTTCACATCATTATCCCCGGGGATCATCTTTCATTTCTCTCTTATGTCCATTGGATGGAATGCCTGTTTGAGAGATGTTTTATGCAGGGATTTTATCCAGGACGGGTGCTCTGTATTGCCTTCCTGATGATGAACAGCCTGAATGTTGCATAAGCACTTCATGGTTCACCATGTCATCCCATACTTGGATTCAAGCTGATTTTTTTTCCTGTGGATTTTAGAGACGTGGAATACGCTCCAAGGAGGCCCAGGAAGGGCAAAGGAAAGCCAAGCAAGCTGGTGGAGCAAGTGGCTCTTGCCAACCAATCTCAACACCCATTGTCAACATACCCACTCTCCCTGTCCTTCCTCCACGTTGTGGAAACTTAAGTGGTTAACCCTCACTTATTTGTCCCTTGGTTAGGGAGCCAATGGTTCTAGCATCTTTAAGGTCTGAGGATGCCCCTTTTTGAGAGAGAAAAGAGAGAGATAATTCTTCCCCCCCCCCTGTAAATTGTGCTGAGGGAGCGGGCGCTTTATACCCTCCCCCTTAGCCCTAACCTAGGTAAAAACAAAAGAACAATCTGACAACAATTTAAGAAGAAACCCTAGACCCAGAACCCTAACCTCACCTTAATCCGTACCGCCCTATCCCTTCAGCCCGCCTACCATTACACACATCCGGTTTTTCCTTCCTGTGGTGTGGCCCTCTGCCGTGCATTACTCAAAGTTAACCATGTTTGTCCGTATCTGCCTGACATGCCGTTGTGAATATCCCAGTCCCGTGGGCCTGCCCACGCTTGCGCGCGGCTGCCCACGTACATAGCCCCAGGGTCTCCTTGCTCCTACTACTTGAACTAACCGCCTGCAAACGTGATTGGGCCGGCTCCATTCCTGAGCCCATAACAACCAAGCGGGTTGCAGCCCGCCTCCCCTAGTAAAGCCCGGCCCACAAACGGTGTGCTGGTCCTGCTGCACCTACTGCTGAACCCTGCAGCAGCCGCTGCTGAGCCCACAGTTGCCACTGCTGGGAACACGCGCACCGCAATTGCTGATCCTGACCTACCAAATGCTGGGCGCGCAGGCGGCAACACAGTTCCTGACCCAAGGCTATATAATGACACCACAATTTCCAACTCAGAGCCAACATTTCCTCACCTGTACTTCCACCAGTAAGGATTGTGGTTTCAGCTCTGAAACTCAGAAGAAGAAAATTGAGGCATTGACCAATATCACTCACTGCCCTGGTCTCAGCCTCTCCATCAACCAACATGACAACTTTACAATTATCAGATGTCCAGATGTGCACTCAATTGCAAACACAACCAGGTTTTTTGAGCAGTTCAAACATCATATTAACCCAGGCCCTCCAGTGGTTGTCCTCACTAACCACAAGCGTGAACTTGGCTTGGTTTACAAATTCACCAAGTGGTTGGACATGAAATGCACAGAAGATGATGAAATCAGACTCTTTACCACAACCATTTTCCAACTTGGATCTTTCTATGGCAACCAAAAAACTCCTCTTTTCTTGGTGGTATCATGAAATTACTTGGTTGGCGTAAGGGGTATGATAAATTGGAAAAATTTGGTAAGCAATTCTATTATTGAATTCTTTGATTAAAATTGATACTTATTTAAATTCAAGTATTTTGATTAGGAATATATAACCCTGTTACATCAAATACTCTTATGCCAGAAAGATACAAACAGTGGAAGACTCTCCTGGACAAGATGCCTGTTGTTCAACAAATCATCTCCAAAAGATACAAAGCATTGGCCCCTAGACTCTTTTCACATGCAATCAAGCAGATGAAACAGGCCAACATTCCTGGTTTTGGTGCCCAAGAATATTCAGACCCCCAGGACACTGAGCCTTTTGCTGGCAACATCACCGCCACCTGGAAGGAGTTTTACAATCAAGCTCATATTGATGATGATGTCAATGCTATCACCTATGGTGGATTTTGCGGTATCCATGAGGCAACCAGTGAGCCAGCTCACTTAATTCAAGGCTTTGACATCAAACAAGGCCAGTTTTTTCTTCCAGGTATTTCTAAGGTCATTGAGTTTGAAAAACATGATGGATGGATGGATTGATCTCTCTTGGGCTTCCAACATATTATTCCACCAAACTGTTCAATCCAATCAACAAGCAGGAAGTCCATTCACCAGACTTAGTATTTCCCTGAAAATTGCTCAGAGACTTTACAATGGGTTTTTTCCCTCAATTCAAGAGGATGAGGTGATCACTGGTGGATCATCTGCAAGCCATGCAGAACTAAGAAGTCAGTTATCACATTGTATGTAATTAAATTGATCTGCTGACTACATCTCCTTCTTCATACTATATCTGGTCTCTGTACTCTTTATTTTGTTTATTCATGTTTTGTATGCGATATACACCTGCCACCATAAAAACATGAATATACTCTAATAGAAATTGTTGTAGGCTATTCAAGGCCCTGTCATCAGTTCTGTGATCACATGTTTCCATATCAAATACAGTTGTACTATGATTCCTCATCATATATTTTCTGTGTAGAAATACAATGGCTTGATTGCTGTTGGGGTACTCTAATGATCCCCCAGCACCATTATATAAAGAGCATCTTTCCCTGCCCTTTTCCCCCCTCATCCATCCACTCAATTGTTCCCCACTACACCAACGTTTCATCCCCAGCTCCTACATCCTACTTTCAATTCTGTTGGAATTGTCATGCCTCCACTCTTATTTCTGTGTTATTTTTTATCTTTGATTCAAGTATTTCTTTTTTTCTTTAGCTCTTTATTTCTATCACACCTAAGCACCCGTAGATGCGCGCCTCACTTATTGCGCATCTAAGTATGCATATTCAACTTGTCACGACCCAAGAATTTCAAATAACTACTCGCGAGGCAGCACCTTTCATCCTTCTCCCCGGGCGGGACTTCTCAATCTTTACTCAAATTCTCCTCTCCTCAAGACCGTCTATGAGATACAAGACAAGGGAAGAATCTTCAAGGAACTTCTTGACCCTTACTCGTGGAGGCGATACAATTTGGTGCAATGTCACACTCTAATCTAACGCCTCATCATAAATCTAATCCATCTCTACCGTTCGTCTTCTCAAGTCATGATTATTGTGGCGTACATACTGGGGATGTTTCCTATTTTGTCATCATTATAAACTCTGGGTCATCTCATCTTATCACTGCTTGGGTATGGTTTGATTCTTCCTCTTTATGTTTTCATGAATCATTCTCCTACTTCTTGTCTAACCCATGTGATTAGTTCTTCTGTTATTCATCTATCACTTCTGTGATTTTTTTTGGAGAATTTATCTTATCACAATTAACAGTCAAAATTTACTTAATAAGAAGAACAAATAATGACGGACTCGCTCACGGCCACCATACTAAAAACCGCAATTGAGGCTATTCCTCTGTTAACTCAAGAAAATTTTTCAATCTGGCAAAATTGTGTTGTTAATATGATGGATCTACAGGAAGATCTCTATTCCAAACTCACGAGACAGAAAAAGAACTCTAATGGTAATCCGATAGGACTCAGCCAGAGCAAAAACGTTAGAATTCAAACCATATTAACTTCCAAACTTGACACAACAGTCCAAGCCAATATCATTACGCCAGAAAATGAAAAGGACGCCCATCAAATCTGGGCAGATATCAACAAGTACTTTGCTTCAAACCACGCTTCAAATTGAGCCAGAATCTTCAAGGAGTTTCTAAGTACTCCTTTCTCCTACTTGAATATCCCTGGTTTTATCACAGACACCAAGACTGTGATGGCGAGACTTCACAAAGTTGGGATCAATCTTCCTACCAACATCATCGCGTACCTCATCTTGGAAAAGCTCCCATCCAACATGGACACGGTCATCCAACAGATCACTCATTCCAACAAAGAAATCTCCCCAGATCAAGTTCTTGATCATCTTTGTATGTTCAACAATAATTGATTCTTGAGCAAGGAAGCACCGGCCAACAAAAATGATGATAACTTGAATTTTGTTTCCTTTCTTTCATCCAATATCAAGCCGTGCAATGATAAATGGCACAATCCCAAGGCCGCTCACCCCAAAGGCAGATGCTGGAAATTATATCCTCATCTCAAGCCCTCTTTTCCCAGAAAAAAGAAAAGTGGAGCGGGTTCTGCAACGGATGGCACCACTGTTAGCTCTTTTCTGTAGAGCTCAATCTTCTCCTCTGATTGCTTTGTGGTGGACTTGGGGTCTTTGAGACATATAGTGTTTGATCCGCAACTCTTCTCTCATTTAGACCAATTGTTAACTGGATTGATTTTGACGACTTTGGGAAGAAATTCCCTAGGATACAAGGGAGTGGGAGCGATGATCTTAAAGGATATTCAGGGTCTCAAAGTTACCGTATCTGACGTGCTATTTTCTCCTAAGTCAACCATCAATCTATTATTGATGCGCTCTCTCATGTTGGACGGATTCATTATTGACTTCAGAACTGAAAATTTTGTATTGCATAAAGGAAATTGGAGGATTGAAGGCTCTTATGATTGCAATGTACCTTTTTTTTGTTTGCCTGATACTAAACATAGTGACCTTGCTCTGATGTCCCAAGACAAAATTCTTCATAAATCACTCGGACACGTAAGTTATGGGAGGATTCAACAGAAACTTGGAATTCAAGTTAAGAAACCAGGCACATGTGAGGCTTGTGCTATTATCAAAATAAGTTGTAAATCTTTCAACAACAAGCATTTGAGGGCCAAAAGACCATTTCAAGAATTACACTTCAATTTGGTTGGTCCTATCAGCCCAGTGAGCGCCAACGGAGATAACTACTTTCTGACTGTTGTCAACAGCTGCACTAGATACTTTAATACTATTCCCATCAAAAACAAATCTGAAGCTGCAAAGACGCTAATTTTCTTAATTGAAGTTGAATCAAAAAGATTCAATTATCATCCTATGATCATCCATTCAGATCGCGGAACAGAATTCTGGAACAACACCCTATCCGATTACTGCAAAGAAAAGAACATCAGACAAACCTTTTCCAACTCCTATACACCTCAGAAGAATGGCCTGGCAGAACGCTTCAATCGCCTTATTCTTGAATCCCTCAGAACGGTTCTCCTTGACTCACAGATCAATCAAAAACACTGGAATGTAATCATTAAGTCCTGCGCACTGGCTTTGAACCAAATTCGCGCGCATAAATCAAAAAAATCACCTTATGAACTTTACAAAGGAAGACCACTAAGCATTGACTATTTTCATCCCGTAGGAAATCCGGTCAGCTATATTCTCAACAACAGACCTTCCTTTTCCAAACTAGAACCTCGGGGGTTGGTTGGTAGACTCTTGGGATATGATGATGAGTTACTCTCATACAAAATACTGATGACCAAGAACAAAGTGATTGATACAAAACACATAACACTCCTTGATTACAACTCAAATCTCAAGAAGGTGGATGATGATGTGGATGTTGGAAATTTGGAGTCTGAGTCTTCCAATATCATTCTGGCTGACACTGTTGGTGTGGGTGTTGATAATCCAATTGTTCTTCCAGTTGCTCCTGATCTGAACTCGCCCATCAATGTCAACTCTGAACCAGTTCCAATCAGACTGACTGAAGACGGTTCCTCCAACTCATCCAAGACTGTACGTGATCAATCCTCCCGGACATACAACCTGCGCGAACAAACTATGTCAATCAAGCCCAATAAGTAATCCTACGGAACCATCACTAAGGCGGAAAAGATGGACTACACGCACAAAAGACAAGTTGAGATTGCGGAGATCAAAGCTCAGGAATTTTGGGAGGATGCAGACATCAAACCATCTTGGTTTCTTTGTACCATGTGGGTGGATAAGGTTAAACCGGCTACTGCTCTTTCACCAGAAAGACGCAAATCGCAACTCTGCATCATGGGAAACTTACAGACTCCGGGTGTGGATTTTGGGGACACATACGCACCCACAGGCAAATTTTTGACACTTCTTCTCCTTCTACTGAGCGGTCTGGATAGGGATCTCGAAATACAACAATTCAACGTTAAGGCGGCCTTCCTTTTTGCCCCGTTGGAAGAAGATATTTTCATCCTCAAACCAAAGGAAAGCAGCAGAACTTCCAAATTTCTTAAGCTGAAGAAATTGTTGTATGGTCTCTGTCAGGCTCCGTCTAATTGGTATAAGACATTGACGGGATGGTTGGAGGATATTGGCTACTGTCAATCGGATGCTGATCCCTGCCTTTATACTCACTGTGATCTGTTTTTGTCTGTATTCTTCTATGTTGACAATCTTATTTTCTGTGGTGAGGTTCAATGGTTTGAAGAGAACTTTCTAAAAAAATTTCCGCGCTTGTCGGCACACAAACCCAATACAATTCTGGGGATGGAATTTTCCAAGAAGAATAACGTTATCTTGCTCAATCAAACTAAACTCATTCAAAAGACGCTGAACAAGCTGAACGTTGCAAATTCAAAACCCGTGATCACTCCTCTTACACCAGGAATTCAATTATTTCCTGCGTCTCAATCAGAAATGTGTGAATTCAACAAGCTTGGAATTAACTTCAGGAAGTATACCGGATTACTAAACTACCTTGCCTGCCGCACTAGACCAGACATTGCCGCGGCTGCATCTATCCTATCTCAATTCAACCAAAGCCCTGGCATAACCCACTGGAAGGAGGTTTTGCATGTGTGGAAATATCTCGCAGGGACGGTGTCTCTATCTCTGACATTGTCTCCGGATTTGACTGCGGGAGACTCTTTGCACATCTACACCAACTCAACTTGGGCTGATGATCCACACACCCAACAATCTCAAACCGGTTATATTGTCTTCTGGAGGTCAACTCCCATTGCGTGGAAAAGTAGAAAACAAGCAAATATAACGCTCTCCTCCACTGAGGCGGAGCTAAATGCTTTAACCAACAGCGCGCAAGAATCACTCTGGATCCAATCCGTCATACAAGATCTCTGGAGGAATGCTTGCATTAACCCTTCCAATTTCTTTGTGGACAAAAAAGGACTTGTCAACAAGATCCTTCACTTCAGTTCAAATTCAAACACCAAATATATCGACATGAAGATGAAATGGCTGTGCAATCAAACGGCATCCAAACAAATCCAGGTCAATCTTATAGTAACTGGGGAAATGGTGGCAGATTCTCTTACAAAGGCATTGAGCAGACAAGCCATTCACCTTCTGAACTCAAAGTGCTTTGCACACACATCACACTGAATTGTGGGGGGGGTGTTGGAATTGTCATGCCTCCACTCTTATTTCTGTGTTATTTTTTATCTTTTATTCAAGTATTTCTTTTTTTCTTTAGCTCTCTATTTCTATCACACCTAAGCACCCGTAGATGCGCGCCTCACTTATTGCGCATCTAAGTATGCATATTCAACTTGTCGCGACCCAAGCATTTCAAATAACTACTCGCGAGGCCGCACCTTTCATCCTTCTCCCCGGGCGGGACTTCTCAATCTTTACTCAAATTCTCCTCTCCTCAAGACCGTCTATGAGATACAAGACAAGGGAAGAATCTTCAAGGAACTTCTTGACCCTTACTCGTGGAGGCAATACAATTTGGTGCAATGTCACACTCTAATCTAACGCCTCATCATAAATCTAATCCATCTCTACCGTCTGTCTTCTCAAGTTGTGATTATTGTGGCGTACATACTGGGGCTGTTTCCTATTTTGTCATCATTATAAACTCTGGGTCATCTCATCTTATCACTGCTTGGGTATGGTTTGATTCTTCCTCTTTATGTTTTCATGAATCATTCTCCTACTTCTTGTCTAACCCATGTGATTAGTTCTTCTGTTATTCATCTATCACTTCTGTGATTTTTTTTGGAGAATTTATCTTATCAAATTCTTATCATACTCATTTAAATTTATATATCTGATCATGGTTACCACTTGATCTTATTGCCATTCCCTTGGGAATAATACTCCTGCACCCCTATCATCAACAGAAAATACAACTGCCTGTGCCAATACCCAAACTTTACCTGATAGCACAGGGCCTGCAGCAATGGATGCCCCCCTTCCCCTAGCTCAAACCTGTCTAAACCTCCCGCTTGGAAAAAAAGTTGTTGGTGGTAAAGACAATGCAGCGGAACCACTTCCACCCCCTCCTCCATCCTAGACTGGTTGATTCCTCAATGATTCAGAATTTTCTCTCATATAACACCAGGAATTCCTCTCAAGTAACAAACAACAACATCAACAATTGGAAAAATTGCAAATGACAAAAAAGCCACCTTCTCTGTGATATTGCTTGTCTAGGAATTGAAGCCTGTTAAAAATATGATGCCAGTAATTCATTCCCACTAAATTTCACTCTTGATAGATAATGTGGTAGATGGCATTTACTATATGCTCATAGATTTCTCCATTCTTTGGGAAAAACATAAAATCAACAGGGCAACAACCACTATTTCTAAATATACTCCTGCTTTTGCCAAACTTCCTCAAAAATTCACCAAACGTCCTGCATATCACCTTCTAGCAGCATATCTGGTTTCTGGAATACGTGGCTTCCTGATTATTCCAGATGATCAGAAGAGGTTCAAAGTCACAAATTCTCTCCAGCTTGTATCATTAATCTCCAAAATAAATCAGCTACAGCCAAAAGATATAACTGAAAAAATGTGTAAAAGAACCAATTCATATGTTGTATCTCTGATTCAACAATCTTTCTTTGATTATAAAGCCTTCTCTTGGCCTTTGAATCCACAATTTACTCTTTCTAAATGTCTTTTACTTGATTTCAGTGATTATTGGCTTCAATTAGTGAACACTAAAGTGAATTTCATTTTTAGTGTTCCACATAAAGCCAATGTTGGATCAATTATACTACAGTAATATGTTTTATTGATCTTCATAGTTCTCCTTCCAATTATCATGACCATTGTACTTATTAAAATATAACAAAAAAATATAGTGATTAATTCATGCTGGAACTAGAATTCAATGAAAAAAATTGATTATCCTCAACCAGCAATACAAACCTATAAAGTCTACAAAAGTCTCACTCTTGGGGTAATGAATTATGGCAAAAAAAACCTATTTAAATAATTTTTTCATGATAACAAATGAAATGAAACATCCCATGATAAGACTTCAAACATTTCATGATAAGCCTTGAAATTTTTCCTGATAATCCTCTATTGTTTCAAGATATGGAATCAACTTCTTTATTATAAGACATCAACTTCTTCATGATAAGCCATCAATTTTCTCATGATAATTGAAGAAAATACTTCTTCCAAGTTCCCAAAACATGTCTCATGGAATCAGTTTCAATGTTTCAAGATAAGCACTCAATTTTTTTCATCTTAATAAGCCACACAAGTCACTGAAACAAAAACATTGAACCTGAAACCTATTTCACTGGAGTTTTTTCATATAAAGAGACACTCTTCTCCTCCATCATCAATTCTTCCACTCATCAAGAACTTGGACCAAAATGTCCCCAAAAAATATCTAAATTATTTTTTGCATGTGTGAAAATTGCTCCAGAGAAACTCATATCACTCTCAATGGGATAAAGCAAGGCACAGCATTTACCCCTTCTGGATATGCTAAGCATCAAAAATTCTCAAAAAATTTTCTTTCCACTCAAGTTTCTCCACAAGCAATAGTGGCTCCACAAGCACTTCCCCCAAAAACACCAAAAAACCATAGATATCCATTAGATAATAAAATGCAAACATGGCCCAATCTCAAGATAATATCACTGCAATTTCACCTCCAGCTGGTGTTCCCATATTTGACACTCAAGACTTTGTCCTATTACCCTGGACACAATTCCAACACCATGTCACCCTTCCAATGGTGATCACAGCCATCATGAATCTGCATTGTCAAATCAGTACAGAGGCATCAAGGTTTCTGCTTTGTGCTTTCAATATTCAAAATAAAACAATTTTTCAAAATAATCTTCAAAAACATCAGCCCAATAACAGCTCAAAGATTCCCCTCAGAATTTTTACCATCTTCAAACATCTCAACCTGGATGCTTCACTGGAGATATATGTCTGTTGTCCAGAGTTCTTCTACTTGGTTGACCAAGAAAAACATGTCACAGACCCCAATATCAAATGCACAGAACATTTAAAAATATTTGACCAGCGTCCACCTTGCTCATCTACCTTGGGATCTATGAAGACTTCCATTAACTCCATGCCTAGCAGAAAAAATTTAAAAGAATCAAAATTCTCCGCAAGCAAACATTTCATTTACCAACCATTTCAAAAATGGCTGGAAAGATTGTGAACCGTCCTGGTATTGAGGAAGAACTGCTCAAACATCTCCAAAAAAAACCCTCTGAGATAATGAAAGATATCTGGGATGGGATTGTTTGGAAAAGATTCAGGGGCCCAAATGAAACTTCCCCCTTTTTTACAAATCCTGGGAACTTGGCCTTCATCCTATATGTTGACTGGTTTAATGCTTTTGGAAAGTCTAGTTTTCATGCCTCTCTTGGAACCATTGCCATGGTATGCCTGAATCTTCCACCTGAAATACGTCTGAAAGCAGAAAACATTTATATGGTAGGAATAATACCTGGCCCCAAAGAGCCCACTGGCCCTCAACTGAATCATATAATCACCCCCCAAGTCAGAGAACTTCAGAAACTTTGGAATGGTTTCAACTTCTCCAAGACCTATAATAATCCCTCAGAAGTTACCATCAGAGCGGCTATACTCACTGTCATAGAAGATGTTGTGGCAATGCGCAAGATCATAGGATTTACCAGTTGTTCAGGAAAAAAGTTTTGCAACTTCAGTACCATTGAAAAGTCTGAGATCAATTACATTGAGCCTTTCAATTGGGCACCAAGGAATTTATCAGAGCACAAAATTCAAGTAAATTCATGGTTACATGCAACTAAATCACACAGAGATCATCTCTTCAAAGAGAATGGTGTCTGTTACTCAATATTGGAAGAACTCTCTTATTGGGATGCCACAAAAATGGCCAACCTTGATGTAATGCACAATATGATTCTTGGATCCTTGAAAGATCATGCTTTTACCAAATTAAAACTTCCAGAATCCTCTAGGAAAAAGATAAAGAAAAAGGCTCAAGACTCATTAGATGAGGGATCAAATGATGATTAAGATGATTGAACATTGCCACTAGATAGAATAACAGCTCCCAAAATGGTTCTGATTGCACCAGGAACTGGGCCAAATATTGCCAACTTTTTTGGAAGCTCTTTCCAGAGCAAAATCAAAAGCCAAATGATCATCTTGCATCCCATATACCTGAGCTTTTACAAAGGTGGGGGCCTGGCTCCACATGTGCTACCTGGGCTTATGAGCGCTTGAATGAGCTATTTTGCAAGTTCAAAAGAAACAATTTTTTGGTTGTGTGAATTCCTTTCAATCAACAATATATAGAATACAAAAATTCTGACTATGATTTAAATTAAACTCAGATGAAGTACCACTTACTATAGTTCAAAGGTTCTGCAGACTTTCAAATTTAAAGTCCCTTATCAACTCAACAGATGCACCACCAGAGATAAATCAACTTTCAAGAATTCTTGAATCATCCACCAGGTCAAATTCAATCTCACACATAAATCCTGTCCATGCAAATACAGAATCCTATTACAAATTCCTCAATTATCTCAGGAATTCCATCTCTTCTACAAATTGGCAAGATTTCAATCAAATCATTAGTTCCAATGAACCAAACACTGTTACTCTCTCATCATGGTGGAACTATCAGAATCATCTCCATCGGAATAAAATGGCATTATCCACAACAGAATCAAATTACAGAAACATTACTGTGTCATATAATCTGGGTAAAGTCTCCTGCTTGGGTCAGATAAAAACCATATTCAGTGTGGTGGATCCATATGGGAGCATTCCAGGTTGCTTCTTGGAAGTGAATCCATTTTGAATTGACAGCAATTTTTTATTTGATTTGAAGCATCTCAATGTGTAAAAAGTTAAACACGGGATTAAATAACAAATCATTTCTTGTGATGCTGTTGATGGCCAGTGTGCATATTTCTCTCAAAATGGAATCATACTAGTCACAAGATTATATCTTCCTGAAGGTGAGATTTAATAATTATGCAATATGCCAAGTGTTATGAATTGTTTCAATTCTTTTCTTTGAGTTATTTTTGGAGTGAATAGCAATTAAATGCATCAAGCATTACCTGTAGATAGAACAGAAATTGCATGAGAGAAGGAATTCTATGAATGATTAGGACAAATTTTGTTCAAAAAATGCTTTTATTTCATTTCAGAAAATTATGAGGGATTATCATTGTAGGGGGGAAAATGGAAAAATGTGGGAAATCAGGGAGAAATCAGGGAGAAATCAGGGGGAAATCAGGGAGTAAAAAATTTGAAACCACTTAGAATCTGGGAGGAAGTAAAATAGAAACCTTGGAGAATAACATTTGAAATCATAGGTAAGACAGGAAGAAAAGAAGGAGAAAGCTAGGATATCAAAAGGTGAAACAGAATGGAATGAAACCAGAAACAAATGTGAATAATTGGAGCAAATGTTACCCAACTAATTGTAAACTGGAGGTAAGCTGTGTTTCCAAATTATGGAAACATTCAAGAAATCAATTGGATTCAGCCATCTCATCCAAAGGATGTGATTTCATTGGCTGACCAGATCCACCAGATTTTTCCTGGTGGCTCCAGCGCAGAAGTTCAACTGGGTCACCCACAAGTCAACCATTCCACAAACATAGAACTAAAATTAAGACCAAAACACATTTCACCACCCATCACAGATTTGATTTAAGGTGGCACACCCCCTGATGTATATAGATAGAGGTTCTCTCTCCAGCTGTTCTCCCATCATCCCCACTGGTGCCTAGCCTGGTGCCCTACTGTATGGGAGTGCATACCAGTGCACTGGGTATTAAAAAAAATTGAATGTTTGATGGTTTTCACAAACACGGTTCATAGTGATGATGAGCCAGTGTTTGAGGAGAAAATGAAAGAGTTGAAGGAATTCTATGATGCCAAAGAGAGATAAACGGGAAATGATGAGGCTAAAAATAACCAAAGGGGAAGAGCTAATACTTGTATAGTCAAGTGGAACTGATCCAATGAGGAGGAAGGGAAACTCCGGTTTAGTTGTCTGGCAACCAGATTAATTGCATTCCTGGTCCAAGGGGGGGACCAGTATTTAAGCACAACTGGAGAAACCCAAAGTTGGCCTAAGGTAGCAGGGTTAAAACAACTAGAGAGCCCCCAGAGGGGGCCTGAGTCAGGAACAATAGGATGATGAAAGCAGTAAGATAGAAATAAAGCTGACTAAATTTGTCAGTTACAAAATTTGAATAGAAAAAAGACAACAGAAAAATCAACATTCTAAAAGATTTTTCACTTGTCACCAGAATAAGCCTTCAAAATACAAAATAACTTTAATTTTTGTTACCAAAAATTGACAATAGAAATAAAAACAAAATAGGATTGAAAGAAATGTTAAGAACTATAGCAAAAATCAAAGCAGAATAAGTTAAACTTGAGATTGGAAAAAAAAACAAGCATTAAAGAACAGGAATTATTTTTTAAGACCCCCTGGCCAGTTTCAAAAAGCTTTAGGTACTGGGTCTACTTCCATTTTGATTTTGTATTTTCAAGAAAACAAAATACAGAAATAATTATAAAAAAAAATTCAATACCAATGTTTTTGTATGATAGAGCCCTTTAGGGATTTTTGCTGAAAAATTGATCATGTTTTACTTTTATATTTTATATTTTTTTCTTTGAAAGTAACAAAAAAAAAATTTCAAAATTTAGACCACCCCTTTCCCCTTTTTTTTTGAATTTATTTTCATGGTGATCAATATTTTATGGGGTCACACTTTTGATTAAAATGAAAAATAATTTTTCTTTCAATCTTTTAATGATGATCTAAATACCTGACAAGAAAAAAAATTTGATTCCTGATATTGAAAAAAATATTGAAAAGGATGTGTTATTTTGAATTTTTTTCATGCTGGATCCAATTTTTTGCAGTCAAGATCACATCCAAAAAAAATCCCAAAAAAACAAATTTTAAAGATCCTGAATTTATTTTTAAACTTTCTGAAAACTTAATCCAAAAAAAGGATTCATTGAAAATGCAAAGGAATCATTAAACAAAATTCATAATTGGTTTTTTTTTTAAAAACAGAATAAATTTTTGAAGTTTTTAAAATACTTCAAATTTTTTGTGATGTTTTTTGAATCTCATGAGAAAGGATTTTCTGTCAGAAATTTCAAAAACAAATTTTTAAATACCTGTGTCTTCAAGAAAATGAGAGTGTTTACCAAACCAAGAAGGGATTTAAAATCCCCTCATATTGATTTAATAGTAAGGCTTTTGAAAACAGTAATTTAATAAACAAATTGAAAAATAAAATAAAATTAAATAAAAAAACTGAAAAAGCTTCAAAAATCAAGAAATCAAAAATAATAATATAATAATAATATAAAAAATCATGCCTGAATTCAAATTAAAGTCAAACCATTTGAAATTGAATCAATCAAATGAAAATCCATCAATTTAAAATATTTTTATTAACCAGAAGAAACATGAATAAAAAAATAAATAAGAAAGAGATCAAGGATTGAATGAATTGACTGAAAATTCACCAAAGCATTAAAATTTACAAAAAAAAAAAACATTTGTATCCCAAGGAATGAAGAAAAGATTTTATTTTCAAAGTAGCTTATTTCCATTTTTGAAAATTCAAGTGATGAAACCCTTCATTACCAGGACAATTTGACCGCAACTACTCAAATTTGATTAAATCTCATAAATACTTAAAATTAATATGATTTCCGTGATGGTATAAACTAATTTATTCATTACATAAAATTCAAATTCCCCAAAATTCCAAATCTTTTTAATTCCATGCATGCACTAGAATTAATTGGAATACTCAAGAACTGATAAAAACAAATTTTCCCAGGTTCCTACTCAATTTAGAAACCAATTTTTCTCAGTCAAAACTAATCCAAAAAAAAAAAATTTCAGGTGCTACACCTGCCATCAGGTGCAGCCATTTTTTTCATGGTGAGTGGAGGTCACTTGTTATTGTTTGAGATTCATAGTGTGAAATGATTCATGCAAAATTTAACTTTTTTCAAAAGGCTAGAGTCCTCTGCACAGACATACTTTAGGGAATCTCTCCCATGCAAGGTAAAACTTGAGAGGAAAACTTTGAGATTCAAGTTTTCACAGAAAGATTTGACTCCCTAGACTTCTATTCTGAAACATGCAGGGGGCTATGCATGTGTTATTTCCTGCCACCTGGACCAACCACTTGAAACGTTTGGGGGAAGTGGAAGTGGGAAATTTTGGGTGAGGCCAACATGAAGATTTCCAGTGGGGTTTTCACATATTTCACATGGATTTTATTGGATATCAAGGTTATCATGGGAGCTAGAGGGTTGCCAGATGTGGCACCCCAACTTGCTGATTGAACTCCTGAGGTAAGAGAATCTTCAATTGTATTTCTAAACCCAATTTTTAGCTAAGTTGACCAAGAAATTTTCAAAATTGTGGACAAATAGGAGTTTGCTAGCAGGAAAGCTCCATGAATCTGGTCTGATTTGCAAGAAGCTGTGGGAATTTAGCAAGCTTTCTAGCTCCATCCTTGATTAAAGCCTCCATTTCCTCTACTCCATCAACCTGCCACACATCCTTTTGATACCCTCTGATACAAACTACTGCCATCATCCAGGCTCTGATACCATCTCCCCTCCTCACCCCATCCCATCTTTGTGTTTAAATTGAAGAAGCATCAAAAAAAAAATGGCAAAATGGTCCTAACTAGCAATCCACTACATGGAACACAATTGTGTGTTTTCAGTTTCTAGATGGCTGCTGCAGCCTTATAGATTGCACAATTGCAAAATGCATGCAATAAATTTCTTTCTAGCTATTTTTTTTAGCTAGAGATTTGCTACCTAAGAGCATCCACCACCATTCTGAAAAAATCCTTGACAACTTTGACAAGTTGTTGAGGCACAAAAGGGCAGAAAACTTTCAGAACCTGATTTTTCAACCTTTTTGCAATAAATTTTGCCAAGTGGGTCCAACCATTGCCCCTTCTACAGATCCCTGCTCAATAAGGGTTTGGACTTCCCCCAAACAGGGAAAAAAAGATCATTTTGTTCTCATTTTAATTTCAAAAAAAAAAAAAAAAAAAGAACTTGATCAAGGAGAATTTAAAATGAGTGGGGGTTTGTTAATGGAAGTGATTAACTCCAAAGGGGGGTGGTTATGGTAGGGTGGAGGTACGGAAGGGGGGGGTAGGGGGCAGAAAAATTGCAGTGGGGCTTGACAAAATTTTTTTTTTGTTGAGCCTTGACAAGGATCCATAAACTGTTGAGGATTTTTTTGAGTTGACAGCTTTCAAGCCCCATTGAGCTCACAATGGTGGCTTCATTGGAAAAATCCTTGATAATTCTGCTTATCAAGCCAACTTATCAAGACAGTGGTAGATGCTCTAACAAGCCAAGCTCTCCAACAACTGGAGATGCCCTAAAATGAATTTTCAGATAGCACCCCCAAGACAGGGGATTTTTGGGCAATCAGGAGGTAAATTGGCTTTAGCTTTTCCATTTAACTCCTGTGGGAGAGATGGTCTTACATTCATCTTAATTTTCATCAGGTTGTCCGGAAGCCCTGATTCAGGGTGCTAACCAGGCTGGGAAGCCCACAGGCTAGCCCATACCAAATGGGTTCAAGGTTGGGTTTGGGTATCCCTTTAAGCCAAAAATTGGATTTTAGGGAATCCCTGCAGTCTTTGTGGGTTGGGCCTGGTCAGGAGATGGGGATTTGGGTTGATTTGAAGGCACCCAATTAGAGATGTAGGAGTAGTTTCAAGGCAATTCTTGACAAATCAAGAGAGGGAAATCTGACTGCATGGTGTCACATAGGTATGTGGGGAGGGAATTGGTGTTCTGGCTTCTTCCAAATGGATGAAACCAAGGCTTCAAAGATTCCAAACGTGGGATTGATTTTATTGTCAGGAGTATTAGATAGACCAGGGAATTGATGCTGGATGAAACCAAGGCTTCAAAGATGTCAAATGTGGGATTTATTTTATTATCAGGAGTATCAGATAGATCAGGGAATTGATGAGGTATGAAGGGGTGCACATATTAGATTGTTAGTACAAAATATCCAACTGCTAAACTATATTTGCTTAATCTGAAGGACATAGAATACCATCTGGGATTTCCATCTCAAGAAGCTGGAAACAATCATATTACTACAATAGTGCAGCTCAAGATTAATAAATTTTGAAAGTACTGGTCCATTATGAATGGATTTCTAGTTATTGTAATTGTTTTTAATCCCCACTAGAAGCTCAAATACATAGAATGTATGATGTCAAGAAATGTGAATATTGAATCAACTCATAATTACACAAATGAACTGAGCAGAAGAATGTATTTATTTCTTGAATCTTATTCTCCAAAACAATCAAGACAAAATCAAGTTCTTACTTCCAGTGAAACTGTTGAAAGCTTCTTTAGAAATTTCAAATCAGATGGTTTCCACCAGTTTTCCAAAAGCAAATACTCCATCTCAATCAAGCACTCCTTTGTCTGAATTGGATTTATATCTTTGAGAAAATTTGATTGAGATACTGGAAAGTAATTCAGAATTTAGCTTATTCAACTGTTTGAAAGGAAATTAATTCCAATTTCCCACATTTGCTTGTTTAGCAAAGACAATGTTAATGGTTCCAATGGACTATTTAGCATCAGAATCAGTAAGACTCATCTTCTTCTTCTTTTGAATTCTGTGTGATCATGAATTCATTTTTATTCTTACTCTTTTAGGCCTTCTTTCCCAGTGGTTGTGTTTTGGTCAGAACAAAAATAGCTCCAGAGGCCCTCAAAGTCCTGGTTTTTACTCAAGATTGCAAGAAAAATTGAATACTACTTCTTTAGCTTTTCTTTCTATTAATCAAAAATCATTGTTTTTGCCTCATAACTCCATATCTTCATGATCTGAGAGTGTTTCCCTTTTTTCCAAAATTCCATCAAGCTATTTGAAAGCGCAGCAAACAGCTTTCAATTAAAAAAAAAAAAAAAAAGAAGAAAAAAAAAAAGGGCGGGGCCCGCTAACTGGCCTGAACCCGCAAAAACCCCGATAACTCGGGCTTTGAGTCGGGTTTTGGCTCACTAAACCTTGAAGTGTGCCCGGCCCGCCATAGCCCGCTCATGCACGGGCGCTTTTTGGGCTTACCCAAGACGGGTGGGCCCGACCCGATAAGCACCCTGACTCCCACCCAGTCCATTCACCACCTACCCTCCGCCGTCATCCGCTCCTGCAGGCCCTTTCATCCTTGCCGTCGACCCTCGTACCGTTCGTTAGCCTAACCTGAATCAATATCGACGGCAATATCCAACCCCTCTTTCATTCAATTTCGCCTGTAAATCGTGACCCCTTGGATGGTCATCTCTTACTCTTCCCACGCCCTTCGCTTTACCAGTAGCTCATCATACCCCCATCCGGGCGACCGGGACGGGCTGATGACAAAGCTGGTCATCAATTCATCTAATCCGATCTTGAAGATCTTGATTACTTCTTACGGCCGGGCTGGCTCCCTATACAACTCCCTTTCTTTCAACCCTTGATCTACTGAATTCTTCTAATCCCGCCACCGTTTATTCTGTTTGCTATTATTTTTTTTAAAGATGGTTTTCTAGACTAGTAGTTTGATGCAGTTTTGATGAAAGGCTGATTGCGTTCGAGGCGTTGAGATCGATTTGATTGGCAAGAACGATGTAGGAAATAGGAGAAGGTCGGATTGGCTCGATGGTTTTGAGCCCTCATCGCCTTGTCACCATTTCTCCATTCAACCGCTAGGCTCTCAACGATCGGAGCGTGGAAGGTTGACGGGCTGATACTGAATTAAATTGGTCGACTTGTTCGATTGAGGCCATCAACCCCAACAACTCGCTTGTGGCTTTGTCCCGATTGATTGAGGTATTATTCGCTCGGGATTCAAAACGACGATCGACATCGCGGGACGATGATCAACTTGTCAACATTGATCACAAGATTTATGGCCCGATCTGGTGAGCGTCCGTCAAGACCTCCAGTTCGAACGTCATTCCCGAAATTTCTGAAGCACCGAATCATGAGTCAAGGCTTTGATTGCAAGGGATAGTAACTCGGAAAAGAAGACAGAGAGCATCAACAAGTTTTCGTCTTGAACGATAATCAACGATGCGAAGAAGAGCTTGTAGACAGATAGTGGTGATCGACCGAGGGGGGGAACTCGTCAGAGGGTCGGGCCCCAGAAGACTCGTAGCGGTTGCTCTAGTAAGGATCGGATGGGTTGACGACTGCCACGGGAGAGGCGGTTGAGATTGAGTGACAGGTTAGGTATGCATGGGTTTATGCATCGAGGGTGAGTAGGCGGGAATATGAAAGATGGGCGAGGGGGAGGGGGAGGGGGCGGGGGAGAGATTTGTATTTATTACATCTGTGACACCTATGTGGAGACAGAACTACTATAAAACGTGTTTAGGAGCCCGACTGGAAGGGGTGTCCCTGGGGGGGGGGGGGCATGGAGAGAGAGAGAGAGAGAGAGAGAGTGATGAGGATGAGGATGAGGATGGGCAGAACGGAATCGGAGATGGTTGGTGGGAGAACAGTGATCGGGATATCGATCGATTGGCTCGGGATCGGGATGTCGATGACCTGCTGATGGGGACGATTGAGAACCACATGAGGTCAGCAATCAGACGAAGTTCTCAGTCTCACTTCTTCCTCAATCGGCTTCCCTCCTCGAGTCTGGTAGGGCAGCCATCAGTCGGTCCCACTCTGTCATCCATCGTATGTATGATCAAGTAGCAACCTTCAACCATCCACTGGGCTCATACATCATCAATCCATCCCCGAGCCCAACAGGTCCAGCTAGGTCGAGCTAATATTCCTTCTCTATCTACCTGATCCTCCTCTATCGATCCGATCCGATCACCTTGTTCCGACACGATTAAAACCTAGTGATGAAATCAAATTACATTAGGGATTGAATTCAATCATCAAGTACAACTAACCACTCCTTAAATCATTCTAACTGTTCATCAAACTCTATCGGAGGCCTAATCCTCAACGTCATGACCACTACCGATCAAGCATCCATAGATAGCAAATCACTCCGGTCGAATCCAACCGTCGGGAAGGATGACCCCGAACCTCAGGTGGCATGGGTCGTCCAAAAGTACGGCGGAACCAGCGTCGGAAAGTTTTTACCCAACATTGCCCACCATACCTTACCGTCAGTCATCCTTCAAGTTCACTTCATCCTCTTCCCTACGCTTACTCCCCAATCACTCAACTCGATCACACCTACACTACCAGGGATACTCTCGATGCCGGCCATAGGGTGGCCATCGTTTGTTCTGCCCGATCAGGCAACACCAAATCGACGGGTACCACGAACCTGCTACTCCGAGCCGCCATAGAAGCCTTGGAACCCATGAACAGTACCGGAACTTCGCCGACACGAACTACTTTTCGCTCGAACGGCTTCGCTACCAACGGGGGTCCCAATCCATTGATCCTCTCACAGATCTTAGCTCGTGGTGCTTCCACCCCCCGCCTGATATCGAGGAATAGCCATAGCCCGGCCGGGTTTATGTCTCCCAACGTTTCTATGAACCCAAACTCCTACTTATCTTCTCCAGCCTTAGCACCCAAAAATGGATCCCTGGTCGACCTCACAGAACCAGAAGAACCGGGTAATTATTCAGCTAATTCTAAGTTTGATAAGACCATCGAAGCCATCAAATCGGACCACATCCAAGCTGCTTCTCAATTGATATCAGACGAGACCCTGCTCGATGAAGTACAGCAAGAGATCTCATACGATTGCGAAAGATTGAGGAGCTTGCTTTTGGCAGCTCAGGTAAGCCAGACTTTTTTTGTTCGAATCGCTTACAATGTATTATGGTACAAGACTAAGACCTCCTGCCACTGACCCTGTTACACTCTTGAAAAAAACCCTTCGGACAGATTTTGGAAGAGATTTCACCCAAGTCTAAGGATCTAATCATTGGAGTTGGGGAAAAACTGTCTTGTAGGATCGTCACGGCTTACTTAATCGATCAGGTAAGGATCTTATCGAGATTCAAACTTCTAATTCAGTTTAACGGTTTTTATCTATATCTTGATCAGAGTTGGACGAAGTCAAAAAATTGAGCCGCGGATCATCTCCTTTTTCATGGTTTTCAAAAAATCAATTCCATGCTAGGGTTTCGACGCAGAACTCGTCTGCCTGGATAACGTGGTGGAAAAAATAGAGTTCGATTCAGTCGATGGTGAACCCGATGAAGTCTCTCAAGGACTTGGCGGTGAACTCCGACAACCGTTTTACGATCGACTAGCGCAGAAACTCGGTGAAAGATTGAGGCAATGCGAAAATCGAATCCCAGTCGTTACAGGTATGGGCGATTTTCATCCTCGTTCCTCATCACGGAATAGTTAGGATCATGAGTTCAAAGTTTGCTCTTAACTTTTCCCATTCGATCGTTGGCCGATACACTTGATGGGAATAAAAAATAATCCTAGGATTTTTTGGCGTCGTGCCTGGCTCGCTTCTGGCGCAAGTAGGTCGGGGATACACTGATCTGTGCGCTTCACTTTGCGCGGTTGGACTAGGAGCAGTTGAACTGCAAGTCTGGAAGGAAGTCGATGGAATATTTACTGCTGATCCAAGAAAAGTTCCTCAAGCTCGACTACTTAGTGCGGTCACCCCGGAAGAAGCTGCAGGTTAGGCTACAATATCATCTGTTTTGACATTTGGGAGGTCCTCGACCTTTCCAAGCAACAACCAATAAATTTTGACTTTTTTTTTTTTTTTTTTCTCTCGCCCTTGTCTGATTGATCACAGAGTTGACTTATTATGGATCAGAAGTCATTCATCCCTTCACCATGGAGCAAGTCATTCGAGCATCGATTCCGATTCGAATAAAAAATGTGATGAATCCCGAGGGATTTGGGACCATCATTTACCCCAATCAGTCGATCCCTTCATCCCCGACGATAATCGAAATCCCATCCGGGGCAAATGGTATCAACAACAAGGCACCTACGGCGATAACCATCAAAGAAGATATCCTCGTTGTCAACATCCATTCGAATCAAAAAACGATCTCCCATGGATTCTTTGCTCGCATATTTGGGACGTTGGACAAATTTGGAATCGTTGTCGATCTCATTTCAACCAGTGAGGTTCATGTCAGCATGGCCATCATGGTTAATGAGTCATATCGATTCAAAAGCTTTGACCGGCTAGTTAAAGAATTAAAACACATTGGCGAGGTATCTGTTTTGGATCAAATGGCCATCCTATCCCTCGTCGGTAGAAAGATGAAAAATATGGTCGGGATTGCAGGTAAAATGTTTAGGTCAGTCGATAACTTGGTCCTCGCCTTTTTCTATTCTATTCTTTTGTCATTTTCCTTCCCATCCTGTCCCCTTTGTTTTGGTACTAATGCCACGAGGTTTCTGTCTTGCTTGGGTTTTACCGGCGCACAGTACTTTAGCTGCTGGAAACGTGAATATCGAAATGATCAGTCAGGGCGCCTCAGAAATTAATATATCTTGTGTCATCTCGAAGCAAGATTCGATCAAAGCTTTGAATTTAGTTCATGATACCCTGGTCATTGACACCGACAATACCTCCTAGAGAAAAGACCCAAAAATTAGACTTTTATTCTTGGAAGAACTCGATCAATATATTTGTTTCTGCTACCACTTTTTTGTTTTGCTTCTCTCCCTTCTTTTTTTCTCCTGACCAGGGACTTGGAAGTTTTACTTTCGAAGCCATTGAGAACTAATCTAGAGCCACCCACACACAGACAAGCAAGACACCAAAGGACAGCGCAAACCGGAAAACGATAAGACCTACCGGTCACACGATCACAAGACGATTTTGTAAATGCTTGGAAATATTCACGAGGAATCCAAATGACACCTGTAGATCAGAAATCACGTTGTAAAGAAGCCAGAGGGAGGTTAACGATTAAAAAAAGAAAAAGAAAAATTTGCCTTATCAATTATGAGGAATACGAAACCGTCACTATCGACTCATGTAGACCAGCTGAACCAGAACAAAGAAAAACGTCGGAGCCGATCGGGAGCTATCCATCAGTCTCCTATCTCATATTTGACTGACTGGTCTGTAGTCGAAAAGAGCAACGAATCCTGCACACGCACTGAAACCTGTCATTTCTCCGGAACGTACTACACCACCCAGGCAACGGATGAACCCATGGACTAGCAAGAAACACTACAGCCAGAAGGACAAGGAAATGAGTGGTGGGTTATGGCTTATGAGCCTCGTCAAGACTGAATATCCAGCTTTTTTATTTTTTATTTTCTGTTTTGTTGTCTCCCTCTGGCATCCGAGCATCTACATATTCTGTTTTTTTGGTCATTCCTTTTCGATGGTTTTTCGAACCTTGTATTTCTGTTCCTTTCTGTCCGCCCGTCTCCCTCCACCTGCCCATTTTTTCTTTTTGTTTCTTGGCTCTTTAATGCCCTCGATCCATCTCTAATCGAAACTTGAAAAATTCATTCGGATATTCCGATGTGTCATTCATCTCCCATACTTCTGTCCATGAATATCGTCTTTCACGAGCTTCCCCCCCCCCAAAAAAAAAAGCTGGATGGTCTCCTGATTTAGTCAAACAGCGGCAACCATCCATTGATCCCACTTTGGCTCTGTTTTGAAGTCTTGGTATGTCTATGAGGAAGAGACAAAGGTATCATTTGGATTGAATATCCTAAGAGTAGTTCTTACCAATATTATTGTAGAAATTTAGGTTTGAAGGATTTTAGACTTGAAACCATAGGCTCTGCTGCTTGGTAAGAGTCTCTCTTGAATGGATTCCTCAAACGGGCAACAATTCAAGGAATCCAATTTGTTTAACAATTCAAGGAATTGTTGAACAAATTGGATAGAACTGTGGAATGCTTTGGGGATCAATTCTGATCAACTACCAGATCTTCAAATCCTGTTTTACTCTTCCCAGACAGGGTGCACCATATACCAAAGGCTGAAAACCAGATGGTTTTTTTTTTTTTTTAAGAAGAAGAAAAATTAAAAGAATTCATTGAAAATCAGGAAACATACAACCTCTGGCCATGGGACAAGTTTCAGTGCTTGCCTTGAAACTCAATGCACTACTGTGGTCATCACATAACAAACACCCTATTTTTTATAATAGACTTCATTACCAGATTTTTTGTTTCATAAGGAATGAATCAAGGCCCTTGTGAGATGGGAACTCTATCTCCCATCATTCATGAAAAAAAAAAGTGGTAAATATTTCCTGATTGTGGAACGTTTTCCACCTTGGGAACCAAGTGATATTCCAAGAGGTCCATACCTTAGCCTTGATGATCTCCATGCTCAATTTTTTTTTTTGTCTTTTGTTCAAGAGGGTGGATCAATCTTGGTTCTACATCAAGGTACCATATCAGGTTTTGTGGCAAGCATGGCTTAGGAATCAAATATTGCACAAAACATTTCCAAGATTTTTGAATGTCTTGTCACAATCTCAACCATTTGGTAAGCTAATGTAAACTTTATTAGTCTCTGAAGGGCTGTATATTTTTTTTTTTTTGGAATAGAGGACTTGACTATAACTATGAAAATGACTACTACCACAACAACAACTACAGCCTTGACTCAGCCCGCAAACCAGACTCATAGACTTAACATTGACTGAAGACAGTAACCAACCGAGTCTTCCACAACATCAAATTCATAACCATCAAATCAATACTCCAACCACCATCCTCACTCCCTCATCACCTCTCTTCATCTAAAACCCAAGTTTCAACTCATCACTCTACAACCTCAACTCACACAAGCCTCCTCCTCAACATCTCATTCAATGGGCTTTTGGTAACCTTCCATGCCTGCCTGGTGAGACTTGACTCTTTCTTCAATCCAATCTTGTTCTAAGTTTTTTTCAATTCTGTTTCCTGTTTGTCAGTCTCCATTTTGTTCCTTGGTTCTTGGTAATTCAGCCCTAGATTCCCATTTCATTTTTTATTTAGCCAACTTGTATCTATGTGGAAAACAGGAGGCAATGTAGACAAACACAAAAGTATTCTATTTTACTAGATGAAAAAGAAGATTATTGGTAGTATCTTTTGTTTCATGGCCATATCTTAAAACCATGTATAAGTTAAAGAATTTTAAAATAGAAATATCTTCTAACCTCAAAAAAGTGAAATCATGAATCCTAACAGGGAAATTGGTCACCAGTATTTGAGCCAATAATTTGAATCGATCAAGGGCTAAAAATTGAGTTTTTATCGTTTTTGGAACTTAATACCATCAAAAATCATGGCCCATATCACACAGCTCTGATAAAGTTTCCTCAAAATTTGTTTGATTAAATTCTGGTTCTATAATAAAATAAAGGATTCTCAATCCTTCCTGTTCTTTAAAGATTTTCAATTCAATTGATGAATTACATAAATTTGGTGCATGAATCTTCTGAGAACATACAGTAATTGATTTCATCTTTCAATCCAAAAGCCTCAACCAATTCAAAAACATGTTTCACTCCCAACTTTGGGCGCTACACCTGCTGGAAGGTGCAGCCATTTTCCCCATGGTCTTACGGGTAATTTTTGATTTAGAATCCACTTTTGAGGATTTAAATCATTTTTATACTAGATAAGTCATTCTGATGGCTATAGGACAGTTTTGGAGTACCACACTGTCCTGCTGTGGGATGTATGAGTACATGAAGAGAAGTGTTGTACCAAGCAGTTTGAGCTGGTTGGAAAATTTTTCCAAGTGAACTCATTTGATGTTATTGGGTTAAATATGGATTGGGGAAATGCCAATTAAATATTTCAGGTGATGAATTTTTTGAAAAAGGAGTTTTATTAACTTCAAGAAAAGTTTGAAAGCATGAAAAATGATGAAGCTGGAAAAGTGATTGAAAATTGAAAGTGGGAATTGATCAAGGGGTATATTGAGTGGGGAAGGGCCAAGAGAATATGTAAAAATGAGATCAAGGGATTTATTATTTTTTTCAAGTTTTCAGGTAGAAAGGAACAGCATTGGATAACCCTCATGAGTTTTCAGGATTTGCACACAAATATGGTTTATGATTTGATGTTGAGTTTGGGCATGTTGGTGCAAAGGTAGGATTTGAAAAGGTTATTGGAGGCTTGTCCAAGCAGTCAGTGGTAGTGGAATGAAGGGGAAAAGAATCAAAATGGAGTTAGGAAAAGATTGGGGATGGAAACAGAAAATAAAGATGGAAGGACAAGAAATGAAATGAAAGTGGAAAGTTAACCAAGGAACCAGGCCCAAGATGAATATCTGGCAGTAATGGAATCATTCCTGGATCAAAAGACAATATTGAGGCTGGAGAAAAAAGGGAAGAAACTGTAAATTTTGAGTAGAAATTGGAGTTGAGTGAGGCAAAGTTAATGGGACCAAAGAAGACAAGACAACATTAAGGAGTACCTGAATGTGGTGCAATGAATGAAAACAATAAGAAAGTGAACAATGAGTCAATGATATCTCAGATAGCAAGAACTCATAGGAGAAAAATAAACATAGAGCCAAAGAAAGTTGGAAAAGAGTGAAGGAGAGAAGATGGAAGACATTTAAAGTGTGAACGGGAAGTGGATTTGAGTGAGGCACAGTTATTGGGACCAAAGGAGAAAAAAAAAAATGAAAGAGTACCTGAACAAGGTAAAATGAATGAAAATGAGAAGAATAAAAGAAATTGGCTAAAGGGAAGAGATTATTACAATGGCTAGCTGATAATTATGCAGGTACGAGCTCTTGAAACATAGATTAGTCATAAAATGGGTTTAAGATGGGTTTTGGATTCTGTAAGGATTTCATTTTTGAGCCTTTATTGGGTCCTCATTTGGTTTCCTGTTATCTGAGTTGAGGTGTTGAGGTGAGTAATCTTACAGAAACCTGATCCAAAGAGATTGATGAGAAAAAGAAAGGTGCCTTTCATGTGTGGGAAAGAAAGGATGTCATTCAAAATCAAGTCCAAATGGTCCACCTACCAATGGCATACAGTTTGGCATGAGGATCAATGAGTCTCAAATCCTGTGGGGAGTAAAAGAGGCAAAAGAAAATCAATAAGGATTGCTGGTCACTTACCATTAAGTTTTTCCCAGAGTCAATTACTGTTCAATTTGGAACAGTCAGTGAATAAACTATGAGCTGTGCAGGGGAAAGCCTCATTTTTTGTTTGCCAATTCTGGACTGGGTTTTTCATGGACCCATTTTTTTTTGAAATGGTTTGGGTGATGGGATTTTTAATCCTGGGGGATTTCTTTCAAGCCTGTGAAGTCAAATTAGTATTTAGAGGGGTAAATTGAGAATAATTGAACCAGAGGGGAAGGTAACCACACCATTGGTTGGGGATTGTGCAATTGACACCTTTCCCACCCATCCTGGTGCAGAATTTGGTTGGAACTAAGGAATTTCTGTTATTGAAAGTAGACTGGGTGGCTGTGATTTCAGAATTTGTTTAGTGGATAATTTGGGTTCCAGGGGCTTAAAAGGGTTTTCCATCTTGAGGTGGTGGCACTGGTTGGCATTGAGGGTCCAGCAAGGTCCAAGGGTTGGCTGCAGGTATGGTGTATGCATTGTTGGATGAGTTGCCTGAAGTGACATTGCATAGTATGATGTGAGTATTTATTGCGTTTTGGCCAATGCTTTTGATTTGAGGTCTGATGATTTGACATATTTAGGTGCAGCCAGCACCAATGGAAGGTGTATTCAAGATTTGAATTAAAAGCAAGGTCCTGGAATTGGGGATGATCTTAACCATATATCCAAGTTTGATGAAGATGTTGGAAATATGGATCATATGGGCAGAAACAGTCCCTTGAGTCATGGTCAGCTTATAGAATATTTTTCAACACAGCTCAAATTTTTGGGCTTCTTCCAGATATTTGGAAATTCAAACTGGTAGTTTTGAATGCATCAGCCACTTTTGGGCATTTTAAGATGATGTTTTAGAGATCAAAATCAATGTTTTATGGGAAGAATAATTTGAGCATGATACTCTTTATTGTTTGGATTAAGTGGGTGGTCAATTTCCAACAGGAATTTAGTGATACTAATGTCAAACAGGCCAACAGTATTACTGCCTTTGATCCATCTGTTGATATTGCTGCCATCATGCTTGAGTTTTTTGGAAGCAGAGAAGGTTTTTCAAGGGATTTTGCCTTGGCTGTAGTTTTGATTGACTTTGAAAAGGCTTGAGTGATCTTCAATTCAATTTTAGATAGCAATAGGGGTTCAGGGGCTTCTTTCAAAGTGATGTATTTGTGGCAAGTGACAGAATCAACAAGTTGAAATTGATTGAGTGTTTGAGGTAGAGGTTGCTAGAAGGTGATTTTTGGTCTTCTTTTGGTTTTTTTTCTATTTTAGATCCAGGTTGGCTGGGTATTAAGGGTCCTCTTCTCAGTCCTGGTATCATAAACTAGAGAAGATTTAGGAAATATGTAATGATTTGAGGGATGAAAATTGGTTGAGAAGGATGAGGTCAACAATAAAATACTACAGGAGATGATTTGATATGTCAGCTTCTTGATTCCAAGATCCTTTCAATCTTTAAACTACCAGAGGTGATGAAAAAAAAAAATGAATCATTAGACTCTTTTAATATTAAATGATAATCCTTAAAAGGATGTTAAGCATTGGTGATGGTGAAACTTCAAGTGGTTTGGTTTAATTTTTTTTGTTAATTATAAAAAATAGGGTTAAGAAGGGCAAAAGCTTTCACAGACTGGGGGTGTTTAACACCTCTACTTCAGGGGATCAACTTTTGAATCTGATTACCTGGGAAGTTGGAAACTTATGAATTAAAAATAAAAAATTATTATCAAGTAATAATATGGTATGGCTGAGCTTTTCTAATAGATCAGCAGGGGAAGAGAGGAAATAGCTTAATTTTTTAGTAATTAATTTCTCAGTAACTGCAGTTATTCACACTTGAAAGGGTTTAATTCTAAGATGAGTGATCAAGGACTTATCTCAGTGAAAATGGTTATAAAGGTTTGAATTTAATTTTATATACTATAAAACTATTTCCTTATATCACTTAATTATCCCTTACAAGTACTTGAAAAATTTTGGATCAGTTTCTGGTTGATATCTGATGGATTCTGTCTGGAAAAAGGACCAAAAGGGTACTGTGTATATGCCTCTTTGGATTTAAGAGGACCTTCTCACAGAATGTAGAGAGGGAATGGGCCCATTTTCTGAGGTTAGCAGGGAAGCAAGTGTTTTTTCAGAGTGTTATCATGGTGCTGTAGAATGATTGAGCAATGTTCTGGAGGATCTTTTCATGATTTTTAGGTCTAGATCTGTCTTTGTGATTATTTGGTATTTTTTTGTTCCTTCATGTAATCATTCACAGAACTACCTAATTTCATTCTAGATGATCTAAAGTTAGTTCTTGAGGATTTTCTAAAATCAAATGATCATTTTAATATAGTTTATTTCTTGAATAGTTGAATCTTTTATATTTTTTGTGGTCATCAAAGATTATGATCTGTCATTTTGGTGGAACATTTTATTTTTTCATATTTATTTTTAACCACTTCATTTTTAGGTTTGCCACATTAGGGGGTATCAGAGTTAAAATCTTGAAAAATTTAAAAATCTTGTTCAGGAAGAATATCAATTTTTTGAAAAATGTTTTTTTTTATCAAAATAAAAAATGAATCCATGGTTTCAACTGAATAAAATTAAAATTTTGAAAAAAAAAAAAACATTGGATAGGCCCAAAACCAGCCATTTAATTTTTTGAAAAGGTTTACTCTGATACCCCCTTTTTTTGTTTTAGTTAAAATTTTTTTTGATAATATTTTATGCATTTATTAGTTTTTTAGATATGCATGGATGATCCTACTAGTTTTTAGTGGTTAAGTGCAACCTTTTGTCAAATTCTTTGCGTTGCAGATCCTGGATGGGAAGATCAGGCCTGCTGCATTCAGAGCTAATGTGCATATGGGATTGGAGATGCAATTTGCATGTGGGAATAATCTTTTTTGCATGCAGGGTGGATCAGAGATTGGCAGATCATGTGCAGAGGTTGGGGAGTGCATGAATTCTGTGGCTGAATGTGGGAATTTAAGCAAAACATTTTGCTTTCCACAACTGCTAAACCATAAACAACAACGGGTTTCTGACTAATTTTTTTTTTGGGTAAAATATATGTGACCTGTCACATGAAATATTACAACAGCTAAACAGTGCCACCCTGGTGTCATGGTACTTTTGGAGATTTAATCAAAGGGTTAAGGAGATGGATGGTGGAGCTGGATCCAGTGAGTCAACCTACCTAATATTGGGTGGGATTCCATATTTTTAATAGAAATTTTGGATTCTATAATAATGAAATGCTTCATAATTTCTTTTTATTATTTTAATATTTTTGATAATTTATTTAGCTGGCTCTGAAATATTAGCAGGCTGAAACAATAGAATGAGACAAGATGATATGATACAATAAAAATCCAAAGAGCAGGATTTTAACCTGTAAGAAAATAGAAGTCAATCATTTAATGCCACAGTCAATTCAAAGAAACAGAAATTCATGGAAAAAACCCCATGAAGAATGTAAAAAACACCTCTGAGAAAATCTCTTCCATTAGAATCAGTCAGCTATTAGCTATTAGTCACAATTGCTTCTCCGGACCCCCAGCCAGAGACATTGATAACTGACCACCTTAGTCATGAGAATCCTAAATCCAGACCAAGAAAAGTGAAATTAGGCAGGCAAAGGTGCAAAACTTCACAGCTCAAAAGAGAAAAAAAACAAACAGACAGACAAAGCTGACTAAGATTAGACCAAATTCCTTTAATGCCAACAGCCCCATCCAATATTATCAAGGAATAGTTCAAGAAATACTTGTGAACTGGACAATGTTGAAATTTGGCCTTCAGCTCTCACAAAAACATGCCCAAAAACCCTTGATTGAGGAAAATCAAAATCTGGAACCTTAGATGACCAAACTACCCTCACCAGAGAAACTCAAACCTCAACCCAAATTCTCATTTGTTGCTCCTCAACGTAACTCTGGCTGTCACTCCTGACTCCTCATCTTTTCTCATTTTTTTCTGACTTCTTTCCTTGTTTTATTTTTTTGTAATATAAAAACATAGCCTCCTAAATAAATAAAAGATATCTCTATATACATACACATTTCACATTAAATATCACTTATCCATGAAATTTTTATATACTATATCTAGCCGCGCATCTCCTTGCAATAAACCTCATGGATTCTGACTCCTAACTAACCACAGGTTAAAAGCTGGCTCTTTGAGGACTATTACGTGCTACCAAAAAGGGGACCTGAAGGCCCAGAACGACCCACCACACCATATCCTCCACCATTTGGCCAACCAAGAAAACCTGCAATGGAGAATACCACTGACCGTAGGGACCCCCGTAATTGATGGCAAACAACCTTCTGAAATTTAAAATTTGTCTGAGAATAGTGCCCAAGCAAATTTTAAATCAAACCCGGGCAAATATGTAAAATCAGTTGAGCCACTATGACAAGACGGCTGCAAAAATAACAAATGGATTGTAGGTATTTTCATGATTGGACTCCTTGTCTTTGGAACTGCCAAGTTCACCGCCAACCTGTCTAAACTCCAAAACCTGTCCCACTACAAAGGCATAGTTCTGAAAGTGTTCTTCTGGTTGAAGCTGGATTGCAACCTCCAAAAATTGATTGCAAAGAAATTATATGGCGCCAATGCTTTTGAAAAAATAAAAAAAAACTTCCACCTCTCCACCCATGTGCGGAAAGTCAAACTTTGGGACAAAATCCTTTACAAGCTGACAACAATGGAAGGTACAATCTCTTCCCAACTCAGTCAAATTACCAAAATATGTGCCAAACTTGGTTGCTTGGGCCAGCCAATCCCCAAAGACGTTATCTCAACCCACATGCAGGCCCTAACCCCACCACCACCGGGAACAACCAGGTCCCAGATGCTTCAAACCATAGAGCCCCAGCTTGACTGCATAGAGATCCCAAGTGGCGCCAAAACACAAAAAATCATCTCATCCTCCTACAGCAAGTGCAGGCGCAGAAACACCACCAACAACCCCTTCTCTATAAGCAAAGTCAACCCCTGGACGTGGCCCAACCAGGCCAGAAAAACAATTCCACATGATTGCGGCCATGGACGGGGTCCCCCTCAGAACAATTGTCAACCATCAAGAGGAGAAATCAATGCTGCCCAAGCCAATATCAACAACGGGAATGTCCATCTACCCAATGAAGTCCAATTGTGGAGAGGCAGGAACTGCACTTACTGCAACTTTCCCAACCACTTGCATGGCTGGTGCCAACCCCACGTGCCAACACAAAAATTCTGCACCCTGGAATCACTCCTTGCAATGAACCCCCTCATCTTCAGGCCAACACACCCCAGCCAACCATGTTCAACCAAAGCCAAGGCCAAGTAAACCCAAGCATCTACCTATTCTGTTTTTTGGTCATTCCTTTTCAATGGTTTTTTGAACCTTGTATTTCTGTTCCTTTCTGTCCGCCCGTCTCCCTCCACCTGCCCATTTTTTCTTTTTGTTTCTTGGCTCTTTAATGCCCTCGATCCATCTCTAATCAAAACTTGAAAAATTCATTTGGATATTCCAATGTGTCATTCATCTCCCATACTTCTGTCCATGAATATCGTCTTTCACGAGCTTCCCCCCCCCCCCCCAAAAAAAAGCTGGATGGTCTCCTGATTTAGTCAAACAGCGGCAACCATCCATTGATCCCACTTTGGCTCTGTTTTGAAGTCTTGGTATGTCTATGAGGAAGAGACAAAGGTATCATTTGGATTGAATATCCTAAGAGTAGTTCTTACCAATATTATTGTAGAAATTTAGGTTTGAAGGATTTTAGACTTGAAACCATAGGCTCTGCTGCTTGGTAAGAGTCTCTCTTGAATGGATTCCTCAAACGGGCAACAATTCAAGGAATTGTTGAACAAATTGGATAGAACTGTGGAATGCTTTGGGGATCAATTCTGATCAACTACCAGATCTTCAAATCCTGTTTTACTCTTCCCAGACAGGGTGCACCATATACCAAAGGCTGAAAACCAGATGGTTTTTTTTTTAAGAAGAAGAAAAATTAAAAGAATTCATTGAAAATCAGGAAACATACAACCTCTGGCCATGGGACAAGTTTCAGTGCTTGCCTTGAAACTCAATGCACTACTGTGGTCATCACATAACAAACACCCTATTTTTTATAATAGACTTCATTACCAGATTTTTTGTTTCATAAGGAATGAATCAAGGCCCTTGTGAGATGGGAACTCTATCTCCCATAATTCATGAAAAAAAAGTGGTAAATATTTCCTGATTGTGGAACGTTTTCCACCTTGGGAACCAAGTGATATTCCAAGAGGTCCATACCTTAGCCTTGATGATCTCCATGCTCAATTTTTTTTTTGTCTTTTGTTAAAGAGGGTGGATCAATCTTGGTTCTACATCAAGGTACCATATCAGGTTTTGTGGCAAGCATGGCTTAGGAATCAAATATTGCACAAAACATTTCCAAGATTTTTGAATGTCTTGTGACAATCTCAACCTTTTGGTAAGCTTATGTAAATTTTATTAGTCTCTGAAGAGCTGTATATTTTTTTTTTTGGAATAGAGGACTTGACTATAACTATGAAAATGACTAGTACCACAACAACAACTACAGCCTTGACTCAGCCCGCAAACCAGACTCACAGACTTAACATTAACTGAAGACTGTAACCAACCAAGTCTTCCACAACATCAAATTCATAAACATCAAATCAATACTCCAACCACCATCCTCACTCCCTCATCACCTCTCTTCATCTAAAACCCAAGTTTCAACTCATCACTCTACAACCTCAACTCACACAAGCCTCCTCCTCAACATCTCATTCAATGGGCTTTTGGTAACCTTCCATGCCTGCCTGGTGAGACTTGACTCTTTCTTCAATCCAATCTTGTTCTAAGTTTTTTCAATTCTGTTTCCTGTTTTTCAGTCTTGATTTTGTTCCTTGGTTCTTGGTAATTCAGCCCTAGCTTCCCATTTCATTTTTTATTTAGCCAACTTGTATCTATGTGGAAAACAGGAGGCAATGTAGACAAACACAAAAGTATTCTATTTTACTAGATGAAAAAGAAGATTAGTGGTAGTATCTTTTGTTTCATGGCCATATCTTAAAACCATGTATACGTTAAAGAATTTGAAAATAGAAATATCTTCTAACCTCAAAAAAGTGAAATCATAAATCCTAACAGGGAAATTGGTAACCAGTATTTGAGCCAATAATCTGAATTGATCAAGGGCTAAAAATTGAGTTTTGATTGTTTTTGGAACTTAACACCATCAAAAATAATGGCCCATATCACACAGCTATGATAAAGTTTCCTCAAAAGTTGTTTGATTAAATTCTGGTTCTATAATAAAATAAAGGATTCTCAATCCTTCCTGTTCTTTCAAGATTTTCAATTCAATTGATGAATTACATAAATCTGGTGCATGAATCTTCTGAGAACATACAGGAATTGATTTCATCTTTCAATCCAAAAGCCTCAACCAATTCAAAAACATGTTTCACTCCCAATTTTGGGTGCTACACCTGCTGGAAGGTGCAGCCATTTTCCCCATGGTCTTATGGGTAATTTTTGATTTAGAATCCACTTTTGAGGATTGAAATCATTTTTATACTAGATAAGTCATTCTGATGGCTATAGGACAGTTTTGGAGCACCACACTGTCCTGCTGTGGGATGTATGGGTACATGAAGAGAAGTGTTGTACCAAGCAGTTTGAGCTGGTTGGAAAATGTTTCCAAGTGAACTCATTTGATGTTATTGGGTTAAATATGGATGGGGGAAATGCCAATTAAATATTTCAGGTGATGAATTTTTTTGAAAAAGGAGTTTTATTAACTTCAAGAAAAGTTTGAAAGCATGAAAAATGATGAAGCTGGCAAAGTGATTGAAAATTGAAACTGGGAATTGATCAAAGGGTATATTGAGTGGGGAAGGGCCAAGAGAATATTTAAAAATGAGATCAAGGGATTTTTTATTTTTTTTTTCAAGTTTTCAGGTAGAAAGGAACAGCATTGGATAACCCTCATGAGTTTTCAGGATTTGCACACAAATATGGTTCATGATTTGATGTTGAATTTGGGCATGTTGGTGCAAAGGTAGGATTTGAAAAGGTTATTGGAGGCTTTTCCAAGCATTCAGTGGTAGTGGAATGAAGGGGAAAAGAATCAAAATGGAGTTAGGAAAAGATTGGGGATGGAAACAGAAAATAAAGATGGAAGGACAAGAAATGAAATGAAAGTGGAAAGTTAACCAAGGAACCGGTCCCAAGATGAATATCTGGCAGTAATGGAATCATTCCTGGATCAAAAGACAATATTGAGGCTGGAGAAAAAAGGGAAGAAACTGTAAATTTTGAGTAGAAATTGGAGTTGAGTGAGGAAAAGTTAATGGGACCAAAGAAGACAAGACAACATTAAGGAGTACCTGAATGTGGTGCAATGAATGAAAAGAAGAAGAAAGTGAACAATGAGTCAATGATATCTCAGATAGCAAGAACTCATAGGAGAAAAATAAACATAGAGCCAAAGAAAGTTGGAAAAGAGTGAAGGAGAGAAGATGGAAGACATTTAAAGTGTGACTGGGAAAGTGGATTTGAGTGAGGCACAGTTATTGAGACCAAAGGAGAAAAAAAAAATTAAAGAGTACCTGAACAAGGTAAAATGAATGAAAATTAGAAGAATAAAAAAAATTGGCTAAAGGGAAGAGATTATTACAATGGCTAGCTCATAATTATGTAGGTACGAGCTCTTGAAACATAGATTAGTCATAAAATGGGTTGAAGATGGGTTTTGGATTCTGTAAGGATTTCATTTTTGAGTCTTTATTGGGTCCTCATTTGGTTTCCTGTTCTCTGAGTTGAGGTGTTGAGGTGAGTAATCTTACAGAAACCTGATACAAAGAGATTTATGAGAAAAAGAAAGGTGCCTTTCATGTGTGGGAAAGAAAGGATGTCATTCAAAATCAAGTCCAAATGGTCCACCTACCAATGGCATACAGTTTGGCATGAGGATCCATGAGTCTCATAGCCTGTGGGGAGTAAAAGAGGCAAAAAAAAACAAAATCAATAAGGATTGCTGGTCATTTACCATTAAGTTTTTCCCAGAGTCAATTACTGTTCAATTTGGAACAGTCAGTGAATAAACTATGAGATGTGCAGGGAAAGCCTCATTTTTTGTTTGCCAATTCTGGACTGGGTTTCGCATGGACCCATTTTTTTTGAAATGGTTTGGGTGATGGGATTTTTAATCCTGGGGGATGTCTTTCAAGCCTGTGAAGTCAAATTGTTATTTAGAGGGGTAAAGTGATAATAATTGAACCAGAGGGGAAGGTAACCACACCATTGGTTGGGGATTGTGCAATTGACACCTTTCCCACCCATCCTGGTGCAGAATTTGGTTGGAACTAAGGAATTTCTGTTATTGAAAGTAGACTGGGTGGCTGTGATTTCAGAATTTGTTTAGTGGATAATTTGGGTTCCAGGGGCTTGAAAGGGTTTCCCATCTTGAGGTGGTGGCACTGGTTGGCATTGAGGGTCCAGCAAGGTCCAAGGGTTGGCTGCAGGTATGGTGTATCCATTGTTGGATGAGTTGCCTGAAGTGAAATTGCATAGTATGATGTGAGTATTTATTGCATTTTGGCCAATGCTTTTGATTTGAGGTCTGATGATTTGACATATTTAGGTGCAGCCAGCACCAATGGAAGGTGTATTCAAGATTTGAATTAAAAGCAAGGTCCTGGAATTGGGGATGATCTTAACCATATATCCAAGTTTGATGAAGATGTTGGAAATATGGATCATATGGGCAGAAACAGTCCCTTGAGTCATGGTCAGTTTATAGAATATTTTTCAACACAGCTCAAATTTTTGGGCTTCTTCCAGATATTTGGAAATTCAAACTGGTAGTTTTGAATGCATCAGCCACTTTTGGGCATTTTAAGATGATGGTTTAGAGATCAAAATCAATGTTTTATGGGAGGAATAATTTGAGCATGATACTCTTTTTATTGTTTGGATTAAGTGGGTGGTCAATTTCCAACAGGAATTTAGTGATACTAATGTCAAACAGGCCAACAGTATTACTGCCTTTGATCCATCTGTTGATATTGCTGCCATCATGCTTGAGTTTTTTGGAAGCAGAGAAGGTTTTTCAATATGCCTCTTTGGGTTTAAGAGGACCTTCTCACAGCATGTAGAGAGGGAATGGGCCCATTTTCTGAGGCTAGCAGGGCAGCAAGTGTTTTTTGAGAGTGTTAAAATGGTGCTGTAGAATGATTGATCAATGTTCTGGAGGATCTTTGCATGATTTTTAAGTCTAGATCTGTCTTTGTGATTATTTGGTATTTTGTTGTTCCTTCATGTAATCATTCACAGAACTACCTAATTTCATTCTAGATGATCTAAAGTTAGTTTTTGAGGATTTTCTAACATCAAATGATCATTTTAATATAGTTTATTTCTTGAATAGTTGAATCTTTGATATTTTTTGTGGTCATCAAAGATTATGATCTGTCATTTTGGTGGAACATTTTATTTTTTCATATTTATTTTTAACCACTTCATTTTTAGGTTTGACACATTAGGGGGTATCAGAGTTAAAATCTTGAAAAATTTAAAAATCTTGTTCAGGAAGAATATCAATTTTTTGAAAAATGTTTTTTTTATCAAAATAAAAAATGAATCCATGGTTTCAACTGAATAAAATTAAAATTTTGAAAAAAAAAACATTGGATAGGCCCAAAACCAGCCATTTAATTTTTTGAAAAGTTTTACTCTGATACCCCCTATTTTTGTTTTAGTTAAAATTTTTTTTGATAATATTTTATGCATTTATTAGTTTTTTAGATATGCATGGATGATCCTACTAGATTTTAGTGGTTAAGTGCAACCTTTTGTCAAATTCTTTGCGTTGCAGATCCTGGATGGGAAGATCAGGCCTGCTGCATTCAGAGCTAATGTGCATATGGGCTTGGAGATGCAATTTGCATGTGGGAATAATCTTTTTTGCATGCAGGGTGGATCAGAGATTGGCAGATCATGTGCAGAGGTTGGGGAGTGCATGAATTCTGTGGCTGAATGCGGGAATTTAAGAAAAACATTTTGCTTTCCACAACTGCTAAACCATAAACAACAACGGGTTTCTGACTAATTTTTTTTTGGGTAAAATATATGTGACATGTCACATGAAATATTACAACAGCTAAACAGTGCCACCCTGGTGTCATGGTACTTTTGGAGATTTAATCAAAGGGTTAAGGAGATGGATGGTGGAGCTGGATCCAGTGAGTCAACCTACCTAATATTGGGTGGGATTCCATATTTTTAATAGAAATTTTGGATTCTATAATAATGAAATGCTTTATAATTTCTTTTTATTATTTTAATATTTTTGATAATTTATTTAGCTGGCTCTGAAATATTAGCAGGCTGAAACAATAGAATGAGACAAGATGATATGATACAATAAAAATCCAAAGAGCAGGATTTTAACCTGTAAGAAAATAGAAGTCAATCATTTAATGCCACAGTCAATTCAAAGAAACAGAAATTCATGGAAAAAACCCATGAAGAATGTAAAAAACACCTCTGAGAAAGTCTCTTCCATTAGAATCAGTCAGCTATTAGCTATTAGTCACAATTGCTTCTCCAGACCCCCAGCCAGAGACATTGATAACTGACCACCTTAGTCATGAGAATCCTTAATCCAGACCAAGAAAAGTGAAATTAGGGAAGCAAAGGTGCAAAACTGCACAGCTCAAAAGAGAAAAAAAACAAACAGACAGACAAAGCTGACTAAGATTAGACCAAATTCCTTTAATGCCAACAGCCCCATCCAATATTATCAAGGAATAGTTCAAGAAATACTTGTGAACTGGAGAATGTTGAAATTTGGCCTTCAGCTCTCACAAAAACATGCCCAAAAACCCTCGATTGAGGAAAATCAAAATCTGAAACCTTAGATGGCCAAACTACCCTCACCAGAGAACCTCAAACCTCAACACAAATTCTCATTAGTTGCTCCTCAACGTAACTCTGGCTGTCACTCCTGACTCCTCATCTTTTCTCATTTTTTTCTGATTTCTTTCCTTGTTTTATTTTTTTGTAATATAAAAACATAGCCTCCTAAATAAAAAAAAGATATCTCTATATACATACACATTTCACATTAAATATCACTTATCCATGAAATTTTTATATACTATATCTAGCCGCGCATCTCCTTGCAATAAACTTCATGGATTCTGACTCCTAACTATCCACAGGTTAAAAGCTGGCTCTTTGAGGACTATTACGTGCTACCAAAAAGGGGACCTGAAGGCCCAGAACGACCCACCACACCATATCCTCCACCATTTGGCCAACCAAGAAAACCTGCAATGGAGAATACCACTGACCGTAGGGACCCCGCAATTGATGGCAAACAACCTTCTGAAATTAAAAATTTGTCTGAGAATAGTGCCCAAGCAAATTTTAAATCAAAACCGGGCAAATATGTAAAATCAGTTGAGCCACTATGACAAGACGGCTGCAAAAATAACAAATGGATTGTAGGTATTGTCATGATTGGACTCCTTGTCTTTGGAACTGCCAAGTTCACCGCCAACCTGTCTAAACTCCGAAACCTGTCCCACTACAAAGGCATAGTTCTGAAAGTGTTCTTCTGGTTGAAGCTGGATTGCAACCTCCAAAAATTGATTGCAAAGAAATTATATGGCGCCAATGATTTTGAAACAATAAAAAAAAACTTCCACGTCTCCACCCATATGCGGAAAGTCAAACTTTGGGACAAAATCCTTTACAAGCTGACAACAATGGAAGGTACAATCTCTTCCCAACTCAGTCAAATTACCAAAATATGTGCCAAACTTGGTTGCTTGGGCCAGCCAATCCCCAAAGACATTATCTCAAGCCACATGCAGGCCCTAACACCACCACCACCGGGAACAACCAGGTCCCAGATGCTTCAAACCATAGGGCCCCAGCTTGACTGCATAGAGATCCCTAGAGGCTCCAAAACACAAAAAATCATCTCATCCTCCTACAGCAAGTGCAGGCACAGAAACACCACCAACAACCCCTTCTCCATAAGCAAAGTCAACCCCTGGACGTGGCCCAACCAGGCCAGAAAAACAATTCCACGTGATTGCGGCCATGGATGGGGTCCCCCTCAGAACAATTGTCAACCATCAAGAGGTGACATCAATGCTGCCCAAGCCAATATCAACAACGGGAATGTCCGTCTACCCAATGAAGTCCAATTGTGGAGAGGCAGGAACTGCACTTACTGCAACTTTCCCAACCACTTGCATGGCTGGTGCCAACCCCACGTGCCAACACAAAAATTCTGCAACCTGGAATCACTCCTTGCAATGAACCCCCTCATCTTCAGGCCAACACACCCCAGCCAACCATGTTCAACCAAAGCCAAGGCCAAGTAAACCCCGTTGCCCAACCAATACCAACACCCAGGGGCTCCCTGAGACCAATGCTGTGCAATCTGTTGGCAGGCCCCGCGCATTAGTAATTGAATCCAGGGCAACCTCCTCAGTAAGAGGTGATCTGGACTCCTTCCTTTCTTATTCCCCTTTCTCTTTTCCTGTCTATCTCAGTCTGGCAGACCCTAACAGCCACATGCATGCCGTTGGTAGCAGAACAATCCCTCTGACAACCGCCACCTCTGGGGTCCTTGGGGCCCCAGTTCTGACTAACGTCCTCTACTGCCCAGCCATCCGTTGGACCCTACTCTCCTTGGAACACCTCATTGATTCCAGTTTTCACCCCCATTTACACAGCCACTCAATCATATTAGTTTCTGATTCCTTCTGTTTGCTCACCTCTTACTGTAACCATACTTGGGCCGTTTCTCACATCATCCCAACTCATTCCAACTACTCACCAACTCCTCCCTTAGCCCATTCCCTATCCATACGGCTCCGCCCCCTTCAGTTCATCTCCCCTTCCTATTACTATCACTGTGCCCTGGGGAATTTCTTGGATGACATTTTCAAAGATTAAATTCCTTCAACACCAAATCCTGCTCCCCATTTGTTTGCAAAGATTGAAAAACAGCAAAGTCAATAAGGCAACATGACTCCCTCCCCAATCCTATCCCCAAAGAAAAACCACTCAACCTACATGTTTCCAATGTACTCGGCCCTCTGCCTTCCAATGTATCTGGGAACCACTACCTTCTGACAGTCCAAGACTACTTTTCCACATTCATCTTTTTACACGCAATGAAGAACAGATCTGAAGTCTGAAAATTTCTTTTCCAGACCGTAACCTACTTAAAAAACCGCCTCCAGCAAGCCCTCAGCCATCTCCAATGCAATAATACCAAGGAATACACTCACAATCCCTATTGAACCAACTCAGAAAACTTGGCACTGACATCAAATTCACCTCCCCCTACACCCCAGAGCAAAACAGCAAGGCTGAGCGTGTCAACCAGACACTTGGTGACATGGCCCATACCATGATTACATATGTGCAGCTCCCCAACAATTTTTGGGCGCTGGGCTACAAACACACTTTTTACCTCCATAATTGCTTCCCCAACTCCCACACAATGTGGTGACCAAATCTGGACACCTCAGGACCACTGCGGAAAATTTAACAAATTTTTTATGATTTTTTTATGGCTATCATTCATCATCAAAAAAAAAATTTTCCTGGATGTTCCCCTATTTAGTTTCCAGTTCCCAGCCTTCCATTCTACTAGTTGTCTATGAAGGGCCTCTGTGGGATTTCAAACCATTGGTATTGTGTTCAAATCCCCCTCTCTATGCTCAACTTTGGCCGGTTTTTTTTTGGGCCAGACGCCCACAACAATGACCGGCTTGGCTTGGGCCTGGCTTTGCACCCAGCGCCAGCAACGGCCATTGACCCTGTCCTCCTCACCTCATCATCATCATTGCACCCAATCATCCTCCCTCATTGGTCAGCCAACCAACCAATCCATCTATCCTCAACCACCTGCCCTACTCTCTTTGGCCAATCATCCAACCACACAACCAGCCCCCCCTAGCTTCCCAATCCTCCGTGCCAGATTGGTCATGGGAACAACCATCATCACCTGACCCAATTGGTTGTTCCCACAACTGATCTCACCACCCATCTCTCCCTCATTGGTTGGCCAACTGACCAATTGACTATCCTCATCAGCCACCCAAGGCCCCCTCCTTCTCCAATCATCTCCTCTCCTGGCCGTTGTGGTGACCAATCCGGGACACCACGGAAAAAAAAAAAAAAAAAAAAATATATATATATATATATATATTTTTTGGTTGTACCCCTATGGGTACCTTCATTTCCCCCCATCTCTCAACTTCTCCCTGTCCTAGTGGTCTAGGACAGGCCTCTTGCCTGTCTCTCCGCTTCGATCCCCCCCTCCTATGTTCAACTCCTACTTGTCGCGCTCGCGGCCCTGACTTTTGGCGACGCGAGCAATCGTCAAACCACCTTTGACAATCCCTTTGATCCTTCCCAATCCTCTCATCCAACCGACGCCGTTGCTTGTCGCAACGGTCGTCAACTATCATTCAATCAATCTCATCATACCCACCGACTCATCCAATCTATCACTCCTACCATCTACTCATCCCTCCAATCCAACGACGACGACGACGATGACGGCCAAGACGACAACCATCAACTCAAACTCACTCACGCCCTCCTCGCCCATCATCTGATCCAACCGACGACCGCAAGAAACCGCTCGCGGCCGTCGGAACCTTCACCCCGCTGTTGCCGCCGATCGGGCAAAGACAGCCGTTGTCGACACCCGCGACCGCTGTCGCGGGTGTCCATCTGGTTGCCCGCGGTCATTCTTGATGCGGGCAACATTTCTTTTTTTTTCCTCTCATGTCATCTTTTTTTTATGTTTTCATTTTCCCGCACCTATTTGTAGTATCTCTTGTACATAGAATACAGGGCCTCATGTCTATTAAAGGAGGGGCTCTCCCCTGCCTTTTGGCCCAGCATCCCAGGAGACCATCATCATCTCATCTCATCTGTTTCCCCCATCATCATAATCAACTTATCCGTGGGCATCCTTCCCCACTTATCTGAGCAACTTATCCGGGTATATCCATGATTGCCCCTTGATCCTTTGAGCCTCCGTACTCAAACTCTGTCTCTTGTGACCTTGATCCTTATCACCAACCAATAGCCTTGCTGGTTGAAGAAGAATTCCTGTCTGTCTGAATTCTTGGGTGTGTTATACCACTCTGATCCCTTTTTCCGACCATACTGGTCTTGATCTCTCCTTGATCATCTTTCTGGAGCCAATCACGTTTGATTGAAGAGGTTTTATTAAGCTTAAAACCTGGAGTGTTATACCTCCCTTCTTCTTTAAGGTTGAATTTCGCCACGCTATTCTTGAGTCCCTTGAGAAGTGTTGGGATATTCTTGCTCAAATTCATTATTGATTTGCTTCTAGAGCTTCATAAACAAATTGCTTTTGTTTTTTTCAGCCTCCCACAGTTATCTGGTACCCTTCAAGCGCTTGATTGCGGAGAGTTGGGCAGGTTCATTGAGAACCTGGAGGTTGGTTGGGATTGAGTTGATCTTTCCTAATCAGCTGCTGACGACCAGAGTTATTAGCTTGTGGGCATTGTTACTTACAACTGCCTTGTTCTATTGAACTCTGAACAAACCTTGACTTATTTGTTCAAGTCTTTACCTGCACCATCTTGCCTCAGATAGTGTTGTTTCCATCGCTACCGACAACTCTTATCCTCTTCCCTTACTTTGATTTCTCATCCATAAGGTTCTGGACCTTGATTCCGGTTACATTTAAATATCATTGTAAATCCTAGGAGGGCAGCCTAAACAGCACCTTTCCCCTCCACAGAACTGCCACGGCTTAGCACCGTTTGGAGTCTTACACCGTCCTATCTCTTCTGCCCTATCATCACCTGATCCCTCAAAGTCAAGGTCTCTGCTCTTGCTTGCACAATCATCCATGGGCCAGACATTTTCCGGGCCTGTCAGCCTGCCTGCACAGCTCCTCATCTGGTACTCTCCTGCCCATGCCCATCATTGGCACGAGCTGGTGTTGTTCCATTCCTGCTCATTCATGATTTTTTTCCATTATTTAATTTTTTTCAGGTTGTTGTTTGTTTTCTTGTGATCAAAAAAAAATTCCAATTGATTTTTTTCTGCTCTATATGTGTTATCACTTTTAAATAGTCTACAGGGACCCCCTGCCCATAAAAGGGGGGGGGGCTATTCCCTACCTTTTTCTAATCATCCATGGGATTGTGTGCGTATTTCCCCGCCAGTATCATGAGTAATTCATCATCATTATCCTGGGTATATCCTTGATTTCCCCCTGATCCATTGATCATTAAGTCTTTGCCCCTCTGTGGCCTGATCCTTATCACCAACCAATAGCCTTGCTGTTTGCAGAGAATTCTGTATGTTGGAATTCTTGAGTGTGTTACACCACTCTTTGATCCCTTTCTCTGACCATACTGGTCTTGATCCTTCCTTGATCATCTTTCCAGAGCCAATCAATTTTGATAGAAGAGGTTTTGTTAAGCTTAAAACATGGAGTGTTATACCTCCTTTTATTTTTTTATAAATTTGTATTCTGCCAGCCTACTCTTGAGTTCTTTGAGAAGTGTTGAGGTTATCCCTGTTTGAATCAGTTACTGTTTGCTTTTAGAGCTTCTAAAAAACATTGTGCTTTGTCTTGTACGGCCACCCTCAGTTATCTGGTACCCCCAAGCACTTGATTGCGGAGATTTGGGTGGGTTCATTGAGAACCTGGAGGTTGGTTGGTGTTTGAGTTGATCATCCCCAATCTTCTGCCGACAACCAGAGTTATTAGCTTGTGGGAGTTGTTTACATACAACAGCTTTGTTCTTTTGAACTTTAAGCAAAATTTAACTTATTTTGTTCAAATACCTCCAAAATAATCTTGCCTTAGATAGTACAGTTTCATTGCTACCAACTATCATCAAACTTTATCCTTACTACATGATTTGTTGCTCAAAAGTTCTGGACCTTGATCTCAGTTACATTTAAATATTTTTGTAACACTCAGGAGGGAAGCCTAAACAGCACTTTTCCTCTCCACAGAACTGCCACGGCCTAGCACCATTTGGATCATAAATTTGGTCCCCCGGGCCGGGATCAAACCAGCAACCTAGCGATTTTCAGTCCCAAACTTGAAGAATCAACTCTAAAATCCAATCTGATTTTTTTTCCTCTTTTTCCTTTTTCCTTTTTTCTTTTTTATTTTTTCTTTTTTCTTTTTTCTTTTTTCTTTTTTCTTTTTTCTTTTTTCTTTTTTCTTTTTTCTTTTTTCTTTTTTCTTTTTTCTTTTTTCTTTTTTCTTTTTTCTTTTTTCTTTTTTCTTTTTTCTTTTTTCTTTTTTCTTTTTTCTTTTTTCTTTTTTCTTTTTTCTTTTTTCTTTTTTCTTTTTTCTTTTTTCTTTTTTCTTTTTTCTTTTTTCTTTTTTCTTTTTTCTTTTTTTTTTTCTTTTTTCTTTTTTCTTTTTTCTTTTTTCTTTTTTCTTTTTTCTTTTTTCTTTTTTCTTTTTTCTTTTTTCTTTTTTCTTTTTTCTTTTTTCTTTTTTCTTTTTTCTTTTTTCTTTTTTCTTTTTTATTTTTTATTTTTTATTTTTTATTTTTTATTTTTTATTTTTTATTTTTTATTTTTTATTTTTTATTTTTTATTTTTTATTTTTTATTTTTTATTTTTTATTTTTTATTTTTTATTTTTTATTTTTTATTTTTTATTTTTTATTTTTTATTTTTTATTTTTTCTTTTTCCTTTTTCCTTTTTCCTTTTTCCTTTTTCCTTTTTCCTTTTTCCTTTTTTCTTTCTTCTATCATCATCCAGATCTGATCCGTGGAGGCAAATTGTTCCAGAAGTAAGTCCTCCCAATTGTGCAACATCTGGGAAAGATCCTTGTTGCTTTGTTTTGAAAAATCTACTCTTGCCACACCTGTGAGCCACATTGAAATTCTGTTCTTTTGATCTCTTAGGAACTCTGCTCTTCAAGATGGAATCTACTGGTACCTCCTCCTCCTCTGTTTTGGTCAAGATGTTCAAGATCAAGCCTCAAAACAAGAAATTAGGCTTCAATGGAACAAATTTTGAATGATTCTTGGACTCCTATGAGATGGCTGCTGAAGTGGATGGTGCAAGTGAACATGATAATGCTTATCAGTTACAATTTTTTATCTCCTCTGATGAAGTTATGGAAGTGATCAAATTGTTTGATGGATTTGAAACTCATAACTCGAGGCTCTTGAAGGAGGCTATTTTGGCTTATTGGGAAAAAGTAGATGTGGCTAGGTTTACCTTACAGGACTTGGATGCTCTGGTTTCTCAATGGATCTCCAATGGTGGTGTCTCTTCAGTCTGTGATTATCAATTTTTTAGAAAATCTTGGGATCCTATTCAGTCTTACCTCATCAGAAACAATCACATTGACACAGTGGACAAAATTCAAGTTTGGTTTTCCATTCTTTTTCTCCAGCAGTACAGGAAAGGATTAGAGATTAATTAGTTCAATATGGATCTATGATTACTACTAGCAATAATCGGTTCAAGTTCCCTGCTTTTCTGGTCCTAAGGAGTGCAGTGGATAAAGTGATGAAAGGTCAAAAAGCTCTTAATTTTGAAAAAACTAGAGTCACTGAACCAGTACATGCTCCTTCCTTTAAACAGTCCAATTAAATAATGAACAAGATGGAAGCAAATTGTAGACCTAAACCAAATCCCCAGGCCAATAAGGAAACTTCTACCATAGATGAGATCACTAAATTACTTCAGGCCTTTGAAAACAAGACTGATCAGAAAATTTCTTCTTTAGCTACTCCTAAACCTTCTAACTTTGTTCCTAAAACCACTATAGTCTGCTATTACTGTCATAGGGAAGGCCATGGTACTGGGAGATGTCCTGAAATCCAGAGGTACAAGGAGGAAAAATTGGTGGAGCTGAAGGGAAAAAATTTCTTGTTTCCTAATGGTGCTTTGATCCCTTTTGATTTTTCTTGTCCGATCCGTCATGTGGTGGCCTCTTATCAACCACCAACTCCCAGAGGCATCTTTGGTCTCCTTGGATTTTCAATCATCCTGTGGTACTCTACAACCTTGGTATCCTGCAGCTGTCAGTTCTTCCAGCTTCTCTGGCACTTATCAATCTGATCCAGCTAGGCAACTCCATGAGGAACCCAAATCTCACAAGTCTCCTCCAGTTCCATCTTCAATCCTTTGAAAACATTTCAAACATCAATCCTCACCTGAGCCCCCTTCCTCTGATGTGGAAGACATGGAAGTGGAAAAGGAACCACTTATGGAAACCTTCCAGGACCACTCTGATCCTCGTCCTGTTCAATCTGTTCAAGCGCCTCAACCTGCTGATCCTGTTCCAGTACCTGCTCAACCTGATCTCCCTCCACCCAGCCCAAATTTTGAGTTGAGAGGGGAATATCCAAGGATCACCCCTATGCTGTGGAAGGAGTATTAAGGAAAATCTCTGATCCTTCCATGGCTGAACTACTGTCAATCTCTCCATCTGTGGCTGAAGGAACAAAGAAATGGGTTTCTCTTAAACGTGTGGAGATTTTTTTGGAAAAATTAAAAGTTTCTCCTGGTACTTTGATGGAGGACTCTGGTGGAACAGATCCCCCTTCAGATGCCAACTTGTATTCCTGTCCTCTTGGTTTCCTCTCCTGCTGTCTTGGTGACTCTGCTAAAACCGTTTCTCTTCTGGTGGATTCTACTTCCCAGCTCAATTTAATTTTGGATGTCATGGCCTGCAAACTCAAACTCAGCCCAAGTTTCAGCTTTAAATCTGCTGTAAATGGTATAGGGAATCAGTCATGAATATTAGTTGGTATTGCTGAGGATTTCCTGGTTTGAATTGGAAGAAATATTGTTGGAACTTGTCATTTCTGGATTACTTTTTTGGATGGACCTATGATCTTGGGAAGGCCTTAATTAATGGATTTTGTTGCAACCCTAATGTTTTCTGATCAAGTTGGGGAGAGAATTCTTCTCCCTGATGCTGATGGCATGAAGATTGAAGTCCCCCTTTGCTCCTTGGATTCTGATCATTGGGAACAAGATTTTCCTGGTCATCCTCCTAAATCTGTTCTGAAAGGGAAACAGAAGGACATCTCTTCATTCTCTCGTTTGAATTTGTTATGGGATTAGTTGGTCCTACTAATATTTTTAGTTCTCCCCAGCCTCAGACTTCAAATCAAGGATCAACTTCTGTATCAGGGGCATATTTTTCTTTTTCCTCATCATTTCCTTCTCATCCAAATAAGATTAAAAATCAAAAACATGAAAAATCCAAAAATCCTAAAAATATTTCTTCTCTCTCTGGATCTGTTGTCTCTTCTTTTCCTTGTTATTTTCAGCCTGATCATTCTTCTCCTATTCCGGATTCAATCTCCGCAATGAGTCTAAACTAGATCCCAATCTTGATTCTCTTCTTGGTGGTTTTGGTATGAAGGAGTATGGCCTTAGGTGGAGGCAATTTGGGGTAGAAGTAAGTCTCCCCAATTGTGCACCATTAGGGGCTCTTAATACTGTCATTTTTGAAACTATACCCTGTGCCACACATGTGAGCAATGGGTCATCTTTTGGATCCTCTTTTATGGAAAAGGCACCTTTCAAGGACCTTGCAGAACATCAAAATTGGAAGATGTTGGAACTTGGTCTCAGCTTTCATAGTCAGGTATTGCTGGTCAATGCTTGGAGGAAGCAAGGATTTCTCTCTTTTGCCACTAAGTATAAGCCAGTTGAAAAAAAGGTTCAACCAGTCAACCAACCAATGCCTTTCAACCTCAATCCTCCTATATCTTGTGATCCTGACTGTGGTTTATCTTGATTGTCAGCTTGCTACTATGTACAGAGAAACCTGGCAATAGCAACACAAAACTATGAAAATTAAGAATATCTCAATTAACAAAAGAAGGAGTGACAAATCCATAAATATTATTAGAGAAATAGATTCCTCACCCAAAATTAGGTAGGGTCACTCACTGACCCCACCCTTGAATTCCAAGTCCTTACATTTTTAAAACAATTAAAAAGAAAAGTACTAAAAATTGCAACACCAGTATGGCACCTTCTGGCCATTATAAAATTCCACACGTATTGTCACGTATAGGGTTTACACCTAAAATTTACTCAGAATTGAGTGTGTTGTGTATATTTTAGGAGTTACACACCGAAATGTGTTATGTCACAATTCCCGCGCGCAGCCCTGCATCATGACATATCCCTATGTACTTGTAGTAGCAGATTCCCGCGTACTAGAGACCCGCGCGCAGCTAAATCTGCCATGCACGCAGCGGATCCTACCCCGCGCGCATCTGTACTAACTGATCCCTGCATCTGGATCTGTCGTGACTAATCTGACAACCAGGTACTGCTCAGAAGGGCTACAACCTAGTTAGAGTGGCCTAGCATATGTAACAAATTGAAATATGCATTATTAATAATCTAAAAGGATCAAAACTTAATTAAAATTAATGAAAATTAAGTTTAGAAAATTTTTTAATAATAAATAAAAGATCAAGGATTACCACATAAATCAGTGACCCTGATCTTTGAAGACCACAAAACACTACAAGGAGTGTTCATAAAAATTATTAAAAATTATCAACGTGATCAGCAGATGATGGAAAATCAGTAAACATCCAAATCTGCCAGCTTTAAAGCAATAACAATAGTACAAATGAAGGATGAGTACAGAATGATCAAATTTATGCCATAACAGATTAACAGATCCTGTGGCTACAATAGTACAGAAATCCAGCAGATCTAAGGACGGCTGATTAACCGCACCAAGTGGACGTGCTAATCTCACCATGACTAGCTTGCAAGCCTCAGCCCACAAGAAGAACCCTCTCTACGTGCCCTGAGAAACTTAAAATCACCCCAAAAAGGTATTTATACAGACTTCTTTGGATCAATTATCAGTTAATCAGTTTAACAGGAATTATTATTATCAATCAGACACCGTGTCATTGTTGATCAAGTGCTTATATGAAGATAAGCAAGTGATTTATGACTTAGTCTTTAGTAGTATTATTTATTCTTATTAACCAATCAACCCTTGAAGTTTAGTCAGGCAATCCACCCCATCTGCTCTTACAGCCTTCCAATTATTTCAGCATTCTCGTGGTAAAGTGCTCAGAGTGAGTGTTTCCCTTCCTGTCTTGGCCATTTGTGCTGTTACGGCCAGCCATTAGTGGAATAAGTCCTTTCTAAGGCACCCATCTTCATTCCAAGGTTCTTAAACTGCCTAAGGAGGCCCCTTGCAGAGAGGTTGCTAGTCTGTAAAGATTTCCAGTAGTATAATACTGAGGACCCTCTTTTATATTATATTGAAAACAATTTATCACCAAACCAATTGAACCTTGCAACTGCTCTTATTATATCATTTATTTGAGCTTCTAAGTGTTTATTTTTGGAATTATTATTATTATTATTATTCCAGTATTTTTATAACTCTCTGCAGATAAAGGACTGCAAGGTTCCTGGTATCAGAGAGCTGACATTGACCTCTCACTGACCCCTATTTTCCTTGTTGTTGTGTTACTGAAGAATGTCTGAAGGTGGTAATATTCAGTCCAGATGGATGGCTTCTTCCTGAGGAGTTAAATTTGATCAAAAAGATTTTAGCTCTTAGAGAAAAATCTATTTCTTCCTCTGAAGAAGGGAGAGGTCTCTTCAAAGAATCCTATGGCCTACCTTATATCATTCCAGTAGTAGAACATGATCACTATCCCTGATGCTAAGGTTGATGAATTCATCAAGTTGGTCCACAAACAAGTCGGTACGGGTTTATACAAGCAGTCAACTTCCAGCTATTCCAGTCCTGTCTTCTTTGTCCTCAGAATTAATGGTAAACTTAAAATAGTTCACAATCTCCAGCCTCTAAATAAGGTTACTATTAAAGAATCTGTTATTCCCCCTGCTACTGAAGAATTTGTGCAATCTTTCTCTGGGAGAGCTTTCTATGGTTTAGGTGATATTATGGGTGGCTATAACAAACAATCCTTACATCCAATTTCTTGTCCTTTCACTACTTTTGATACTCCTCTTGGTCAATTCCAACTTCCTCCTTTGCCCCAAGGTGCCACCAATTTGGTTGCAGTCTATCAGGCTCTGATGGTTTGGATCCTCAAGGATAAAATCCCTGATAATGCTGGTATCTTTATTGATGATGGCTGAATTCAAGGTCAAGTTTCTGACTATAAAAATGAGCTCTTACCTCGGCACTCAGGAATACGTTGATTTATCTGGGAATATGCAACCACTTTGGAAAGGATCTTGTTTTGAATCAAGGAGTCTGGTATCACTGTCTCTGGATCCAAATTGGCTGCCTGTGTCCCTGCTCTGGAAATTGTTGGTCATGTGGTCTGCAAGGAAGGAAGAAGAATGGCCCCATGCAAAGTCAACAAAATCCTCTCTTTGCCCACTCCAATCAATCCCACTGAATTCAGAGTTTTCTTAGGTGTTGTAATTTATGTTTGGATCTTCATCCCTTCTCTATCCAAGATCTGTATTCCCTTGCGTTGCTTAACCAGGAAGGATTCTGAATGGCTTTGGACCCAAGCTTGAGAACAATCATTTAAGAAGCTCAAAACAATTTTTGGGAAAGACATTGTCTTGATTGAGATCTTTTATGGACCTGGAGCTGGCAAGATAAAGCTGGCTGTTGATTTGAGTTATCAATCTATTGGGGATGTCCTTACCCAGGAAGACAAAAATGGTTTGGATTTTCCTGCTCTGTATGAATCTCTTCTCTTTTCAGATGTGGAATCTAGGTACTCCCAGCCAAAACTGGAACTTTGTGGTGTGACCCAAAGGTTGAAGAAGCTCCAGACTATTCTCTGGGGTCAACAATTCAAGTTACAAGTTGACGCACAATCCATCATCAAAATGATCAATGCCCCCAGCCTTCCAAATGATCCACTGACTTTTTGGGTGGGTTTCATTAAGTTATTGTATTTTGATATTGTTCATAGGCCTGGAAAGTCTTTCACCATGCCTGAAAGTTTATCTTGACATCCTCTTGGAGATGAAGAATTGGATTTTGGAGTGGATTTTGACAAGGAGGAACCTTTTATTTGACCTGTCTTCAACTTTTCCTCTCAAAATTATTCTGTCTTCCAGCAAGGGTTCTGGCTTAAACTGGTGCAGTACCTTTCCACTCTCCAAAGACCTCCTGATCTCTCAGATAAAGATTTTCAATCCCTTAAAAGAGAGTCCTCCAACTTCTTTGTACAAGGTACTAGGCTTATGAAAAGAGTCAATCCTTTTGCCATTATTGTTTGTTATAATTATGGCCAGCAATTAGCTTAGGCAAATGAGCAGTATTTAAAGCAAAAGAAATGCTGGACACTGTGTGTCAATAATGGCTAATGGGGCTCTCACAATGGGGCAATATGTTGGATGAATTCGATTGGATGATGAATGAATGGATGGAAAACAGCAGGGAGAAGGGCTCCTTAAGTACAAAAGATTGGCCTCTTGTGAGCCCATGATACAACAAGCCAAAAGGCAAATTTTCCGCCCCAAAAGGGCTCTACAGGCTCTACTGGCCTTGTTACTTGGTTTGGACTAAATCAGCCCACATGGCATCGGTCCCTGTACCCTTACAACCAGCCTATTCTGGTTATTTCTGGTGTTTCGACCTCAATGGGGCTGAACCAGCCCCTTAACTGTTCAATCCCCTTGGCTGGTTGTCCTTTACAACCAGCCATGATGACCTTTATTGCCTTGTTTACGGGCTGGTTGCCTCATGCAGCCAGCCCCTGGCCCCTCAAATGGGCCAGGTGGGACCCAGGGCACACCTGGGTCCGGTCTCAGACTCACATGGGGGGGGGGTGACCAGCGGACATGTTGTCCCCCCCCTTTTTCTCTCAAATCCCTGGTGGGGGCGGTCAAATCCCCTCACCAGGGGCCCTGGGGGTTGATACCTCCAGGGCGTCGTCAAGTACGTTGGCCTGGGAGGTGATCAGGTCCCCCCAGGCCCATCGCTCCTCCCCCTCGGTAAAGGGGGGGGGGAGAGCGTCCCTGCCCTGCTCGGTCGCCTCGAACGATTGATGGTGGGGGGGTGATGAATTCCCCCCCACCTGCCGGTCGCTACCCTTGCGGCCGGCGCCGCCACCTCCTTGGGCAAGGGGGTGGTCAGGTCCCCCCTGCCCTGGCCGACCGCGCTGTTGCGGTCGGTCGCTGGCTGGTTCAACCCAGCCAGCCTGCCCCCTCCCCCTCGCGACGGCGAGCGAGGGGAGGGGGAGCGAGCCGGGGCCGCGAGCCCCGGCTCCGCGGCGCTGGTCGCCGGTCGCGACCAGCCGGGCCCGCGCGGCATCGCACCGCGCGGGATCCCTCGGCCGCGCAACAGCCCCGCGCGGGCCGTCGGGCCCCGCGTGGGCCGTGCCGAGGAACACAGGCGGCCCCAAACGGGCCGCGACGCGAGCAGCGGCCCCGAGCGGGCCGCGACACGGGCGGCAACCCTAATGGGCCGCCCCAAGCCCGAATTGTGAGAAAAGACTACTTTTGCGGGCCAGCCCATCTGGCCAAGTATGTCCAAAATAAACCTTGGGCCCAATTATGCCCATACAAGCCCATCTGGCCGTATTTGCCCATATACACCATCGGGCCCGTTAGGGCCCGTGTACCAATGGGTCTATTTCACGCGTTTTGAGGCCAGTTTCCCCAACTCTGTAACATCCACATGGGCCCGTATGGTCCGTGTGTGTGTCCAATGGGCCTTAGAGGCCCATTTGTGCATCCCATTTGGATTACACTTATACGTAGCACCCGCGTAAGTGCGTACGTATTTTAACACACCCCCTTAATCCAAAAGGGGTGACATCCGCATATTAGTCACAAAGCCTTGATGCTTGTTTCTGTCTAATGCCTTAGTCAAGATATCTGCAATCATTGCTCCAGTGGGCATGTACCTCAACACAATCTCATTGCAGTTAACTGCGTCGCGAATATAGTTATAGTGAACATCAATATGTTTTGTTCTTGAATGGAACACTTGGTTTTGTGCCAACGCAATGGCACTCTGGTTATCGGAATACAACAACGCAAACCCTTGTGGTTTATGTGTATCCTCTAAGACTTTTCTCAACCATTTTGCTTCCTGTGAAGCTGCTAAGTAAGCTCTATACTCAGCCTCTGTTGATGAAAGACTTATTGCCGACACCTTCTTGGACATCCATGACACCAGATTCTTACCTAAAAAGAATACAAAACCACTTGTTGATTCCCTAGTGTTACCATCTGCCCAACTTGCATCGGAATAACCAACCAAATCAAAGTTTGCTGACTTTGTAAACAACAGTCCCAGACTGTGTGTTCCTTTAAGATACCTCATAACTCTCTTAAACGCTGACCAATGCCTCATGCTTGGCTTCTCTAAGTGTTGCAACAAGAACCCAATTGCAAACGCAATATCGGGCCTTGTACACTGCCCCAAATAATTAAGCAATCCGACAGCTGACCTGTAGTCATTCCCTGATTGAACAAACTCCAGATACTCCTCATCTGTAGACTTCTCTAAACGAATGTTTGACTGCATGGGAGTACCAAACTCCTTTGCATCCTCTAAGCCATACTGCTTAAGAAGAGCTTCAACGTAATGGCTTTGGTCTAACTTAATACCATTCTTGCCCTTACTAACTTTCATTCCTAGCACTTGTTGTGCCAGACCAAGATCTTTTATCTTGAACTCCTTTTTGAGTGTCTCCATGACTCTCTCTTTACCATCACCAATAATGATAATGTCATCGACCCATACAAACAAAATTGCATCCTTTCTCACAAAAAGGCAAGGATCGGCCTCAGACGTCTTAAAACCAATCTCTATCAGTTTCTCACTCATGGTGTTATACCATGACCTAGCTGCTTGCTTCAATCCATACAGGGATCTACACAGCTTGAGGACATATTCCCCTTTATCTGCCGAAAGAAAAGTTCTAACACAGATTTTCTTCATGGTTTCTGGTTTAGTCTCTACTAACCATTCACGAAAACCATCAGGAATCGACATATAAACAGTCTCCTCCTCTCCAAGTTTTGCATTCAAGTATGCTGTTACAAAATCAGCTTGTCTGATTTCTTCACCCAACTCCACTGCCAGAGCAATGATGTACCTGAAGGTGGACAGCCTTCCAGTTGGTGAGAAAGTTTCTTGGTAATCAATACCCTCTCTCTGCTTGAAGCCCTGTGCAACACATCTAGCCTTGAACCTTTTCAAAACTCCATTTGTGTCAAACTTCTTGTTTAACACCAATTGAGACCCCACAATGGTCTTTCCTTTTGGAACAGAATCCCGCTTAACCACTTCAAAGACACTATTATTCTCTAGAGAATCAAATTCCTTAAAAATAGCACTCTTCCAGTTGGCTCTCTCATCAGAATTCATAGCTTGGCCAAAGCTATTTGGGTTAACCCTGTTACCCATTTCTGAACTCAACTCCAGGACTTCATTGAGCATACACTGTTCCTGAAATGTATCTTCCTCATATCCTGCGGCAGCATAATGGGATCTCCACTCCCCGTACCTGTCAACCAGTACTCTAACCCTACCACTCCTTCTAACCGGAGGTGGAGGCTCATCAGGTTCTGATTCCACAGAATCACCTGGAGCGGGTACTGAACCCTCTTGTGGCACGTCTGCCACCTCTTCATCTTCTGGAACCACATGTTCCACAGCTTTTGCTGGTGAAATAGGTGCTAATTCTATTTCTTGTTGTGGCTTAATCACAACAACATCTTCACTCCTTTTGAGTGGAAAGGTACTTTCGTCGAATTTTACATCCCTGCTACGGATAACCTTTCTTGTCCCTGGACAATAGATCCTATAAGATTTACTTATTAAATAATAGCCTACAAGTGCCCCTGTTCTGGCTCTAGGGTCTAATTTTCCGACCATTTCATTATGGTGGACACTATAATACACCAAGCAACCAATTGTTCTTAGGTGTGATGTTTTGGGGTACAACTTCCAAAACTGATAATGGGGGCACTTCCCATTAACACTTACAATGTTGTGCAACAGACACACCGTGCACATCAATTCAGCCCATAAGAACTTTGGCAGACAATATTGGGACATAATAGTTCTGACTTTGTCCAGTAAAGTCCTATTCATTCTCTCAACTATTCCATTATTTTGTGGAGTACTTGCAGTAGTGACTATATGAATGATACCATAATCTTTCAACAGCCTCCCAAAATCTTTACTCACGAATTCACCCCCTCCATCGGTAATAACCCTCTTGATCTCCTTCATCAGACCATTCTGTTTCCAGACTTTGAAGATTACAGAAACCTCCTCTGTGGTCTGATCCTTAGATCGAATTGGTTTAACCCAAACATAATTAGTTGCAGTATCAACTAAATTGATGAAGTATCTTGCCCCACCAAGGGACTCTGGAGTGAATGGCCCTGCCAAATCAATGGAAAATTCCTCTCTAGGAACATCTGTGTGATCTCTACTCTTAGAGAACACATTTCTAGTCTTAGCCCCCAAGGTACAACTCTCACAGTTGCTGTCCTTTACCTTATGGCCACTTCTATTGTGAGAAACAGTGCTCAGAGCTGAGAATTTGAACAAGCTTGCACACAGAAGCTTATTCCGAACTTGTCCACTAAGAACAGTTCTCCCATTCATATCAATAACAAACATATCTCCTTTAAGATAACGAATTTGGAAACCTTTTTTCCATAACACCCCAAGAGACACAAGGTTGTAAGGCAACTCTGGTACATAGAACACTTTATCAAAAGTAATTTGGAAACCCAGTTGATTTGCAAGAATAAATTTTCCAATTCCTTTAATCTGAATTGTTCTGCCTTTCTGACCAATATTTACAACCCCATCATAATCACTAAGATTTGAAAATAAATTTGGTTCAAAAAACATGTGATCTGTACAACCAGAATTGATCAAAACAAGAACATCCTCCTTCAATCCTCCTAGTAGGAAAGAAGCTTTATCAGTAACTGATAAGTTCTTATCTTTGAGGTTAAGATTACTCACTTCATAATCAATCAAGTCCATTTCTTGATCCTCATCAATTTTGGCCTTCTTGTTGGGACCTTCTTCCACAACAGCCTCTTCAATTGGAGCATCCAACGCCACCATTGCAACGTTTTCAGTTGTGAGATTGACCTCCTTGTCATTCCCTTCGGACTTCTTCCTTTTCTTGGCCTCCTTGCAGTCCTTAGCATAGTGACCCTTATTCTGACAATTGTAACATAAGACCTTGGACAAATCCTTTTTCGCCTTCTTGCAAGATTTTCCAGTCTTTCCAACTAGGGCTGTTCCAGAACCCCCCTTCATCTTGAATTGAAGGTCATCCTTTTCAATCCTTTTAAGCACATCCTCCTCCCCAGGAAGAGGATCCAATTGAGAAATGATTCTGACTAAGGAATCAAACTCTTTTGGCAGCTTTTGAAGGATTAAGAGTGACAAACACTCTGGATCCATGTTAAGTCCAGATGACTTGAACTTGGCTATACTAGACCTAGCCTCTGCCACAAACTGTTTACAATTCGAATATTGTAACTTGAACAGTTTATTAAAGGCTATACCCTTCTGGTGAACAGAATCACCAGCATACTTGGACTTAAGCAGCTTCCAAAGGATGCTGCCCCTCCTCCTCTCATCTTCCCTAAGAGTATCAGCAACCCATGTCACATGATTCTCATCAAGATGCCTAAGGATCAGATGGTAAGACTTCTTCTCCACTTCTGAACTGATCAGAGTGTCATCTGCATCCATAATTTCCCCACAGCAGATGTTATCCAGCTCACTATCCATAAGGACAGCCCAAGCATTATAGTTCTGACTATTCAGAACTATTTTGGTAGAGCTAACATCAGGGATATAGGACATCTTCTTGGAAAACTTGAGGTCTTTGAGGTTCTCCAAAGTAAGGTACAATGGTCTAGATGGCTTGGAAGTAATGATGATGTTGGTACTGATAATGTGTTATAATTATGGCCAGCAATTAGCTTAGGCAAATGAGCAGTATTTAAAGCAAAAGAAATGCTGGACACTGTGTGTCAATAATGGCTAATGGGGCTCTCACAATGGGGCAATATGTTGGATGAATTCGATTGGATGATGAATGAATGGATGGAAAACAGCAGGGAGAAGGGCTCCTTAAGTACAAAAGATTGGCCTCTTGTGAGCCCATGATACAACAAGCCAAAAGGCAAATTTTCCGCCCCAAAAGGGCTCTACAGGCTCTACTGGCCTTGTTACTTGGTTTGGACTAAATCAGCCCACATGGCATCAGTCCCTGTACCCTTACAACCAGCCTATTCTGGTTATTTCTGGTGTTTCCACCTCAATGGGGCTGAACCAGCCCCTTAACTGTTCAATCCCCTTGGCTGGTTGTCCTTTACAACCAGCCATGATGACCTTTATTGCCTTGTTTACGGGCTGGTTGCCTCATGCAGCCAGCCCCTGGCCCCTCAAATGGGCCAGGTGGGACCCAGGGCACACCTGGGTCTGGTCTCAGACTCACATGGGGGGGGGGTGACCAGCGGACATGTTGTCCCCCCCCCTTTTTCTCTCAAATCCCTGGTGGGGGCGGTCAAATCCCCTCACCAGGGGCCCTGGGGGTCGATACCTCCAGGGCGTCGTCAAGTACGTTGGCCTGGGAGGTGATCAGGTCCCCCCAGGCCCATCGCTCCTCCCCCTCGGTAAAGGGGGGGGGGGGAGAGCGTCCCTGCCCTGCTCGGTCGCCTCGAACAATCAATGGTGGGGGGGTGATGAATTCCCCCCCACCTGCCGGTCGCTACCCTTGCGGCCGGCGCCGCCACCTCCTTGGGCAAGGGGGTGGTCAGGTCCCCCCTGCCCTGGCCGACCGCGCTGTTGCGGTCGGTTGCTGGCTGGTTCAACCCAGCCAGCCTGCCCCCTCCCCCTCGCGACGGCGAGCGAGGGGAGGGGAGCGAGCCGGGGCCGCGAGCCCCGGCTCCGCGGCGCTGGTCGCCGGTCGCGACCAGCCGGGCCCGCGCGGGATCCCTCGGCCGCGCAACAGCCCCGCGCGGGCCGTCGGGCCCCGCGTGGGCCGTGCCGAGGAACACAGGCGGCCCCGAACGGGCCGCGACGCGAGCAGCGGCCCCAAGCGGGCCGCGACACGGGCGGCAACCCTAATGGGCCGCCCCAAGCCCGAATTGTGAGAAAAGACTACTTTTGCGGGCCAGCCTGTCTGGCCAAGTATGTCCAAAATAAACCTTGGGCCTAATTATGCCCATACAAGCCCATCTGGCCGTATTTGCCCATATACCCCATCGGGCCCGTTAGGGCCCGTGTACCAATGGGTCTATTTCACGCGTTTTGAGGCCAGTTTCCCCAACTCTGTAACATCCACATGGGCCCGTATGGTCCGTGTGTGTGTCCAATGGGCCTTAGAGGCCCATTTGTGCATCCCATTTGGATTACACTTATACGTAGCACCCGCGTAAGTGCGTACGTATTTTAACATTGTTGTCACTATCCCTGCTAAACAAGATTTGATCTTGGAAAGTCTCCATGAAGGACTTGGTCATCATGGAGAAACAGAAACTCATCAATGAATATTTTAACAATTCTGGTGGCCATCTTTGAAGAAATCTGTCTCTCAATGGTGCAAGAGTTGTCAGGTCTGTCAGAAACATGATCTCAGGCGCCCGGCTGAAATTTTATATCCAAATGGGGAGTCCACTGTGTTTGGAAGGATTGCTATGGATGTGGTGCACATTTAGACTGGTGGAGCTAAGTACTTCATTGTGGCTAGAGATGATTTTTCTCAATGGGTTAAAGCAAAATTCCTTAAGAACCTCAGTTCTGAATCAGTATCAGCTTTTCTCTATGAGACTTGGACAATGCGCTATGGCTTGGCCCAATCTTATTCAATTGATGGTGGCTTGGATTTTGGAAGAAAACTGGCCAAAATGATCCAATTGCTTCTTGGTCAACATTGGGTGACCACTCCTTATTATCCTGAAGGCCAAGGCATGGTAGAAAGAGGCCATGCTCCTTTGAAGGCTGATCTTGTCAAACTGGCCGGTGAAAGTGGGAAGAATTTTGCAAATTTCTTCCTCTGGCTGTTTTCTCTGATTAAATTTCAACTAAACAAACCACTGGCTACTCACCCTACAAAATTGTCTTTGGTCAAAGGGCTTTCCTTCCTCTGGATCTGGAAATTGAATGTTTCTTAGGTATTTCTTGGGAACAGGTTTCTTCTACCACTGATCTATTAGTTGCCCAATATAAGCAACTGGAGCAGAGTGAGGATGTTTGCAGTGAAGCTTATCAGAAGATGATGGAATCCAGAGAAAAATTGGTTCAGTATTGGGAAGATAAACATTCAAAGCAGATCAGGGACTCTTTGAATCCTGGTGATCTTGTTTTAGCTTATAATTGATCCTTGGAAACTCAGTGGGGAAAGATTTTCTCTAATTTCTGGAATGGTCCTTATTGGGTGGTCCGCCAATTCAGAGGTGGATCATATGTTTTGGAAGAAGTGGATGGTACTCAGATGGACAGGAGGTTCTCTGCTGATCAATTCAGGAAATTTAATTGTTGTTGAGGCAACTTAGATCAGAAGTAAGTTCTCCAATTTGTGCACCACAAGGGCCATCTGCTGCATCTTTGTTGAAAAACTCTACTGTATGCCACATATGTGAGCACCTGGGACGCCTCCTTTGTTTATCTCTGTCAATTCTGGGACTTTTTGTTGGATGGATCAAGTTTTTGTTTGAATCACCCTCAAGATCAAATGGCCATTCCTTGGTTCCAATCATCTTTCTTTCTTTTTTATATATATGTCATCAAACTCCAATGCAGACTAGGAACAGTCTGTAAGTTGGGGAGAGATGTGGTGACCAAATCTGGACACCTCAGGACCACTGCGGAAAATTTAAAAATTTTTTTATGATTTTTTTATGGTTATCATTCATCATCAAAAACAAAAACAATTATGGAATTTTCCCCTATTTAATTTCCAGTTCCCAGCCTTTCCTTCTCCTAATTGTCTAGGAAGGCCCTCTGTGGGCTTTCCAACCCTGGGTATTGGGTTCAAATACCCCTCTCTATTGTCAACTTTGGCCAGTTTTTTTTTGGGCCAGATGCCCACAACAATGACCGGCTTGGCTTGGGATTGGCTTTGCACCTGGCTCCGGGGACGGCCATTGACCCTGTCCTTCTCACCTCATTATCATCATTGCACCGCATCATCCTCCCTCATTGGTTGGCCAACCAACCAATCCATCTATCCTCAACCACCTGCCCTACTCTCTTTGGCCAATCATCCAACCTCATGACCAGCCCCCCTAGCTTCCCAATCCTCCGCACCAGATTGGTCATGGGAACAACCATCATCACCTGACCCAATTGGTTGTTCCCACAACTGATCTCACCACCCATCTCTCCCTCATTGGTTGGCCAACTGACGGATTGACCATCCTCATCAGCCACCCAAGGCCCCCTCCTTCTCCAATCATCTCCTCTCCTGGCCGTCCTATCTCTTCTGCCCTATCATCACCTGATCCCTCACAGTCAAGGTCTCTGCTCTTGCTTGCACAATCATCCATGGGAAAGACGTTTTCTGGGCCCGTCAGCCTGCCCGTTCAGCTCCTCATCTGGTACTCTCCTGCCCATGCCCATCATTGGCACAGGCTGGTGTTGTTCCATTCCTTCTCATTCATGATTTTTTTCCATTATTTGATTTTTTTCAGGTTGTTGTTTGTTTTCTCGTGATAAAAAAAAACTTCCAATTGATTTTTTTCCACTCTATATGTGTTATCACTTTTACATAGTCTACAGGGACCCATGGCCCATAAAAGGGGGGTCTGTCCCCTACCTTTTTCTAATCATCCATGGGAGTGTGTGCATATGTCCCCCCTGGTATCATAAGTAATTCATCATCATTATCCTGGGTATATCCTTGATTTCCCCCTGATCCATTGATCATTAAGTCTTTGCCCCTCTGTGGCCTGATCCTTATCACCAACCAATAGCCTTGCTGGTTGCAGAGAATTCTGTCTGTTGGAATTCTTGAGTGTGTTACACCACTCTTTGATCCCTTTCTCTGACCATACTGTTCTTGATCCTTCCTTGATTATCTTGTTATAATTATGGCAAGCAATTATCTTAGGCAAATGAGCAGTATTCAAAGCAAAAGAAATGCTTGACAAATTCTGACGGGCTCTCACAATGGGGCAATACTTGGGATGATATAAGTGATGAATTCAATTGGATGATGAATGGATGATAGAAAACAGCAGGGAGAAGAGCTCCTTAAGTACAAAAGATTGGCCTCTTGTGAGCCCATAATACAACAAGCCAAAAGGAAAATGTTTCCGCCCCAAAAGAGCTCTACAGACTCTACAGGTCTTGTTACTTGGTTTGGACTACATCAGCCCGCATGGGATCAGTCCCTGTACCCTTACAACCAGGCTATTCCGGTCCTTTCTGGTGTTTCCACTGTTATGGGGCTGAACCAGCCCCTTTGTGTTGATGTTTTCATCTACTTCCATCTTTGTGTCACCCCTGTTGTTGTGTTCCTTTCATTCTTATTTATTTGTTTCACATCTTGTGTGCTGTGTCCTGAACATCTCTGAATCTCCAGTTGTAGTTGTCCAACTGTCTCTTGTCTAGCTGTAACCTGTCTCATCACCTGTCATCTGTACCAGAAGAACCTGTCACCTCTGACTCTCTAGAAACTACTCAACTCATACATAAAATACAAGCAAGCATCTCCCTTCCAATGAAAGAAGACTCAGACTTGACCACTTGGCCAGCTCCTTGCATACAACTTCAATCACCAAATCATCTGAACCTGAAGAATGCACTGAAGGAATAAACTCAACATTCCTCCAAACAAATCTATCATTGGACTCAGAACTACAATTTGGTTGGATCAGTCAACTGCAAATCCTCAAACACTAATATTTTCTACTTAATCTCTTTAGAGGTCATTATCTGGACTGTAGAACCATCAGTCTCTGTTTGTTTTCCTTTCTGTCCTTTTTGTTTGGTTCTTTGTTCAACTTGTATTCAAATTTTCTAACCTTGTGTTTGGATTTGAAATGAATCAGCCTGGTCTAGGTTTCTCAATTCTTTAAATCTTTTACACGGTTAAAAGCCAAAAATGGATCATCCCATCTCAACCGGCAGAAATTGAATTACAGAAACACCTGGAACAGGAGGAGGAGAAGGAAATTTTAAGGTTCTGGAACTGAAGTCCCTCATGGAATCCACACCATTACTCACAGAGACAAACTATTCAATCTGGAAAAAGAAGATGGAACACTTGTTCAAGATGAAAGGAATTATTAACCTCATCAATTCAAGCAATCCCTATTAAGAAATCCCTGACAACAACAAGATGTCCAGATACATCATTTCAAAGCTAGATCCTGCAACTCAAACCAATATCATAAACTCCAAAAATGAAGATTTGACTAAGCTGATCTGGCTGGCTGCCAAAAACCACTTTGCCTCCAGTCAAGCAGCCAATTGGGCTTGAGCATTCTTTAACTTTTTATACCTAGCATTCAACCAAAACAACATCATAAGCTTTGTAACCTCTGTAAGAACCCATTTTGGAAAAATTGATGAAGTGGGAATTGAACTGCCGTCCAACATCCTTAGCTACTTAATTCTATTCAAACTCCCCAAGTTGCTCAAAGCCATTTGGTCCCAAATTATGCATTCAGGACTTTAACTCTCTGTCTCCTTGGTACTTGACCATCTGGTTCAACACAAGAGCAAAGTACAGGCAAAACTCCCCAAGACAACAGACACCAACTTGGCTCTGTATCACTCCAGCCATCAAAGAGAATTGAATTACCCAAGATGTCAGGACAGGAAACACAATCCAGCGGTGAAGTCCCACTCTCAGTCCTCCTGCTGGGTTGAATTTCCTGAATTGAAACCAGAAAACCCACCTAACAAAGAAAGAAGGGGACCAAAGAAGAAACAACAAGAGGAATCTCATTTCTACAGCTTCTACTGTGCTGCTGACAAAGCAAAGTCAGACCCTGAAGACCAATACATTCTTGATAGCGGCTGTTCAATTCACATGTTTTGAAGCAAGGAATTTTTCATCTCTCTAGCAGAACACACAGGAGACAATACTATGAACACAGGAAAAAGAGGAGAAGGAATACCTATCAAAGGCCTTGGCACCATAGAAATCTTGGACAGAGCTAAAAAAAATACATCTAGACAACGCAGCATGGGTTCCTGAAGCTACTGTCAATCTTATCTCTCTGGGAGCCCTGCTAAACAAAGGATGCATATTACAAGTCAATATCAAAACCAAACCCTCCTCTTTCTCTCTATCTTTCAATGGCAATGTGCTCCTGACTGGCGTTATAGAGAAGAATTTACTCCTCATCAAGTTTGGCGCCTTAAACCAATCACAGCCTCTCTTGTGTTACTTAACCCAAACCAACATAACTGAACTTCACAAAAAACTAGGTCACGCTAGCATCAAAAACATAGAAAAACACCTAGTTCACAGCATTGGCAAAACTCTTACTAGCAACTTTGAATGTTTAGCATGCAACAAGGCAAAAATCTCCAGACATCCTTTTGACAGTACTCAAGCTCCTGCTTCCGGAGTCTTTGGCCGACTTCATCTGGATCTCATGGGACCCTTGAATTCAACCAGAAAAGGAGGAATGCAATTTGTACTCACCATTGTTGATAAGAAGTCAGGTTATCTCTCTGCCTTCCTACTTCCTTCCAAGGACGCTGCCTCTGACACCATCAAATTTGTCATCAAAAATGAAGCTAAGAATGTCAGCCTCCTGGATTCCAAGACCCTTCCTATCCTTTAGCTACCAGAGGTGATAGAGTAAATAATAAATATATTATTTAATAAATGCAGAAAAAATCCGTAGAATATTTGGATTAAGCTTATTGCAAGGTTAAGTGGTTTGGTTATAGTTTATTGTATTAAATCAATATGAATAAATTGATTATTAAATGTTTTTATAGAGGGGCCACAATTATATTGGGGATATTTAACACCTCTCATCAGGAATTTCAGTATGAAAACACGTAGTCCTGGTTACTTTGGGCTCTATAGTTTAAAGAATATTTTACCCAAAGATAATATGTATATAAAATACACAGTGGATTGGCAGGGCCTTGTAGCCAAGCTACCACAACAGAGAAAGGATAATAAGACTTACTGGTATATTATTAAATCCTTTGGGTATCTGTTTGAGACGTGTACTGATGGGTTAAACCTGTATACTGGGTTTATAAGGTTGTTCAGAAGTTTTGATTGATAAAAAGAGGTTGAGGACGGATATTACTGATCAGACATTGCCATAAATCACTTACTTATCTCTAATAAGTATTTGATTACCTTGGAATGGTGTCTGGATATGGATATAACTGGGTCTCTGTCCTGATTCTAATCTTGGGTATACTCAAATCAGCTATGATCCTATTCCAGAAGAGTAAAGCTACATCCATAGCACTATCTTCTTTGGGGTTAGGTAAGAATTTTGCCTTTTTGGAATATCTGTCAACTATAACTAGGACAGAGTTATATGAATGAGTACCTCCAGGGGGGAGGCCGGTGACAAAATCCATATTGATGATTTCCCATCTGGTTGTAGGTTCAGATATCTTCTGTAAGAGTCCAAACCTTTTTCAAGTAGTTTTATTAGATTTCTTGCAGGTTTCACAGCTAGTGACATATTCAGTAGTGACTTCTTTCCAGTCTATCCACCAGGCAGTTTGTTTTACTTTTTCTAAGGTTTTTTCTGTGGATAGATGCCCTGATGAACAGTTGTCATGGCATTCCTGGAGTATATGTTGTATATTGTCTTTGTTGCTTAGTACTAATACGCTGGAATTTTGGTGTCTATAGTAAAGGAGACCATCCCAAAAGGTAAACATTCCTGCTTTATAGGGTTTAAGTAGCAAAGCAGGCAGGCTATTTATTAAAGCTGCTTCTGGGGATTCACATTCCATAATGGTAATCAGCAGCTTGATTTCAGGAGAGTAGCTATCCCTTACTAGGTTGAAGAAAGCAGTATCTAATTCACATAAGTGGATCCCCATTATAGGAGCACTCAATGCAAAAAGATTGATGTTCAAGATAGGAAAGATATCCTTATCTTGAGGGTCATATGCTGGATTGTTAGAGTCATTAGGCAAAGCATTTCTACTTAGACTATCAGCATTTTGATGTTTATCTCCAGCTTTATGCACTATAGTCATCTGTCCTCTATACTGTTGTATAGCAATTTGCCACCTGAGCATATGTCTTCTGGGAGTTTTCATGTTCATAAGAGTTTTTACAGCATTGCAGTCCGTGATTACTTGAAAAGTGGTGCATTATAAGTAATAGTGTAGCTTCTCTAAAGCCCATACTAGTTCCAAACATTCCAACTGACTGGCCCCATATCTCTTCTCTGTATCTTTGATCTGTCTAGATATGAAGAGTACGGGTTTTTCTACTGGTCTGTCTTCTTCTATCCTTTCCTTATGTAAAGCAGCTCCTAGCCCTTCCATACAAGAATCAATGTATAGTTTGAAGGGCTTAGAGTAATCTGGTGGGATAAGTATAGGAGTAGAGTTCATAGCTATTTTTAATTCCTCATAGTTCTTTAGGCTCTCATGAGTCATTTCAAATAGGGTGTTGTTGTTGCATACTTCATACAGACTTTTAGTTAGCATAGCAAACTTTGGTATGTATTGTCTGTAATAACTGCAAAAACTGATGAAAGACAGTAATTATGTCTTGTTTTGAGGAATAGGTCTATTCATAACAGCAGCTATCTTATTCTGATCAGCAGCTAGAGTTAGACCAGAGACTATATGTCCTAAGGCTTTCAATCCTCCGTAGCCAAAGTTGCATTTCTTCATGGACAACTTTAATCCTCCTCTGGAGATTGTCTGGAGTACTAATCTCAATTGGTTAATATTAGTATCCCAGTCATCAGAATATATGATAACATCATCTATATATAACATCATCCATCCTTGTCTGATGTAAGTACCTAGAACTGTATCCATAGTTCTTTGGAAGTGTGATGGAGCATTCTTTATACCAAAGGGCATCCTAAGATATTCATATATTCCCAAATGACAGATTATTCTCATAAACTTCCTGCTTTCAGGGCTTATTGGTATCTGGTGAAAGCCTTTAAGCATATCCATAGTAGTGATGTACTTAGCCTTGGACAAGTTATGCAGAGCATGATCAATCCGGGGTATAGGATAATAATCTGCTTGAGTGTAATTGTTGAGCATTCTGAAGTCTCCTACCATTCTTGACTTGTCATTATGCCAAGCTATGATTACAGGTGTGGTCACATCTACCTGTTCATTATGCCCTACTTTCCGTAATACTTGCAAGTCTATCAGTTCTTGGATATGTTCCTCAAGAGCTTTTCTAGACATAGCACTAGGAGGATAAGCTGGCCTTCTTAAGTTAGGAGGATAAGGAGGCTTAATGGTCAATGTCAATATCATATCATGTCCTTTAATATCACCAATGGGATGATCTTTAGTACAGAAAGAATTCTGGTTCTCAAAGAAGACTTTCAATATATCTTTCTTCTGTTCCTCAGAAAGTTTCAAAGTCAGAGCTTTTTGAGAGAAGTATTCTTGGTCAAAGTCTTCTAAATGCTTTTGATAAGTAGAGGAAGGGAAGTTAGACTGGATGGTGCATATCTTAAACTTCTTATCCCAATTACCTCCTAGTGTGAAGTATCTTCCTCTACTCTGGAACACGTCTATACATGCAAGTGGTACGGTATTGGAACCGCACAAGGAGAGAGGAATCCTGGTTCTGAGCCGGTGCAAGTAGATAAGTGGAGCGCGCAGGTAGACAAGTGGCCCGCTCTCATGTGCGCAGGGGCGCTCAGAGAAGTGCCGTAGTACAGAGAAAGAAAACACAAAAAGGAGAAAATACAACAGAGCACACAGTACACACAAGCGGTAGCGTGGTAACCTGGCATAGTGAGAAGGATGAAGGCACATTAGCAAAATCTCCTTATCAACACCATCCCTGCCTTCAGCCCTCTGGCATGGGACAACCTACATTGATTTTCTTGAGCTGTTGTTGCAGAGAGATTCGCAAGACCGGTTTGGTGAGGAAGTCCGCGGGTTGTCTTTTGAATCTATACGTTTGATGGCTATTGTGCCCCTTTCCACCTCTTCTCTTAGGAAATGGAACCGTAGTTCCAAGTGCTTTGACCAAAACCCCGCATGATTTGCCAGGTTGGTGGCTAGTTTGACGCAGCCATTGTTGTCTTCATTGAGGATGATGGGAGCCTTGATTGCTGATCTGAGCACCTCTTCAGCCAGAGATTTGAACCAGAGGATTTCCTTCACATCCTCAGCCACCACTTTGTACTTGGCCTCCGTGGTGGACAGCATAACACTGGTTTGTTTTTGAGATTTCCAGCCAATTACGTTCCCGTTCCATAGGACAACAAAACAGCTACTTGATCTTCTGGTGGTCGGGCACGTGGCCCAGTCGGCATCTACATATGAGCTGAGTCCGGTCTGACATGATTTTCTAGAGAAAGTTAGTCCCACCTTAGGTGTTGACTGTAAATAACTGAGAGTAAGGGTTGCAGTGTGCCAGTGGGTCATCCTGGGCGCGTTCAGGAATTGAGAGAGGTAGTTGACGGCAAATGTAATATTGGGTCAGGTGAATTGCAGCTTATGTAGGTCAGCTCACCCACCAGCTTTCTGTAATTCAGCCCGCTTTTAACAAACAGTTGATGTTCCCCCTCAGATGCCGGCAGTAATTTTCAAAAAGGTTTGAACGGAGTCAAGCATTGCTTGTGTGTAGGGAGCCCATATTGATCCACCAGGGAGGAGATGTAGGTCTCTTGGCTCAGGTGGAAACAGTTCGCGTGATGCCTCACGTTCATACCTAGAAGAAGAGACGCCGGGCCCAGATCCTTGATTTTGAAACGGTTGCGGATTGCGTCAATAAAGAGTTGTGGTTCCGGGCTGAAGATGGCAATATCATCCACGTGTACATATAGGTAGGTACTATCCTTCCAGAACACGCATTGATTGGCCTTGCTCCGGATGAACCCTTCTTGAGAAATCCAGGCGCTGAGTGTGTTGTACCACATTTGGGGAGCCTGATTTAGGCTGTACAGGGCCTTTTTGAGCTTGAGCAACTTCCCAGGCGTTACAGGTACGTTTGCCGGTGTTGAGACGTGGATGATCTCCTTCAAGGGAGCATTCAGGAAAGCTGACTTGAGGTCAAGCTGGTGGAACTTGTAGCCTTGTTGCACGGCATGTGAAATGAGGAGCCAAAGAGAGGATTTGTCGCCCGTGGGTGCAAACACATTGGTATAGTCGATGCCAAACTTTTGGTGGAAACCCTGCACGCAGAGACGCGCCTTGAATTTGATGATCCGGTTTTCCTTGTCTTTCTTGGTGCGGAAAACCCAAATACACTTTAGCTGGCTGGTAGAGTCTGACTTTTTGCACTCTTCCCAAACGTCGTAGGACAAGAGATTTTGGAGCTCCCTCTCCATGGCGGCAATCCATTTGAGTCTGTGGGGACTGCAAAGAGCCTCATCCAAGGATTTGGGATCTTGGAGTTTGGTTTCCATGAGATTCAGTTGAGGGTTGTTGGCCATTGTCTCACGTTGAGAATGCAAGAGTATGTTCTGTTCGGAAATTATACTGTGATCAGGAACAGAGGCAGCCTCAGTCACAGAAGACACTTGACCAGTTACTGGAATCAATTTGGCCGGAATGTTGGGAAGACTTTCCCTGGAGGTGAGTTGTAGTGGATTGGAAGTAGAAGAAGAGGAAGAAAGGCGGCCTTTTGTGGATTTGTCGTGGTTGCGCTCAAAAGTTTCCTCAAGGAAGGAGAAATTGGCGCTTGAATGCACCCGTTTGGTTTGGTGATCGAGTATCTTATAGGATGAGAAATTGTTTACATACCCAAGGAGTGTACCTTTCTCTCCGTTAGGCAAAAGTTTGAAACCGCGTCTGACCTTGGGAATGAGTGAATAAGTGGTGCAGCCAAATGGCCTGAGGAAATGATGATTGAATGGTTGTTGAAACCAGGTTTCGTAGGGAATTTTGCGGCTCTTGGACATGATGGGTAGTGCGTTGAGTAGATCGGTTGCTGTCTTGACAGCTTCCGCCCAGTAGGAGGGAGGAAGGCCACTTTGTACAGGCAGGCATAGAGCTTTGTCTAGAATGGAGCAATTTGCTCTCTCAGCTAGGCCGTTCTGTTCAGGTGTGTACGGGGGAGCCAGGTGATGATCAATACCATGAAGCTTAAAATACCCACTGAGTTCCTCGTTCACAAATTTGCCTCCGTTGTCCGACACTACGGTCGCAACCTTGGCGTTGAGCAGTCTTTCCGAGTGGTTTATGAAATCTTTGATAGCAGCGGGGGCTTGATCCTTGGCTTGAAGAAAGGAGACCAATTTGAAGCCTGAGAATTGGTCCACGATGGTGAGGAAATACTTACAGCCTCCGTTAGACTGAGCAGGGAATGGCCCGACAAGATACAGATGAATCGCTTCCAGGAATCGAGTGGCTGGTTTGAAGTGGCCAAGGAATGGAGTAGAGGTCATCTTGCAGCTTTTGAAGATGTTGCAGTTGGAGCTAGGGGAACTGTCCGGAATGACGGCCTTGAGAGCGGCATTGTGAGGGTGCCCCAGCCAAAGGTGCCATGGAGTGCCTAGAGGGTGCTTAAAGAGCGCTGAGCCTTTGGAGGAGTCTCTGGATTTTGCAATTTTGAACCTAGTACTGCAGAGTTCGACCAGCTGGTTCCTGGCAGTGCCCAAGAGAGAGAAATGATCCAGGACTATTTTGTATCCTAAGAACCCTACTCGTTTGATAGTGGCTGATTTAGTTGTGAGTCGTGGAAGTGAGATGAGGCAGCGGTTCAGAGTGGGGACCAAGAGTACGTTATCTAGTTGAATCTGTTTGCCCAGGTGGTTGCAGAGGGTGACCTTGCATATTGCAGTGGCCAGCAATGCGGTTCCTTTGGCTCCAGTGCCCACGTTTATATTTATAGGAGTGGACTCCCAGATATAGAGAGGTGAGTTGACAATGTGATGTGAAGCTCCTGAATCCAGAAAAGGAGGAAGTGATGCTTGGGTGTTTGAGTCTTTGAAGTAGAGCTGTGCGTTGAGGTAGGCTTGGGGAGGTTCCGTTTTGGTCAAGTTGGTGTTTTCATCAGATGGCGATGCGGCCGGGTGGAGATGGGAGACAGCCTTGGAGGTGTGGCAATTGGGGCGCAGCTCTGGATGAAGAAACCAGCATCTGTCTTCAGAGTGGCTCGACAGTGGGTTGTGCTTCCCATTAGAGCACGGGTGTCTGTTTTTCGGTTTCTTCTGGTGAGTGGTTTTGTGCAGGGAAGTTGATGAGAATTCTTCTCCAGGTTCAGAAGTCTCCACCTTTTGAGATGTTTCCAGGTGCATGACTTCTCTGAGTTTGTTGAGCACAGCTGTTGGGTTGGTAAGCAGTTTGTCGTTTAGAAGGAGAGTGTTGACAATGTGGTGGAAGGCAATGGGATGTTTGGCCAGGATTATATAGCTGAGAATATCTTGCAGCACATCCAGTTTGACAACAGATAGTTCATTCATCAATTTGCGACAGTCGTTGATGTATTGCGAGAGATCCCCTTTGTACTGGTAGCGTATGAAATTCAGCCAGAGACGATCACAATTGATGGACAATTGAGAGGCATATCTTTCGTGAATGGCTTCCAGGATGGCGCATGGGTTGGCTTCATTTGAGCTATTCACAACCTTGTTGAAAGCGATGTCGCCAAGGTGCTGGATGATTATGTCGCATGCCTTGTAAATCTTCCTTTTTTGCATAGGAGTGGTTGCATCATTGGGATTATAACCCTCAATGAGTTCAAGCAGCCCTTTCCTTCTAAGGTAGCTCTTCAGACAAATGAACCAGTTTGGAAAGTTGGATTCTGTGAGAAGTGGAATGTTGATTTTAGGATTATCTTCTTGATTGGTCATGGCAAGGAGCCTTTCCTTGTTAGGTCAAGATAGTGCGAATGGGAATGTAAATCTGTAATGTTCAGACTAAAAAGAAAAGGCTCGAGGCCACACAGGTTGATAGAAAAGCAGCACAAACAACACGATCACAAGTCTAGCCCAGAATCCAGGATGCAAGCGGTATGGTATTGGAACCGCACAAGGAGAGAGGCATCCTGGTTCTGAGCCGGTGCAAGTAGATAAGTGGAGCGCGCAGGTAGACAAGTGGCCCGTGCTCATGTGCGCAGGGGCGCTCAGAGGAGTTCCGTAGTACAGAGAAAGAAAACAAAAAAAGGAGAAAATACAGCAGAGCGCACAGTACAAACAAGCAGTAGCGTGGTAACCTGGCATAGTGAGAAGGATGAAGGAACATTAGCAAAATCTCCTTATCAACACCATATAGAAATAAGGCATCATTACCCAGTATCAGGTAGTCACATAGTCTGTTGAGCAATACTAAAAATTCTGCTTGTATTATCAAAGATCCTTTAGTGTGAGGTAGTATTATAGGAGCAGTCCATACTCCAATAGCATTCATAGTAGAGTTGCAAGAGCTGAACCTGGCTTTTGGGACGGGCAAAAGGTGTTCTTTCCAATTGGGGTCCCATTTTTTTAAGAATTCAGCACAGACACATCAGCAAAAGGCTCCACTATCCAGTAATAACCTTATAGGTCTGTTTTTATACAATCCTGTTGCATAACAAGTTTGAACAGTGGTATAACTTTTCCCACTCATAGGTTTAACTGTTAATGGTTTGACATCCATAATATGTCTAGGAATTATGGTAAGATCCCATTTTTGGGGCAAGCTAGAATCCCCATGGATGTTATTGATTTCTTCAGAAGTGCCTATATCTCCTTCTATAACATTAACAGGGTTTGTCAGGATTAATTCACATTCAGAAAGAGATCCTTCAGTATCAGCTATATCTTCATAGTCCTGATTCTCTTCAACCTCCTGTTCTCCTTCAAAGACTGCTATCTTCCTTTTTGGTAATAAGCAGTCTTGTCTCATATGCCCAGTCTTGTTACAATTCCAACAAGTTGCCCGCATCCTCTCTTTGTCCCTATTCTCATTAGGTTTCTTATTATCAGAGGCATTTATCAGAGGAGGTTGTTCTCTGGTTTTGTTGATGTTATGGCTCTCTTTGGGTCTGGAAGGAGCTTTCTTGTCCAACCCATTCATGTCTATTACTTCTTCTAGCACATTGATTAGAGTGGGCAAGTCCGCATCCATACTCATCCTACATCTTACACTATGGTTAAGATTTCCAGGACACAGGTTGAGGAGTCTTTCATTTACTTCTTCTTTATCAGCATCTGGATAGAAGCAATCTAACCTTTTCTTCTGTTCCAAGCACAATTTGTGAGGTTTATCCTTGGAGGGGTCAAATGAGGAATTTTAAAAATTTTTCATCATTTTCCTTTTCCACATTCTAGAACCAAATTGTTCTTTGATCAGAAGTTTCCAAGAATTCCATGGTAAGGATCCTACTTCTTCTCTCTTACTGATAAACCAGCCCAATGCTACTCCTTCAAATAGCCTGGGTAGCCTGACTACAGCTATAGCTTCTGTTAGGTCAGAAGAGTTAATGGTGTAGTCAATAAATTTAATAAAATTTATATGATTGTATTCTCCTTCACTGGAGAACTTGGGCCATTCAGAAACAGGGGGTAACAGTTTGAGTTCTTGCTCCATCTCAGGAGTAGGACTAGGCCTAAAGTTATCACTCCTATGCATTCCTAATTAGGGTGGTGCATAAGGAGTAGTGGTTTGTCTGGGAGGCTTTGGTTCCTCTGTAGTACTCCCCAAGGGGTTGGTCAGACGGACTTTTAAGTCTCTAAGATAATTCTTGATCAGATTAATTTTCAGGTCCACTTTATTATTAAGCAGGTCCAATTTCTCACTAAGGGATAGAATGGAGCTGTTAGTAGTGGTTACCAATTCTTCTTTCAAGGGGTGGAAAGGCATAATAAAATCTTCTTGGATTCCTGATAACATATTCTCAATTGTTTGAGTCTGTTTGATCCTACCTTGATTAATTGTCTCCAATAACTGTTTGGTGTGTTCTTTAATTTCTTCCATTCCTACCCTCTTTGTTTGGTTATTAATCAATTTGGCTACCACAGAGGTTAATTTATCCATTTGGGTATAAACACCGTCCAAATTTTCACCAACCATTTTGAAATTATTATGCATATCATTAGAAAAGGAAGTAATTACATCAGAGGTTTTTTTGGGCTCAGAATTAGAGGCTAATTGTTGTAAAACTTTTTCCACTTTTGAGCTAGGGATATTATCTGGTCCCAGTCTTTCTTTCCCTTTGGCTTGGGATGGGAAGAGGATCTCTTCTTTCCTGATCCTTTGCCTTTCAGTTGGGCTAATTGATCCCAAGGATTCCACTTTTCTACATAGGATTCTACCTCTTTCCTTGGAATCATTTTCTGAAGAGCTGTCTGGGTGGCTTTTGCCTGGGAGATTATCTTTTTCATAGATACCATGTCCTCCTTGGCTTGGGCTTCTTTGAATTATTCCAAATATTTCATGTGCTCTTTGACTTAGTCTTTGATCCTGGCTTCCTTGGCCAGATTCTGCTGGGGTGGATGCAGGGAATCTTTTTGTAAAGGAGGGTGGCTTGGGTCTGCTACATTCTCCAGCTCTAGGTTGGGAGAGGGCAGAAGTGATTGGTGCTGCTCCTTGTCCATTAAAATTTGATTCATGGGCTCTAGTCCCTTCATGGTGGTCCTTATTGGTGGTCTCACGGTTACTGAGAGCTGTTGGAAAAGATCCATAGGAGGGAATTCTTCCTGAGGCTCTTGTGTTATGTCTATTCATTTTTAGAATAATATGTTTATAAGTGTTTTACAGAAAAAATCTGTAAAAATAAGTTTTATTCAAAACTCACTTGAATTGATTTTCAAAGGTACCAAGACCTTATTGGGGTTAAATTGATCCTTAGTAGGTAATCCTACGGGGTCTTGGTGGGTTCCAATGAGGTCTTCACCTGCCCAATCAATATTTTCAGGGCTTCCAGAGATGTCTGGGACTTCCTGATCCAATAGATCAACTTCAGTGGCGGTGGTTTCTGGTACAGGAGGGTTCACTGATAGAAAGTGTATTTTATTGGTTAATAAAATATATCAATATTATTTTTTAAAAAAATAATATGGTAATGCAAGTTGTATACTTACTTTTATATTTCAAAAAGTAATTTATAGGGTATTTTTTACAAGCTTTATGTTTCCTTAATAGAGCCTGAAAGTTGATACGCCTTTCAAGATCTTCTTGTTCAAGGAGTTTATCTAAGTTTTTACGTGCAGAAGAGATATTGAGTTGCTCAGCTTGAGTTAAAGCTTTCCAACCAGTAGGTTTATAATTTTTAATATATTCTTCTTTTCTTATCTTTGAAAGATTTAAATAATAGATTATTAATTCTGCATTGGTTTTTAAATCCACTGAAAAAGAATTTAATGATAAATCATGGTTATAAAGTCAGATAAATTTATCTTTGATTTTATTTTTTTGTGAAATGTCTGGTCCAAGGTATTAAATATAATAAAATGGAATATTTCCTGGCCAGACCCCCAATTTTCAGCCTCCTGGATGCCAAGACCCTTGGCTCCTTTAGCTACCAGAGGTGATAGAGTAAATAATAAATATATTATTTAATAAATGCAGAAAAAATCCGTAGAATATTTGGATTAAGCTTATTGCAAGGTTAAGTGGTTTGGTTATAGTTTATTGTATTAAATCAATATGAATAAATTGATTATTAAATGTTTTTATAGAGGGGCCACGATTATATTGGGGATCTTTAACACCTCTCTTCAGGGATTTCAGTATGAAAACACGTAGTCTTGCTTACTTTGGGCTCTTTAGTTTAAAGAATATTTTACCCAAAGATAATATGTATATAAAATACACAGTGGATTGGCAGGGCCTTTTAGCCAAGCTGCCACGACAGAGAAAGGATAATAAGACTTACTGGTATATTATTAAATCCTTTTGGTATCTGTTTGAGACGTGTACTGATGGGTTAAACCTGTATACTGGGGTTATAAGGTTGTTCAGCAGTTTTGATTGATAAAAAGAGGTTGAGGATGGATATTACTGATCAGACATTGCCATAAATCACTTACTTATCTCTAACAAGTATTTGATTACCTTGGCACGGTGTCTGGATATGAATATAACTGGGTCTCTGCCCATCAATATCCTCAAAAGAGCTCTTTATTTATAGCTTTTGGAGTCCCAATATTGTCCTTCTGAGGGTTGTAGGTGCTCAAAGGGACGGAAACTAAGTCTAGCAGGGTAACCAGGGGTAGCATGTCATGTGTTCTTGGTGCTATAGCAAGGGTAGCATCTAATTTCACAGGGTATGGGAATTATTCCACTTTATAATAGATATTAGGACGTGTGAATAACACTAATCTGTCCTATTTATGTATTATTTAATTAATTATCCTTAGTCAATGTTCCCAGTAATTTAATAATTATATAAATAGACATTTCTACGGACATCTTGATGTCAGGTAAGTTCTCATTATGTAATATATAACTGGAGTAAAATTCATAATATTGATTTTACTCCTTGTTTTCGAGTTCCAGTTGATTTACTAAGATAATTACTTAAAAATATAAGTCATGTGAATTCATGTAATATTTTTACATCATTAGTTTCCTTAGTATGTCACAAAAATATTGATGTCTAGCAATTCTCATAAAAGTATATTAAAGTCTTTTAATATATTTTAAGAAGTTGTCATTGTCTTATTTTCGACATTCTTGGTACTTTGAATTATATTAAATAAAAAATACGTATAAGGGTTATTTATGTATTTTTATATGATATTCTGTATTTTTAGACTATCTACTATCCACGGGAACATTTATTACATATGTAGAATGTTCCCGTGTAGGTTGTAGCATGTTTAGGCAGTACCTAAGCTTCTCAGGCCTTCTGTCACTCTTTCCACCCATAGTCCTGTGGCTGCGTACTTTTCAGAGGCCCTGGGCTGCGTACACGACCTCGACAGAGTGACAAGGCTGTATCTCAGCCGCGCGCGGGTGCTTTGGCTGCCGTGGCTGCCTGCAGGAATTGTGACAAAACACATTTCCGCCTGTAAGTCCTAAAATATACACAACACCTCAATTCTGACTGAATTTTAGGTGTGAAACCTATACGTGACAATGTGTGTGAAATATTTAATTGGCCAAAAAGCTCAATAATGAAGCCGTAGTATTTTGGTTTTTCTTTCCTTAATTATTTAAAATTATAAGGAGTTGGATTTCAAGGGTGGGGTCAGTGAGTGACCCTACCTAATTATGGGTGGAAAACCCATTTCTGTAATAATATTCAAGTTTTTCCTACTCCTTCTTAGGTTAATTGTATTATTATTACTTTTATTTTATTTTTTTTACTTTTGCAGCTTGCTCTGCAATAGTAGCAAGATGACAAAGAAACTACTCAGATATCCCTCCAAGGTCATATCCGACGGAGGGGATGAATTTGTGAAAAAAGATCTCAATAAATTCTTTAGGTCCAAGGCAATACAACACATCATCAGTGAACCATACCACTCTCAGCACAATGGGAAGGCAGAACAAGCCAATTGCACCATCATGGAGTCAGTTTGCTTGATGTTCAGTTCCACTTCCATACCCAAAAACTACTGGCACGTAGGCATACAAAGCTGCTTCTTTTCCCTCAATGAAATTCCTCCCAAAAAAGGTGGGGTAATGCAGTGGAAAATGCTTCAAAAGACTAACTTACCCTCAGACTATCTCCAGCCCATAGGTACCTCAGTAATTTATTTACTCAGTGACTCCAAAATCCCTTTGAAACTAAGTGAAAAAGGAGATGAGGGGGTTCTCCTAGGCTATAACCCTTGTCTCTTCTCTTACAAAGTCCTATCCAGAAGCGGAAAGATCATTGAGAGAAAACACATCAAGTTCATGGATAAACAGCCAATTACCAACCTTGAAATTCCTACAAAAAAGCCAGAAGCCAAGGGTACCACTCAACCAACTCAGAATGAGGGTCCCAAAGGTACAAAAGCCAGTACAGACGCAACAGTTGTTGAACTCAAAGAAGACATCAAACCTTCCACAAAATCCTCTACAGAGCCAGACCACTCAGAATCAGATAGCTCAGACTCCAAGGTTCTCAAGATCCTTATACCCAATCTACGCAACCAAAGTCAACCCCAGCCTCCCCAACAATACGGGTAATATCACTCCAATGTACCAAAGAACATCCACAAAGCGCTCAACAATCTACCCTGGGTACCTCCTATCAACAAAGAACCCAAAACAATAGAGGAACTCAAGGTTTGGGAAGACACCAATGAGTCAGAATTCACCAATCCCCTTGACACCACCTGGGCCTTCTGATGAAAACAAGATCTGCACACCTGTAACACCAACCTCAAGGCTTGTGTATGCGTACAGGGGTTCAACCAACATTTTGGGATTGACTTCTTCAACACCTTTGCTCCCACAGGTAAGGTGGCCTCTTTACAAGCCCTACTATGTTACTCTGTGGTTAGAAAACTTAATATTCTCCAATTTGACGTAAAATGGGCCTTTCTTCATGCTCTGCTGATCGAGGAAGTGTACATCAAAACTCTAGCTGGCTCAAAGCAAACATCTAAATACCTCAAGCTGAAGAAATCACTGTACGGGTTGAAACAAGCGCCGCTGAACTGTTACAAGACCTTGAGTGAGTGGACCAAGGAAAATGGCTTCAAGGAGAGCAACAGCAATCCATGTCTCTACCTCCATGAAGATCAAATCACAGCTCTCTTCTTGTAGGCAATCTAATTGTTGTGGGGAACACCAAAGACTTTAAGATTTGGTTCCTCACAAAATTCAAGGATTCTTCAGCGCACAAGGTTGACACGCTACTTGGAATGAAGTTAGAGGTCACTCCAGACTCAATCAGTCTCCCACTACCCAATCAAATCAAGAAAGGGCTGGAAGAAATGAATCTCCTGGATGCTAAGCCGCTGAATAATCCATGTACCTTGGGACTCCAACTGAAGCCTGAAACACCCAATGAAATCAAAGCATTTGAAGAACTGGGGGAGAATTATGGGTCTCCAATAGGTAGGCTGAACTTCATTGCAAACCTGAGAACACCTGATATCAGCTTTGCTGTAAAAAACCTTGCTTGCTTCTGCAAAAGACCAGGGATTACTCACTGGAAAGAGGTAATTCACATATGGTGATACCTACTAAAGACAATCAATTACAAGCTGGAATTTTGATCAAAGTCCATTGCAAATCACCTGATTACTTACAGCAATGCAACCTGCGGCAATGATCCGTTCACCAGACTCTCCCAAATCAATTTCAAATCCCTCTTCAAGGGATGTCCAATCTACTGGACCAGCAGAAAGCAACACAGTATAGCCTTGTCCTCCACCAAAACCAAATGTAAAGCCCTCTCAGAAAGTCACCTCGAAGGCCATTGGCTTCACCACCTCCTGATGGAAATCTGGAGGGCCTCATCTCTGGAACCTCAAATGCACCTTGTTGAAAACAAAGGCCTCTTCAATAACATCAAGAAATCTGGTTGCAAATCACATGCAAAGTACATAGACATTAAACTCAAGAGCATTAGAAACGACTGGAATGACGGAATAATTAGCGTAAAACTCATTTCCTGTCATGAAATGCTGGCAGACTCACTAACCAAACCAGCAAACCCCATTTCTGTACTCAGAATTACAAGGTATGTAGGGAGCTGAGCTCTTTGGATGTTGATTTGAGCCGGCGTGTTGATGTTTTCATCTACTTCCATCTTTGTGTCAGCCCTGTTGTCATGTTCCTTTCATTCTTATTTATTTGTTTCACATCTTGTGTGCTGTGTCCTGCATTTCTCTGAATCTCCAGTTGTAGTTGTCCAAATGTCTTGTTTCTAGCTTTCACCTGTCTCATCACCTGTCATCTGTACCAGAAGAACCTGTCACCTCTGACTCTCTAGCAACTACTCAACTCATACATAAAAGAAAAGCAAGCATCTCCCGTCCAATGACAGAAGACTCAGACTCGACCACTTGGCCAGCTCCTTGCATACAACTTCAATCACCAAATCATCTGAAACTGAAGACTGCACTGAAGGAATCAACTAAAAATTCCTCCAAACCAATCTATCATTGGACTCAGAACTACACTTTGGTTGGATCAGTCAACTGCAAATCCTCAAACATTACTCTGTTCTACTTAATCTCTTTAGAGGTCATTATCTGGCCGGTAGAAACATCAGTCTCTGTTTGTTTTCCTTTCTGTCCTTTTTGTTTGGTTCTTTGTTCAAATTGTGTTCAAAGTCTCTAACCTTGTGTTTGGATTTGAAATGAATCAGCCTGGTCTAGGTTTCTAAATTCTTCAAATCTTTTACACTTTGCTGTTCAATCCCTGGTTGTTTGTCACCTCACAGGCTGGCTGGTTGCCTCATGCAACCAGCCCCTGGCCATAAAAATGGCCAGGAGGGACCCAGGACACACCTGGGTCCCGTCTCAGACACACTTGGGGGGGGGGGTGTGACCAGCGGACATGCTGTCCCCCCCCTCTTTCTCACAGATCCCTGGAGGGGGAAGTCAAATCCCCCTAACAGGGGCCCTGGGGGTCAATACCCCCAGGGAGTCACTATGGTAGGTGGGCTGGGGGGTGGTCAGGTCCCCTCCAGCCCGTTGCTCCTCGCCCTTGGTAAAGGGGGGGGGGGAGAGCGCCCCTTTGATGGTGGGGGAGTGGTCAATCCCCCCCACCGCCCGTTTCCTCGATGCAACAGGCCTAGCCACCCCTTTTGGTGGGGGGGTGATCAAGTCCCCCCCACCATGACTGGTCGCTGGCTGGTTCCATCCAGCCAGCCCTCCCCCTCCTCCTTGCAATGGTGAGCAAGGGGAGGGGGAGGAGCCATGGCTACCAGTCCCGCAGCCTTCACCCAGCAGGGAAGCCGCAACAGGCTCAACCGCTGCAACCGGGGTGGGGGGGCTCCATTTTGAGTCCCCCTGCCCCCTACAACGGCCCTGCGCGGGCCTTTGGGCCCCATAAACGGGCCTAAGGCAAAAAAGGCGGCCCCAGCAGGCCGCAACACGGGCAGCAGCCCCAACCAGGCTGCAAAACGGGCGGCCGCCCCAATGGGCCACCCCAAGCCCCAAAACTAAGTAAACCATACTTTGGCGGGCCAGCCTGTCTGGCCAATTATGTCCAAAATAAACGTTGGGCCCAATTATGGCCATTAAAGCCCATCTGGCTGTATTTGCCCATATAGCTCACTGGGCCCGTTAGGGCCCGTGTACCAATAGGCCTGTTTCATGCGTTTTGAGGCCAGTTTCCCCAAATCTGTGACATCCACACAGGCCCATATGGTCCGTGTGAGTGTCCAATGGGCCGGAGAGGCCCATATGTGAATCCCATTTGGATTACACTTATACATAGCACACGTGTAAGTGCATACGTATTTTAACATACCTTTCCGGAGCCAATCACCTTTGATAGAAGAGGTTTTATTAAACTTAAAACCTGGAGTTTTATGCCTCCTTTTATTTTTTTTTTATAAATTTGTATTCTACCAGCCTACTCTTGAGTTCCTTGAGAAGTGTTGAGTTTATCCCTGTTCAAATAAGTTACTGTTTGCTTTTAGAGCTTCTCAAAAACATTGTGCTTTGTCTTGTAAAGCCACCCTCATTTATCTGGTAACCTTCAAGCACTTGATTGCGGAGTGTTGGGAGGGTTCCTTGAGAACCTGGAGGTTTGTTGGGGTTTGAGTTGATCATCCCCAATTATCTTCTGACAACCAGAGGTATTAGCTTGTGGGCATTGTTTACATACAAACGCTTTGTTCTTTGAACTTTAAACAAACTTTATCTTCTTTTGTCCAAGTTTTTCCCACATAATCTTGGCTCAGATAGTGCTGTTCTATTGCTACCAAACTTCTATCATCTTTATCCTTTACTACTTGATTTTTCATTTACCAGGTTCTGGACCTTGATCTTGGTTACATTTAAATATTTTTGTAACACTCAGGAGGGCAGCCTAAACAGCACCTTTCCCCTCCATGGAACTTCCACAGCCCAGCAATGTTTGGAGTCTTACAAAGGGCCAGCAGACCCTCTCCAATATCCTCTATGGCCAAGTGGAAAAACTGCCCCCCCTTCACCCTTTTGGCTCTATTTCTTTTACACATATTCCCAAAGAGAAACAAAAGAAGCTAGATGACCAAGCTGAAAGAATATTTTTCCTTGGCTACCAAGATGACTCAAGGGGTTACATCTTCTGGAACCATACTTCCCACTCCCTTTTCTACACCAATGTTGCAGAGTTCACTAACAGGAGCATGCATATCTTTATCCCCAGCCCAACCAACTCTGCACAAATCAATCCCACCCTCCAATCAATCACTTACCGCTGTGGAAAGAGATTTTTCTTGGTAAATTCCCCGCAAAAACATAAAGTTCTCCCCAAAAATCTTGCTCCAAGTTCTGGAAAGCCCACTAGCCCTTGAGTAACACTCCTGTACCTCCGCACTTCCTAATCAAACTCTGCTTCCACACTCAAGCCGGAAACCACTAGTAAAGCTAACTTGCAATGAAATAATATTAAATAAACAAGAAGGACTCCCCAACAAGCTCTGCACTTGAACTATTTCCCTAAATATGACCTCCAAGCACTCTTACTGTTAAATACCCTCCAAAGTAAAAGAAGAAAGGAATAGCACTATAATACGCCATGATAATATCCAATAAAGGTAAACTCCAATGATGATCATGAACTCTCCCCCCCAAAAATGTAATCTCCTGTACTCCTCATCTCCTCAAAAATAAAGGAAAGCTATCTTATATATACAAAAAAAGAATGCAAGCCACAAATGAAAAACACCCTTCAACTCTGTGCATTCTGCACTGACCCACCTTTGCTACTCCAAAAAAGGAATGTGAACTTCTAATGAAAGACCCCTTTTCCCACGGCCTCCCTGCCTTTGCACTGATCCTCCTTACCAATAGTCCAATACTTACCCAATCTGATGATTTTAAGTAGATTTGGTGATACTGTAGCCAATTCCCCCTAACAGTTGAGTCTCCCCAATGCATTACTAACAACAGATACTCCTTGATCTTCCTTAGTGGAGAACTCCTGATCCTGCATGCGGCATAACTATGAATCCCCAACAAGCCGTACGCCGCCTCCTCAACTTTAGCATTCATTGCCGCACAGCACTCCGCAATCTCTGTGAATATCCCATAATTGGCCTAATCCTTACTTCTTGGATTTGATCACTTGCTTCTCCATTAGTAAACCCACCGCTGCGGAGGGAAATTTATGTTAAACCATGAAATGTCCGCAAAAGGCAAAAAATACAGCCCATTCTTGTCATTGTGCCTGCAAAAAGCATGTGTTGCACCAATGCCATGCCCTCAGCTATTGTGCTCTGGAACAGAAATTTGACCAAAGCGCTTCTCTGAGCCTATTGTACTGCTGACTTCCACCCACAGCTGAGCCACTCCAAGTAAAATTTCCAGTAGTGAGCCCACTTGCCACTGTATCTATAAATAACCACCTCACCGCTTGGGCAAATTTCCATCCAACAACATCTGCGCAAACCAAGTATTGTACATTGAATCTATCCCAGCCGTAGACAACATCAACCTTCCCCGGTCTATTGACCAAGCCCTATCCAATGCAATGCGCCCAGTATGGGAACCACTTCTGCGGAAGGAGATTGATCAACTATTCAACATGGGTGTATGGGAAGCAATTGACTGCACCCCCAATATAAAAGTTATTGGCGCCAAATATGTATTTGCAATCAAAAAAAAGCCTGACAGATCAATTGACATGCCAAAAGCCCAATAAGTCATCCAAGGTTTTTGAGAAAAGCTTGGCGTAGATTGCTATGAAACGTTTTCCCCTACAGCTTCATTTTCCTCCCTCCGCCTGTTACTCACCATGGCAATCTCCAACAGCTTGTTTATTCACAGATTTGACATCTCCGCGGCATACCTACACTTGCCTATTTATGAGACCATGTACGTTGAACCACCAATCCATTTGCAACCAGAGCTGAAAGGCAAGGCTATGTGGCTGATCAAATCCCTTTACGGCATGCAACAAGCCGCACAATGCTGGTGGAAATTCTTCAAAGGGGTACTGGAGGAGTCTGGGGTTTCTGGAAATTCAATCAAACAGACCATCTATGTGTACTGCAAAGGGCCCGCCACAATTGCAATATGGCTCCATATTGATGAGGGCCTTGTTTTTGGGAACAACCTATGAGAACTTGACCTCCTACGGAAGCGGCTCCAAAAACAAGTCAAAATCAAGTGGGAAGAGTTGTGTAACCAAATTTTTGGGATCAACCTGAATTGTATGGCGGAAGCCTTCCACCTGAAACAGTGTCTACTCATTGACCAAATTTTCAAGAAGTGGAAGTCCAAATTAACCGCTGCCCTCCTCATGTCTACAACCACCCTGCCACACCAACCCCTCACTACACCTGCCCAAGGTAACCCTGTTGGAGCCAACGTCTATCAATCCTTCATTGGCTCTCTCAACTACTCCGCACTGGGGAAAGGCCCCCATATCTTGTTTGCTGTCAATTACCTCTCCCGTTACAGAAAATGTTCACTTGAAAAACACTGGCTTGCCTTGTACCATCTCATACGCTATGTAAAAACCTCCAAAGCACGCAAACTAAAATTCCAACCAAGGAGCAATGACATCCAACTATGGGTTGACACAGATTGGGGAGGCAAGTTCCATCAATCAACGTCTGGTTTACTTTTGCTACTAAATCACTTCCCAATCTCCTGGGGCTCAAAAAAATAAAAGACCATTGCAACTTCAACCTGCAACACAAAATTTATTGTGTTAGGAATGGCTATGGAACTATTTGTGTCTTTACTTACTATGTGTCTTGATTTTGATTCTTATTTTTCTTCTCATATATTTTCAACAACCGCGCGGATGTACTTGTAGCAACCAAGGACCAATCAAGGTCCCATATGAAACATATATCACACAATTTCTTCTTCATAAACAATCTGATATGCAACCTAAATCTCCAGTTGAATTGAATAGCGACCAAAAATCAACTGGCTGACATATTTACAAAGCAACTCAGGCTAAACAAACAGTTATTTTCTGCAAATCATTTCTACTGGTTATAAAATGCTAAGTTTGTGGCGGGGTGTTGTAATATACAAATGTAGCCTCCTAAATAAATACAAGATATCTCTATATACATACAAATTTAACATTACATATCACTTATCCTTGAAAGTTGTATATACTATATCTAGCCGTGCATATCCTTGCAATAAACCTCATGGATTCTGACTCCTAACTAATCACAATCTTCAATTTAACTTCTCCTCAATGCAATCAGCACCATTGCTTGAAACTCAAATCCTCTCAATAAAATCTTGATCTTTGCTTGAAAAAAATGCTACCCAAACTAACTCAACTCTCTCAACTAAATTTTTTAACGTGACTGCCACCTATTTTAGTGTGCCTGGTGAGGTCTCAACTTCCAGTCCTCATACGCACCAATCAAATAAACCATCTATCTTCTTCTCAGTTCCAATCTGCTCCCCTTCCATCTTTCACACAACCACCCCACGTACTATAGGGCAATTCTTAGATGATTGTGAGCGCGAAGGAATGCTGAGTGCAAGGGCAAGTGCGAGTAGCGAGACTCAGTTGCAAAGTTCAAACTTGGTTATGCCACTCAACAAACGGCCAGAGGAATGGAATGTGTTTCGAGGAAGGAAACTCAACTTGAGTCCGATGTGATAACTAGGTTGTAGAAAAATGCAAGAACGTATGAAATTAACTAACTGAGGAGACAATCATCAGACAAGGGGATAGCCCTTATAAGGTAATCCAAAGTGAATAGATACAACCTGGTGGTGAGCTAACTACAGTTGAAGCGGTGAGGCAATGAATGACAGGAACGGGATAGGAAATGAAGCAGTAGTACAACCATGTTCAAGGTCATGGCTTAAGTGCAAGAAAATAGAATCTGAGCGTAAAATTGTATGAAAAATTGGGAAAGGAGCGAGTGACGTTGAAGGTAATGCAAATGAGAAGTAATAGTGTATGCAGGGTAGGGACTAGTCCAATTGCAAACTGTACAGTAATGATGGCTTAGTTAAACATAGATGCGAACTAACAAACAGTGTGTAAACAAAGATGGAAGTCCAAGGCTGTTGATTGGCCAGGGAAGGAGATTGGATCTCATGATGGATTGCCAACCGGTATGGAGTTAACCGCTAAGTTTGCAAGTATATACTGAGTTGGTCACCGAGATTGGAAGGTCAACGCAAGACAGAGGAAGTAGCAGATCGCACCATTGATGTTGTGCTTTATTTGTGTCACGCTTTTAGACTGAGGTAGATGGTACTGAGGAGAGGACATGTCAAATTGATGAAGACAATAATCCCTAAGTGCAAAGCGTGACACCATCCTACTCAAAATTCTCATCTATCCAGGTCTGTCTTTTGTGATAAATGCTAATTTTATTCAAGTTTTTTGTGTTTGAATTTCAAGACTGTTGAGCAAAGCTACCAGGAAATTGATTAATTGCTAATGATGTATAAAAAATTTTATTTCTTATTTTCTGCTGCTAATAATAAATAATGATCATTGAAAACAAATAAAAATAGAAATTAAGTGAGGTGAGAAAACAACACAGGGTGATGAGAACCACTATTTATACTCAATTCCTTCACTAATGGGTGTGAAATTTCCCAGTGGACTCACCTCTACAGTCAAAGCATATTGGAATTCTCAACCTTCAATGAGATTTTCCTCCCCTGAAATTATAATTAGAAATTAATATTTTCCTTGGCGTTGTTCCTTCTTTCTTGAGTAGTTGAGGTTTTCTATTTTGCAAATTTAAAATTCTCATCATTTTTATCTTCTTCTTAAGATCTTCTGAAGTATGGTAAATAGGTTTTGAAATTTTAAAAGCCATGATGATTACCTGCTTATTGAACTTTTGGTCATTGATGAGTTGAAAGTTGTTGATGTGTTGGGTGTCTTGCTCAGGTAATCATTGTTATTTTTTTTTATGTTTGGGGGCATGCCTCATATTTTTTTCCTGTGATTTGTGTGTGATATAAATTTCTGATTGGGTTGAGAGAATGCACAGAATGGCTGAGGCCATCTGCTCAACACACCACGGTTCCCCAGGCTTTATCATTGAAAATGGTAACAAAACCATAATCAATGCATATTAGGTGTGCTTTTTGCAATTGAGAGAGTTGGTAAATAAGTCAGCTACCACATCTTCAGTTGGTATGAATTCTGTTTTAATTTCCTTGTTTACAACTGTGAAAATTAGGGCCAGCAATTAGCTGAGTGGCAGGAGGAGAATTAATTAAAGAAAAAGAAATGCTGGACACCATGTGTCTATAATAACTAATGGGCTCTCACAATGGGGCAATATATTGGATAATTGATTGGATGAATATGAATGGATGTGATAAAAACAGCAGGGAGAACAGCTCCTTTAGTACAAAATTGGCCCTCATGTGGGCTCATGTTACAACAAGAGAGAAAGCAAGAATTCCGCCCTCAAAAGGCTCTAATGGCTCTAAAACCAGCCTTGCATGGTTAAATACCAAGGAAGGGGCCTAGTTGGCCCCAATCAGTCCCTGTGACTGATAGAAACAGCCCTGGTTGGACCCATATGGTCCAACCAACATTGCTTGGAACTTTTGCTCCCTACTAACTACCATTCATTGGTTATTTATGGCTGGGGTGGTCTCCATGAACCCCAGCCTATCCCCCCAGCCCCTCCTGGGCTGGTGGGTGTGTCACTTACACCAATTGGAACAGCCACCCCTCCAGGGAGGGTGGGTTTGTGCTACTCACACACCAGGGGGGGGGAAGTCCAAAGGACATGCGTGCCCCCCCTCTAATCTCACATTTGAGGGAGGAGGTGATGAAATCCCCTCCCCCATGGCTGTCTGGTACCGCCATTGCCACCAAAAACACATTGGCTGTGGCAGCAGCAGAAAACAAAATTGATGGGGGGGTGGTCAGATCCCCCCCTCATCATTGGTAACACAAAGTTAACCTGGTGAGGTGGTCAAGTACCCCCAAGGGTTGTTGCTCCTCCTGTTAAAATACTGATGCACTCAGGTAATGTGAAGATTAATTTTTAATACAAATTGGATGCAAAAATGGGCCTCCTCGGCCCATTGGACATCACGTGGGCCATGTGGGCCTATGTGGATGTTATTGGTTTTGGGCATTTGGGCGCCAAAACACATTTTCCAGGTGTTTTGGGACACGGGCCCTGACAGGCCTGCTAGGGTGGATTGGCCACCTAAGCCAGACAGGCTCATTTGAGCATAACTGGGCCCAAGCTTTATTGTGGACATACTTTGCCAGACAGGCTGGCCCTCCAAAGTATGTATTTTATGGCTTTTGGGCCTTGGCGGCGCATTGAGCCACCACCCATGATGCGGCCTGCTTGGGGCCGCTCGTTTCCTGCCTGGGCCCATTGCTGGGCCTGACGGCCAGCGCGGGGCTGTTTTGCGGGGAATGGGACTCTTTTTGGAGTCCTCCCACCCGCTGTGTGCAAGGCCGCAGCCCCAGTGGCGCCACCTGGCTGGTTGCAGCCGCCGGGGTGGGTTGCGGCTGAGGTGGCTGGCGGCCCCTGCCTCCCTCCCTCCCATTGCTTGGTTGTGAGGGGGAGGGAGGATTTCTGGTCCTCCCTCCCATCCAGACCAGCAAGGACAGGCCGCGACAAAGCAACCAGAAATGTGGGGTGGTATTTGACCACCCACCCACCTCAAGCAAAAACAATTTTCAGGGGCCATCTCCCCCCCCCTTACCAAGGGGGAGGTGACCTGGGGCTAGGTGGGCTTGACCACTGCTAAGCCGACTGTTTGTTTGCTTTGTTCTGGGGGTATCAACCTCCAGGGCTCCCTGGGCGGGGGGATTTGACTGCTCCCTCCAGGAATTGAGACAGAGAGAGGGGGGGGGGGGACACGCATGTCTGCTGGTTAAACCTCTCCTCCTGTAAGTTTGACTGGACCCAGAGTGTTTCTGGGTCCACCCTGGCCAATCTGAGGGCCAGGGGCTGGTTGCCTCCTGCAACCAGCCATGTGAGTTGGTAATAAGGACCAATACTGTCAAGAGGGAATTGTAACCAGGTAACAGGGATGATTGTAATAGAAAAACAGCCAGGGTCTGAACAGCAAAAAGGGCTGGCTCAGCCCAGTAAGGGTGGAAACACCAAACTCAAAAAGTACAGGCTGGTCATAAGGGTTCAGGGACTAATGCCAATTGGCCTGAGTAAGCCCAAACCAAGTAACAAGGCTTGTAGAGCCTGTAGAGCCCATTCGGGGTGGAATGTTTGTCTTTTTCTTGTCATTATATGAGCTCCACATTAGCAAAATCTTTTTTTTAGGAGCTCTTCTCCCTGCTGTTTTCCATCCATTTATTCATCAATCCATACACATTCACCATTGTGCCATTGCCTCTGCCTCATATTTAGGATCAATCATAACAAATTATTGTCTAAGCATTTCTTTTGCTTTAAGTACTTCTCTTTGAATAAGCTTTTGGGCCAATAATTCTCACAAATTATCAGTACCATCATCATCATTACTTCCAAGAAGAATAGACACTTATACCTTACTCTGATGAGATCTGTGTCAGTATGATAGTGGATGGAAAGGATGAGATGGATTACGTTAGTTAAGGAAATCAGAGAGATCCAGAAAATGAGAAGAGACAAGACATTATGAAAAAATGAGGAACAGAAAGAGAGAGAATGAGAGAAGAGATACCTGTGCCAGTATGATAGTGGATGGAAAGGATGAGGAAAAAGAGCTTTCAATCCTCCACATACTGACACAGGTATAGTACAAGAGCCGTGAAATAGATTTGAAAGGTGTGTGGCAGACACTACGCATAGAATGTGGGAAGCTATTCTAACACCCCCCCTTCCTGCACACCTAGATGGAGAATGATATGACAGATAAAAAAAATGACAACAGACAAGAAAGAAAAGAAATCAGGGAAATACTCCCAGGAGTGAGCAGTGTTTTTCGAGTAGAACCCTGGAGAGCGGCTTGGTAAGCATGTTGGCAAGCATGTCTCTTGTCAACAAATGAATGAGATTGAAGGCTTTCAACTGAACTTACTCCCTTATGAAATGATATTGCACATGAATGTGTTTTGTACGCGCATCATGTTTGGGGCTTTTGGCCAGGGCTTCAGCGCCCTTGTTGTTGACGTGGATTGGAATTGGACATTCAGGAAGTAGTTGCAGTTGGTGAAGGAGATGTCAAAGCCACAGGCCCTCTTTACACGCATTGGATAGAGCCTTGTATTCTGCCTCAGTGCTGGATAGAGATACAGTGACATGTTTTTGTGACTTCCAAGATATGGCTCCTTCACCTAGCAAATAGACATAGCCTGAAGTGGAACAACAATAATCACAATCTTCTGCCCAGTCTGAGTCTGAATAGCCCGACAGTTCTAGAGTCCCTCCAAGTTTGAGTGAAATTGATTTGGTGGAGATGACATAGTTGAGAACATGAATGGCATCCTGCCATTGAGCTTCCAAGGGATCACAAAGATGCTGAGAAAGTTTGTTGACCACAAAAGCTACGTCTGGCCTTATACATTTCAAGATCCACAAGAGAAAGCCTATGATCTGATTTTATGGACCAGACGAAGGTGCTTCTTCAGGCGTTTTACAACAAAGGAGCTTTAAATTTGAGTCAGAGGGAGTTGACACCAATGTGAAATTGCCGTTGAGAAATTTTTCATTGAGATTGTCAATATAGTGAGATTGATTGAGAAAAAGAAGTTGTGATAATCTTTCTTGTTTGATTTGAAGAGAAAGAAAATTGTGGAGTTCTTCATCTGCCCCAATTGTAAACTTCTTGCCCAGGGACGCAATGAGTTCATTGACAAATTTAGGTGTACCAACTATGGCCAAGTCATCAACGTTCTTTGTCAACGCTCCTTGAAGTTTGCCCTGGCTGAGCTTGAAGTAGAGGGTTGGATCATATTATGAGTTGACAAGACCCAGGTGTGTGAGAGCTTGATGAAGTTTGATGTTCCACTGTCTGGGTGATTGTTTGAGCCCATATATAGACCTTTCTAGCTTACATACCCAGTCCGGATGAGAGGAGTCTTCAAAACCTGGGGGCTGCTCCATGAAAACCTCATGATCAAGACAAACATTCAGAAAGGCTGTTTTAAAGTAAACCTGGTGGCCTTTCCAGTTGTTGAATGCAAGAAGACTGAAGATGAGTCAAAGAGTTTCAAGTCGTAAGGTAGGTGAGAATACCTCTTTGTAGTCCAAGCCTTGAGTTTGAGTATAGCCCATGGCCACCAGACAAGCTTTAAGTTTTTGGATTGAGTAATCTGCGCGTTTCTTTATCTTGAAGACCCACTTTGACTTGATGATTTTTTTTTTTCAAGGTCAACAAACAAGCTTCCACGTATGCATACCCAAAAGAGAGGCAAATTTGTTGTCAGCAGCTTTGAGCCTAGGGTTTTATTGGGTGACTTGAGTAGTTGCTTCCAAGTCTTCGGAGTGTCCACATTGTTGACCTTAGTGACTGACTTTGACCATTGGCCCAGGCTGTCTGGAGGACTTTGAGTACGTGTAGATCTCCTGGTTGGTTGAACTGGCTCGACGGTGGGTCTTGGAGGCTTAGTTAAATCAGGAAGAGGAATACGGGTGATGAGGTTGTTGGGAGCAGGAGAGACAGGTCGTATGGGTGGTTCATTGGAAGATGTAGATTCACTGGGAAAGGACATCTGATCAGAGGAATCAGAGTTAATGTTGGAAGTGGATTGAATCCTGTTTTGAGGGGAATGAATTGAGTCTTTGAGCTTCCTGTTGACACCTTTGCAAAGAGTTATGACTAGCGGCGGAGAATCAATGGGTGACAAAGGAAGTGGATTGGGTTGCAGCTGAGCCAGCAAGGGACAAGAGATGGATGTTGCAACGGGCCATGGTAATTTGAATTCCACTACTGGAGACCGTGAGACCAAATTGTGGGAGTAAGGAAAAACATCATCTACAAACATAATGTTGAGGGAATTAACAGTTGTGCGTCGTTTGAGGTCAAGAAGGCAAGCACCATTGCCGTGTTGAAGAGGTGATAGAAAGATGGTGAGTTTAGCTTTTGATCTGAGCTTTTTTTGATTTGCTTCTGGAACCTTATAGTAGGTTTTGCAACAAAAAGGATGAATTTGAGAAATTGGGGGACAAGGTGCCCCAAGAACAGAAAGCGGTGATTTGAAACCAGATGGAGTGTGGCAAGGGAAGTGATTGTGGTAGCTGAAAGAGTGATGTAACAAATCATCCCAGAATGACTTTGGAACCAATGCTTGCATAAGAGAGCAGCAAACTATATTCCCAATGGTGCGATTGGTCCTTTTGGCTACCCCATTCAGTTGAGGAGAGTGCGGGGGACCTGGTTTGTGGTGAATACCAGAATTTGTGAGGTAGGATGAGAAATGAAGGGAAATGTATTTGCCTCCATTGTTGGTTTGAAGACCAAGTATGGGTTTTTGTGAGAGAGATTTGAAAGACAATTTGAAAATTTTGAAATAAAAGAATACATTGCTTTTTTATTTGATTGGGAAAACCAAAACAAATTTGGAGTAGTCATCCACAAAGGTAACAAAATAGTGATATCCCTCCCAAGATGGAACATTGAAGGAACCAATGTCTGAGTGAATTAATTGTCTGGGTTCAGTCAAATGGTAAGGATGCCAAGATTTGAAGGGTGTGCAATGCATTTTGCATTGGACACACACAGGAAATTTTTGGACTTTGATTTCATTCAATGGGGAAGGGAGGATTTGAAGGTCTTGGAGAAATTGCTTAAGTGGTTTGAGACCTAAATGAGAAAACCAAATGTGTTAATCCATTAAGAATTGTTTAGTAGGCATAACTGCTGAAGTATCAGTGTGAGAAAGGCTCACAGGATCCAAGGGCAAGTAGTAAAGATTTACTTTTCTGTAACCCAAGCCTACCTGTTTGCTGATTGCTTCTAGGTTGACATCTGAAAAGATGGAGCAGTCGCGTGAGGTGAAGACAACTGTGAGTCCTATGTTTCATAGGCCCGCTATTGATAAGAGTGGTTTGTGTAGATAAGGAACAACCAGTGTTTGAATTGTTGGTCCACCACCAAAGCGAAGAGACAACAGTCCTTTGTGAGTTGCTCTGACCAAGGAGTGATTGGCAAGTCTGACTGGAGTGCAATCTTGCTGGATGTTGGTGACCAACAAGAGGTGTGGAGTCATGGATACCAAACATCCAGAGTACAGATTAGCATCCAGGGAGGCTTTCCTAGCTTGTGGGATTGAGTTCAAGACTACAGCATGGCTGGCTGCCACCTCTAGATCCAAGCCAGAGAATGCCAAATCCTCTTTGGTGGTGGAGTGAGGTTGAGAAGAGGAAAGAGCCGCAGTGGTGGTCCTGCCGGCCGTGGCCGGAGGAGGTTGAGGTTTCTTCTCCTGTTTTATTTGAGAGGAATCCGACTGAGACTTGGGATTGGCTTTGATTTCCAAAAGAAGACAACAGGTATTGTTGCAGTTATTGAGTTCATGTCTGTCAACATTGCAGAAGTAGCAGTGATTGGCTGATTTTTCTTGAGACAAGCCTTTGCGGGTGTTTGAAGTTTTGGAAGAAGAAAGTGAGGCTTCAACTTCTGTTTGAGATTGCCGCCTGGTGTGTTTGTTTTTGAGGCAATTGAAAATATTTTTGGATTTGACATTTTCTTGATTCATGTACGCCAAAACACAGTGTAACCAGTCCTGCGGGATCGAGCTGAGGAGTGCAGCAAAGTGAACGTTATCCGCCGTGAGTGGTTTGGTGGGAGTGATGAGAGAATTGAGCCTCTCATGAAAGCATGCCATCCACTCAATGTGAGAGAGAATATCATTGCTTTCCATCTTTCTCAGAAGGAGTTGTTTAAGCCAGTAAACCCTAACGCCTGTCATTTGATCTTGATTTGCCTTGTTGAGAGCGAGCCACATGCCGTGCACATATTGACAATTTTTGCAAACGTGTCTGGGATTGGATGGTTCAAGAGGTTGGATGATTAGAGCACAGGCAATTTTGTTTTCTGAGATCCACGCATCTGACAGAAAATCTGGGCAAGGTTTTTCAATGATATATTCCAGACCCTCCGCTTTGAAAAAGGCAGTAACTACCATCTCCCAATCAAGATAGTTTGAGGATTTGTAGTTTTGCGGACAAAAGTTTATGAGAGACTGAAGCGGTACCTTCCAAGCCAAAGTTCAGCATGGCAGAAAGTAACTTTAGGGACAAGGACAGATTGGGTTTGTGAGGGAAGGGTGGAGGGGGCAAGGACCTATGATCTAGATTGCTTTGAAGATGAGCATATGAATCCTCATGTTGATTTTACGCAGTTGGTGTGCAAGGGGCTCATAACCTGATGATATCTGTGTCAGTATGATAGTGGATGGAAAGGATGAGTTGGATTACGTTAGTTAAGGAAATCAGAGAGAGCCAGACAATGAGAAGAGACAAGAAATGATGACAAAATGAGGAACAGAAATAGAGAGAATGAGAGAAGACATACCTGTGTCAGTATGATAGTGGATGGAAAGGATGAGGAAAAAGAGCTTTCCATCCTACACATACTGACACAGGTATAGTACAAGAGCCATGAAATAGATGTGAAAGTTGTGTGGCAGACACTACGCATAGAATGTGGGAAGCTATTCTAACATACTCTGGACAACCTAAAAGACCTCAAATTTTCCAAGAAGATGTCCTATATCACAGAGTCCAGCTCCACAAAGATTGTTTTTAATGGTCAAAACTATAGTGCTTGGTCTGTCTTAATGGACAGTGAGTTGGAAAACATTTTTTGTGGGGAGATTATGGATGCAGATGACACTTTGATTAGTTCAGAGGTAGAGAAGAAGTCTTATCATCTCATTCTTAGGCATTTGGATGAAAGTCATGTGGCATGTGTTTCTGAGAATTCAAATGATGAACAGAAGAGGATGGGCAGCATTGTATGGAAAATTCTCAAGGCCAAGTATGCTGGTAACTCTTTCCACCAAAAGGGGATTTCCTTCAATAAGTTGTTCAAGTTGAAATTTGCCAAATGCAAACAATTTGTGGGGGAGGAAAGATAAATTATTGCTAATTTCAAGTAATCTGGGCTGAACATGGATCCTGGGTGTTTGTCACTCTTAATTCTTCAAAAGCTACAAAAAGAATATGAGCCCTTGGTTAGGATTATATCTCAATTAGATCCCCTTCCTGGAAAATAGGATGTGCTTAGAAGGATTGAAAAGTATGATCTTCAATTTAGGATGAAGGAGGGAACAGGAAATGCTCTGGTGGGAAAGACAGGAAAATATGGGAAGAAGGCAAAGGCAAAAAGGGATTTATCAAAATTCTTGTGTTATAATTGTCAGAAGAAGGGAAAATATGCAAAGGATTGCAAGGAGGCCAAGAAGAGGAAGAAATCTGAGGAAATTGAAAAGGAAGACAAAGAGGTCAACCTTGCCATGGAAAATGCTGCTATGGTGGCATTGGATGTTTCAATGGAACAAGCTGTTGAGGAACAAGTCCCCAACAAGAAGGCTTAAATTAATGAGGATCAAGAAATGGACTTGATTGATTATGAAGAGAGTTGAAGGAGGATGTTCTTGTTTTGATTGATTCTGGTTTTACAGACCACATGGTTTTTGAGACAAATTTCTTTTCAAATCTTAGAGATTCTGATGGTGTTGTAAATATTGGCCAAAAAGGAAGAACAATTCAGATTAAAGGAATTGGAAAATTTATTCCCACAAATCACTTGGGTTTCAAAATATCCACTGATAAAGTGTTCTATGTACCAGATTTGCCTTATAACCTTGTGTCTCTTGGAGTTCTTGGTAAAATTGGTTTCCAGATTTGTAATCTTAAAGAAGACAAGTTTTTTGTTAATTTGAATGGGAGAACTATCCTGAGTGGAAAATTTCAGAATAAGTTTCTTTGTGAAAACTTGTTCAAGTTTTCCGCTCTGAGCACTGTTGCTCACAATAGAAGTGGCCGTAAGGTAAAGTACAGAAACTGTGAAAGTTTTACTTTAGGTGCCAAGAACAGGAATGTGTTTTCAAAGAGTAGAGATTGCACAGAAGTTCCTAGAGGAGAATTTTCCATTGATTTGGCAGGGCCATTTTCACCAGTTTCCCTTGGGGGGGCAAAGTACTTCATCAATCTGGTTGATACAGCAACTAATTATGTTTGGGTGAAACCAAAAAGAACAAAGGATCAGACAACAGAGGAGGTTTCATTAATCTTCAAATTCTGGAAAGAGAATGGTTTGATGAGGGAGATCAAGAGGGTTATTAATGATGGAGGGGGTGTGTTTGTGAGTAAAGAGTTTGAGAAGCTATTGAATTATTATGGTATCACTCATATAGTCACTACTGCTAGTACTCCACCAAACAATGGAATATCAGAGAGGATGAATAGGAATTTATTGGACAAAGTCAGAAATATCATGGCTCAATCTGGTCTACCAAAGTTTTTATGGGCTTAGTTGTTGTACACAGTGTGTATGTTGCACAATATTGTAAGCGTTAATGGGAAAAGTCTGCATTATCTGTTTTGGAAGTTGTACCCCAAACATCACACCTAAGAACAATTGGTTGCTTAGTGTATTATAGTGTCTGCCATAATGGAATGGTTGGAAAGTTAGATCCTAGAGCCAGAACAGGGGAACTTGTAGGATATAATTTAATAAGTAAGTCATACAGGATTTATTGTCCAGGGACAAGAAAGGTTATCCATAGTAGGGATGTAAAATTTGAAGAAAGTACCTTTCCACTCAAAAGGAGTGAAGATAGTACTGTTTAGGAGTCACAGCAGGAAATAGCATTGGAGCCTATGTAACCAGCAGATGCTGTAGAGAATACCATTAGTGATGATATTGAGATGGCAGACATGCCACAGGAGGGTTCAGTACCCGCTTCAGGGGAGTCTGTGGAATCAGAACCTAATGAGCCTTCAACTCCAGTTAGAAGGAGTGGAAGGACAAGGATACCTGTTGATAGGTATGGAGAATGGAAGTCCCATTATGCTTCTGCAGAATAAAAAAAAGATACGCTTTTGGAACAATGTATGCTTAATAAGATTCTACAGTTAAGTTCAGAAATGGGCAATAAGGTTAACCCAAATAGCTTTGGCCAAGCTATGGATTCTGATGACAGAGCCAATTGGAAGACATCTATTTTTGAGAAATTTGATTCTCTGGAAAATAATTGTGTGTTTGAAGTGGTTAAGCTGGATTTAGTTCCAAAAGGAAAGACCATTTTTGGGTCTATGTTATTGTTGAATAAGAAGTTTGATACTAATGGAGTTTTGAAGAGGTTCAAGGCTAGATGCATTGCACAAGGCTTCAAGCAGAAAGATGGTATTGATTACCAAGAGACTTTTTTGCCAACTGGAAGGCTTTCCACCTTCAGGTACATCATTGCTCTAGCAGTGAAGTTGGGTGAAGAAATCAGACAGGCTGATTTTGTGACTGCATACTTGAATGCAAAACTTGGAGAGGAGGAGACTTTTTATATGTTGATTCCTGAAAGTTTCAAGGAATGGCTTGTGGAGACCAAGCCAGAAACTATGAATAAAATATGTGTGAGAAGTTTCCTCTCAGCGGATAAAGGGGAATATGTCCTCAAGCTGTGTAGATTGCTGTATGGATTGAAGCAAGCAGCTAGGTCATGGTATAACACCATGAGTAAGAAACTGGTAGAGATTGGTTTCAGGAAAAGTGAGACCAACCCTCGTCTCTTTGTGAGAAAGGATGCAATTTTTTTTTTGGGTAAAGGTTTTATTATCATTATTGGGAATGGTAAGGATAGAGTCATGAAGGAACTCAAAAAGGAGTTCAAGATAAATGATCTTGGCCTGGCACAACAGGTGCTGGGAATGAAAGTTAGTAAGAGTGATAATGAGATCAAGTTGGATAAAAACCATTATGTGTTAGCTCTACTTAAGTAGTATGGCTTAGAGGATGCAAAGGAGTTTTGTAATCCAATGCAGTCTAAAATTTGGTTAGAAAAGTCTGCAGATGAAGAGAATCTGGATTTTTTCCAATCCAGGAACAATTATAGGTCAGCTATTGGATAACTGAATTATTTGGGGCAGTTTACAAGCCCAGATATTGCTTATGCAATTGGAATCTTGTCACAACACTTAGAGAAACCAAGCATGAGGAATTGGTCAGAGTTTAAGAGATTTATGAGGTATCTTAAAGGAACAAGCAGTCTGGGAGTGCATTTTTCAAAGTTGGAAAAATTTGATTTGGTTGGTTATTCTGATGCAAGTTGGGAAGTGGGTAACACTAGGGAATCAACAAGTTGTTTTTTATTCTTTTTAGGAAAGAATCTAGTGTCATGGGTGTCTAAGAAGGTGTACGCAATAAGTCTTTCATCAACAGAAGCAGAGTACAGAGTGTACCTGTCAGCTTCACAGGAGGCAAAGTGGTTGAGAAAGGTCTAAGAGGATACTCATAAACCACAAGGGTTTGTGTTTTTTATTCTGATAATAAGAGTGCCATTGCATTGGTAGAAAACAAAGTGTTCAATTCAAGAACAAAACATATTGATGTTCATTATAACTATATACATTAGGCTATGAACTGCAGAGAGATAGTGTTATGGTACATGCCCACTGTAGCAATGATTGCAGATATCTTAACTAAGGCATTAGATAGGAAAAAAAAATCAAGGTTTTGTGTCTAGTATGCATATGGCATCCCTTTTGGATTGAGGGGGTGTGTTAAAATATGGATGCGCTCAGGTAATGGGCATATGAGGGTGTAATCTAAATTGGATGCAAAAATGGGCCTCCACGGCCCATTGTACATCACGTGGGCCAAGTGGGACTATGTGGATGTTATTTGTTTTGGGAATTTGGGCGCCAAAGCATGTTTTCCAGGTCTTTTGGGACACAGGCCCTGACAGGCCTGCTAGGGTGGATTGGTCAACTTAGCCAGACAGGCTTATTTGAGCAAAACTGGGCCCAAGCTTTATTTTGAACATACTTGGCCAGATGGGCTGGCTGTCACGCCTCACACTTAGGGATTATTGTCTTCATCACTTCAACATGTCCTCTCCTCAGTACCATCTACCTCAGTCTAAAAGCGTGACAAAAATAAAGCACAACATCAATGGTGCGATCCGCTACTTCCTCTGGCTCGCGTTGTGGAAAGAATAAAGGTTATCCCCCTATAATTGTCCCAAGGTTCGGAAGTTAACGGTTACCTGCGTTTGAAAGGAGATGAGGATCCCCAAAGTTGCACTAGAATGAGAAATAGAAATAATAGATAAAAAGATAAAGAAAAAGTAGAGAGAGAGAAATCACCAATCCTTCAATCCTCAGAACTTTCCACCTGGATGTGTATCCGGTATGAGTTCCTTTAATCTCCTGGTGAGATGAGTGATTCAATCTGATGATGATATTCTTCCTCCTCTTCCTCTTTGATGCTCTGATGATGATCCAATCCTCCTCCCCAACCCAGAGTTGAGAGTGAGGATAAGTCCTCCCTCTCAACCCTAACCTAAGTACACGCGCAAATAACAGTATGACAACAAAACAGAAAAAAATCCCAAAACAGAAACCCTAGCCTCCTCTCCCCACCTCCTCCATATCCAAACCGGCGCGCCCGCAAACCTAGTCAAGCGCACTACCTTCCAAATCCGATCTCCGGGGCGGATCGCCACCCACGCCGCATCCAATTCTGAGCCCGACCCGTCCACCAGGTGCGGAGCCAAACAGCGGCTGCTGCTGATCCAGCAACTGCCGCTGCTGAGCACGCCGCATACCCTAATGCTGAGCCCGCTCGCCCCCAATGCTGAGCGCGCAGCCCTGACGCAGTTCCCAATACGTGTATATAAATTGACACCACATCCCCCCCCAACTTGAGTTCTGTCCCCAGAAGTTCCCATCGCTTTGCCACACCATCACCTCCGCTACTTTTGCTCCACCCCCACCACTTTCCACTACCAACTTCCCCGTTCTCCTCCCCACTTGTCCCCATCATGCTCCCTTGCAAGTTCTGCGCTCGGAACGGGCACACGTGCTTGATCATCCCCGGTCGTCGCGCCTGTTCAGCTTGTTGTTGCGGTCATCGTCGCTGCTTGCTTAGCGACAGCATCCCTCAGGCTCCCCCCCAATCCGGCTCTTGCCCCAGGCCGTACAAGAGGGCTTTTCCGGACCTGTTTGTGGTTTCAGACGACAAACCAATCTTGGAAGGATTGTGGACACCACCTGGTTCACCTCCACCCCGCTGCCCCCGAGCTCCGTCACCCACTACTTTGCATGTGAGCCGCTACTCGGAATCACCCCTCCGCCCGGCTGGACCTCCGCAACGGGGCAAATACAAGACTTTGGAGGAATGGCGCGCGGAGACCCGCGCTTGGGCCGCTGCTGTCAGCGTGAACCAAACGGTACCTGACCCAAGACTCTCTGGAAGACCCGCAGCCGCGCCAGCACCTCCTCCTCCTACCCCACGACCGCCAACACCGCCCGCGCCACCAGTGGACTCGGATGAGAGGCCTGCAACCCAAGACTCTCCTCCGCCTCCGTCACCAATTGTTGTCCCGTCATTGCCTTCAGCTGGACCAAGCCCCCCCTTTGGTTCCCCAGAGGGCTCACCTTCACCGGCCGCTCCTCCAGCCAGCCCTCCCGAGATCCCGGAGATTCCAATTGTTATGGCGCTCCCGACGGCCGGCTTTGAAGCTTTCGCGGAGAGGTTGACCATGATGCTCCGGAACTTCCTCGCGATCCCCAGCGCGCAATCCTTGGAATCCCGGCGCGAACTCCTGGCATCTTTCCGGGCTCTACTGGCGGCTTTGAGGGGGGAAATGGAGGAAATGATGAAGATGGCGTAGGCGCATTGCTCCCCTTTTTCCCCTTCTCCCTTTCCTCTTTTCTTCTCTTCTTGTTGCTTTTATCGTGCTTCCCTTTTACGTTAAGAAAAATACATGTCTCCGCGCTGTGGTAGTCCAAACCTGTCCTATAGCCATCAGACTCACTTTTCTAGTGTAACAACAGCTCAAACCCTCAAATTAACCTCAGAAATGGATTCTACATTGAAAATAACCCATAGTCACTCAGCCAACATACCCCTCTATCTCTCATGGATTAGAAGATACAGCCCAAGAAACCTTCAACTGTGGCAAACTCATACCCACCCAGGTGTCACATCTCTGTGGAAGACATAAGGCATACCTAGTAAACCCTCAAGTACATACCAGTGGCAGCTTATCCTCAAGACCAGGACCACACAACAACCAGTCCATCCAGAATACAGCATACAGATACAGGAGGCAGTGCAGCATGCCAGATCCAGTCACCTCATCCAGAATACAGAATACAGATACAGAAGGCAGTGCAGCATGCCAGATCCAGTCACCTCATCCAGAATACAGCATACAGATACAGGAGGCAGTGCAGCATGCCAGATCCAGTCACCTCATCTAGAATACAGCATACAGATACAGGAGGCAGTGCAGCATGCCAGATCCAGTCACCTCATCCAGCATACAGTATACAGATCCAGGAGGCAGTGCAACCAGTCCAGATCCAGTCACCACAGCCAGAATACAGCAATACAGATACAGGAGGCAGTGCAGCATGTCAGATCTGGTCACCTGAACCCAACAAACATGCAGCAAATACACATACAAGAGGCTGTGCAGAAGTATACAGGAGCAATATATGCAGGAGAAAGTGGAACCAGCCTTAACCAGAACCAAACAAACCAACAGTATTGCACAGCAATACATGTAGGTAGAAGCAAGAATCACTGAATAAACTACCAGTACAGCACAGCAATATACCTTATCTGAACTACACAGCAATCTATGCAAGGCTGTGCATGCATGAAACCCCTGTACAAGCTTTTCCCAACCAGCAGAAATGCCTCATGTAACTGTACAAACTTTTCCCAACCAGCAGAAATGCCTCATGTAACTGTATCTCACTGTTCCTCACCAGAACAGGGAGAACCCTCAGGGGCAGCCTTGAGCACCCCTGGGGGCAGGATTTGTCTATTTAAGGAGGGCCTCTCTGCCCTATCCAAGTTGTATACCTACTCACTCAATCATAACCACCCATCTCATCACCTACTCATACCACCCCATCAACCACTCTATCAGTACCCATCTGTGGTACCTACCCAGATAAAATATCAGTGAACCAATTATAAAGGAAACAGGGAATCAGAAACCAAGTTATAACACACCTTTAACCAATTAAACCACCCAACAGGTGCTTGAATAAGGGTTCTTCTGTGACCTAAATATTCAGCACCAAATTAAAGAAGAACCACCCTTCAATTAATAAATAACCCTTACAAAGAAAGAGAGCACAAACAAAAGCAACCACCAACCTTTTCCTCTACCCAGCCCCCTGTGGGTAAACCCATCCTTGGGTCCTCTCCTGAACCACCCCTTTGATAAACCCTTGAACCCTTTAATATTGGGATATTGGTTAAGATAAAATATATCTGATCAGTAAATAACCCATATTCCAATACATCTGGTCCATTCTTCAACAAACCCTACCAATAAAAATCAATAACTAATCTAGGTCTGATCTGAGACCTATATTAAGTCTCAAAGAAACCAGCCATTAATTTAAATAAATTATTGTGCAGACTTACTATAGTACTAGAAGGGCAGGCAATTCAAAACCACTCTTAGTATATACTAATACTCCAAAGGAGTAGAAGTAATACTAAATTCCCCTTCAAGGACTGCCAGCAAGCTATTTGCTACTTTATTTATATAATCCCACAGGAGTCTCTACAATTGGTGTCCCAACAGTGGCATGTTTCCTTCAGATTTGATTAGTTATTAAAAACCATAAAAAATATTGGTGGATTATTAGCCTCAAGAATTAACTCAACATTCAGCAGGCAGAAAGAAACCCATACCAGATAATTGGAGACCTCAAGGACCAACTCAGAGGGATTGAAGATAATAACCAAGAAGTACTATCTTCAATAATCAGGATGGAGAAAGAACTGCAAGAAAAAACCAAAATACCCAGTGGATCCCAAGAAAAGCCAGAGGAAGACCAGGAAAGAAGTCAGAATCAGCCAGGACCTGCAGAAGAAGCAATGGGGAAACTTGCCAACATTACCAAAGTCATAAAACAAATACTTGAAGAAAGAACACCACAGGGAATTCCAGATACCCCATACACCCAACCAAGAACCAGATTTCAGACCCCAACCCCAAGATCAGCATATGGAAGAATCCCAGCAGAAACCATGGAAGAATCAACAAACCCCTCCATAAGCCCAGGAATAAATATATATCCCCAAGCTAGAGAAGAAGGAAGAAGAGCTCATAGGAGCCAATATACTGAAGGAACCCCAGCCAGAAGACCAGTCCAGGATAACCCAATAATCAATAATAATGAACAAAATGGAGTTTTATTAGATGGAAAGAAAGTGAACCTTGAATTTGATGGAACAGAGGTGGAACAGTTTATTAAAAGAGTGGAGAAACTGGCCAGGATTCAGAAGGCAGGGGGAATAGATATAGCCCTAAAATTACCTTTTCTAGTACAAGAAAAGAAGATCAGGGAGTCTATTGAAGATATGGAGGGACATGAATATGCAGACTGGGACCTTTTGAAGAAGGAACTAAAAAGGAAATGGGGCACAGCTACCCCCCTTAGAAGGTTCAATGAGGAGTCCATACCAAGGCTTCTCAGACATACTCAAGAACAGGGAGGCATCAAGACCAAGCATGACTTCAAGAATTTCATTGGGAGTTATGAAGAAATGGTTCTTTACTTCATCAGGATGGGTTATGACAACACCAACTGGGAAAGTGGGGAAAACCTCTGGAAAGCCTTGTCCACTGATCTTAGGAGGGAAGTGAACAGGGAATTGGCCCATGCAGGGAGAATCAAGATTGCAAGAGATGGCAGATACCTCCCACCAGATTTGGAGACCTTGAAGGAATTTGTGGAAATGACCTTGGCCTTATGGGATGTAGATGAAGAAGAAACTCCTAGACCTACCATCAAGAACTTAGTGGAAACCAAGAAGGAAGTCAAGTTTCAGCAACTGGGAATTGATGAGCTCTTGAAAATGAAGGAAGATGTTGCAAAACTCACTGTGGCTTTAAATCAGAAGCAGGCACCTCCCCACTTTGATAGGATCAACCAAGGAATGACACAAAACTTCAGACCCTCATCTCCCAGTGCAGGACCCAGATGGCCAATCAGATGCTACTATTGCAAGGATGAACTCCATACCCAAGTCAACTGTCCAGACTTGGCAGAAGATATAAAGGCCAAAAGGGTGTTTAAACAAGGACCCAACTATTACTTCCCAAACAGAGAACCCATACCTTTTAGCCAGCAGGAAAGCTTCAGAGATCAGGTCAAGAAATTCTCAGAGGCTCAACAAGTCCCAAAATTGGAGGAACCCGAGAAGCAGGAAGAACCAACTAATGTTGCAGCATTCTTGAAGACTGGAGATTGGGAAGCTTGGACAGCACCAGAGGTAAACATGAAGGAATCTCAAGTTCAATGGGGAATGAGAAGATCCCAAAGGTTGGCTGGAAATCCACCAGAAAAGGAAAACACCCAGGAGACACCAGTAACAGACCAAGGAACCTCAGCACCAACTAAAGAATCAGCCCCAGGACCAAGGAAGAGGCAAGCAAGTTACCCAGGAGCATGGGTGGAAGTGGATCAAGAGTCTGAAGATGAAGAAGAGCCCCCCAAAGAATCTGTCAAGGAACCTTTGACTGAACCTGTGAAGAAGAACCAAGGAAAGTCAGAATCATTGGACACTCAGGAAGGAACCAAGATGGAAGAAAGTTTGAAGAAGAAAATATTAAAACAAAACTTCAACCTTACCTTGGAGGAGCTCCTTTCAGTTGCACCAAATCTTTTCCAGAAGTTAAAAGATATGACCCCTGAAGGAACCTTTGACTTGAATAAAGCCTCTAAATCACCAGCCAGCAAAAACAATAGAAGGATCAATGGATGTCAACACCACCTTGAAGACTATTCTGATGATGAATACCCATGCTTAATAGGCAACAACCTCACCTATGCCTGTCCATTGGGGTTCATTGATATTTGGATCAAAGGAAAGAAGATCAAGGCTCTGGTGGATACTGGTGCTGAATTAAATGTCATACCAGAACACTTGGCAATTCAGACAGGCCTGGTGTCCAGAGAATTGTTCATGAAGGTCACAGGAATTGGAGGCCACTCTACCCCACTGATTGGATTAGCTGAAAGAACAGTATTTGAAATAACACCTGGGGAACCAAAGTCTGCCCACTTCTTCATAGCCAAAGGATCAATGCATACAGTACTTGGAAGACCTTTCTTAGTGGATCATAAAGTCAGGCTAGAATTATCAAAGCATAAAGGGGAAGTCTTAAGCTATGAGATAGCAGGAGGGGAAAGGTTATGCATCCCCATTTGTTCACCAGATCAAGCAGGATGGCAGGTTACACCACCCAGAAGACCAATGGGCATGAACAGCATCACAGCAAACTTAGACCAAGAAGAGGTTTGGACCAGTGGACAGAATATACCAGAGATAGACCCTGAAGGCTTACCAGACCCCTGGGAAAACAACATCATCACCCCTGAAGTACCAGCAGGAAGAGGATGGGAGGAGGTGTTGAATAAACAAGAAGCTGAAGAAAACCTGGAAATGTTTCAACAAGTATTTGGAGGATTCTGGACCAACCTTGAAGAAATGGAAGGAACCAATTGGGAAGAGCTACCTGGAGCAGGATTGGACAACTTAGAATTCATGGACTTACTTACAGGCACTGGATCTCTTGGTTTTCTCAAAAATGGTGATTGGGACTCAGACTATGGATATATCTCAACAGAGTTCAGGGTAGGGTTATATTATCAGGAGCCCTGGGCAGAGTATTGGGTTGAAGGACTAATCCTCTGGAGAGAAGAAAGTATCCAAAGATATTGGGAGCACTTCAAGGAGATACCTCACCACCTCCTGGAACAATATGAACATCAAGTATTTTAATGTCCAGCATGACATTAAACTGCAAAGCTCTCTCTTATCTGTGCTCCTAGAATAAGAAACAAATAAAAAAAAGAAAAAAAAATCATTTCAGTATTGGCTTTCCTCCATAAAAAAAATATAATAAAAAAAAAGAAAAAAGAAAAGAAAACTCACAGTATTCATCACCTCAACCTCATAAAAAAATTAATTACCATTAAAAAAAAAACTCATGGTCTTGACAAACCAAGGGTATTCATTGCAAAAAAAAATATTAAGAAGGATCATACTAGTAGAATACCACATAAACCTAAAATAACAAAAAAAAAAAAAAAAATTATAGCTGATTTTTTTCTTCTTAATGCCAAAGCCCTGGTTCTGAGGGCAAGGGTGGCACTGCATCACTGTATTATTACTTCATTACAAAAAAAAAAAAAAAAAAAAAAAAAAAAAGCGTTGCATAAAAAAATATAGATATATATATGTATGCTATATACAAAAAAATATATATAAATATACAAAACGCGCATATAAAATTGGTTGCTAAAACGACCCCTAAAAAAAAAAAAAAAAACCCCCCCAAAAAAAAAATAATAATACCCTTTACTGGCCCCACGGCAATCGAGACGAAGGGAATAGCTACCAGCCTCGGAAAGTTCACCTATGGAGGTTTCGACAACAACGGAAAGGGTCAGCATCTGCCCTGGCAACAAAAAAAAAGGGGGGGAGAGGAAAGGCAGAAATTACCAACGCAACAACCAGGGGAAAGGGACGCTGCCGATTTGGAAGGGAAGACATTGCGGAGCCCCTTCACCTATCAATTTTGCAAAAACAACAACGACGGGGCGGTCAGAAGATGCCCTAGCGACAAGAAGGAAAAAGGGGGAAGGAACTCACCGAAGCGATGACAAGGATGTTTTTTTGTGGACGGAGGGGGGGAAAGAAGGCGCTTGTCTGCCCTCCTTAAATAGACATTGAGGGAGGGGAGGACTTCTCTCCCAACCGCCAAACTCCTTTGACCGCAACTACCTGCGATCTTGGGAAAGTCCGAGCGGCAATATTGGTTGTCGCGGCAGCAGAAGCATCCGCCGGTCGGAGAATAAAACAAAGAGGGAAGAAGAAACTCACCTTGCATCAATCGCGCAAGTGGGCTCCTGCCCATCTGTATCAATAAGAAGGAGAAGGAAGAAAAATTGGAAGAAAAGAAAAAGAAAGAAAAAAAAAAAGAAGAAAGAACGAGGCGTACCAGAAGAAAGCGCAACCGTTGTGTGGCAACCCCGATCTGATCGGACAAAAAAAAAAAAAACACCGATGGCTGCAACTCAACCTCTGCCCATCTGCCGATGGGAAGGATTGAGAAGAAAAGAGAACGGAATTAATTAAAAAAAAAGGGGGGGGACCCCCCGATTGCAATCGGCCTGTTCCCATGCACCAATGAATCGATGATGCAAGCAATCGGTCGATCTGATTAAGTAATGCAGCTAAAGATCGACCGACCGATCTTGCATTTTGCGGGCCTTATCGCTGCGAAGCCACGTCGTTTGGAAGGAAGAGGAAGAAAGCCAATCATACAAGAAAATTGGCTGACCAAAAAAAATAAATGCGACCGGAGATCGTCCGATCAATCTTGCAATTTGCGTAACTCGGTCCCTGCAGGTCCTGCATTGATTGGAAGGATTGAGAAGAAGAAAAAAATTATATAATAAAAAAATATATATTAATTAAAAAAAAGTAAAAGATTACTTAGCTTGCATCCAGTCCGATCGCGCAAGCGGCCGTTGGTAATCATGCGCAATACAGCAACACTCCCACCTCTACCAATCGCACAAGTCAATCAGTCAATCTAATCGTCCTGTCCGCCGATCGGAAGGACCGAGAAAAAAAGAAGAAGATTAATAAATACAACCAGATAAATTGAAACTGTAAAAAAAAAGAAGATTGGACCAAACAAATCTTACAATCAAATAATTCCATACACCGCCCTTGATGACCCCGGTCGCCTAGTAAAATGTCAATGATCCGGGCGGTTGGTCGATCGGAATGACTAATTCCATTGAAGATCAACCGACCGATCTTGCAATTTGCGCGGCCTTATTGCTGCCAAGCCTGCATTGTTTAGGAAGGAAAAAGAAGAAATAATGAATAAGATTAGATAAATTAAAGCTTTAAAAAAAATTGAATGTGAAACCAAACAGTACTCACAATCAGTTGCTGCCCTGCATCGCCTCCATCTCACCGCTCGCGACGACCCCAGTTGCCAAGGAGAAATTTGATCTTGCATCTGATCGGATCGCCCGGATGTTCTTCGCCAGCTATGCGCGATCGTACCAGAGCGTAGAGGTACTCGACTCAACAACCGGCTAAACCCCGGTCAAATAAATAAGAATAATATTAATAAATAATAAGAAAAGAATAGATAGTAAATACAGAAACAGAAGAAAATAGGTGCGGCTTACCGATTAATTACAACCCGGAAGGCTGTATTTGATTCAATCCATATCGGGAGGTTGACCGCCGCAAAGATCGACATTGATCAGAGCCGCGGCAATTGACAAACAAGATGGAGTCCAGAACGACTACTTCGCGCCTCGTCCTTGTGCGACAACCTCGCGCGCAATGCCCGCTTCGTTTTGACAACTATCGCGCGCCCCGCCTTTGAACAAGACCTGCCGCGCACCTCGCGCGCCCTTCCACACCTTGCACCAAAAAAAAAAAAAAAAAAAAAAAAAAAAATCCCTCCCGCGACTGAATCTCGCACACCGTGCCTGGGCATGATTCAACAGCAAACACCTCGACGGTCCCCTGTAAGACCTTAAACTGCAGAATACAACCATTTCTTCCTCTCAAATAATGAAAATAAATAAAATAAGAAATAAGAAATAAATAAAAAATAAAAAATTAAAAAAATAAAAAAAAATGAATGAAGGAATGAAAATAAAGGAATGAAATAGTGAAAACATACTTTTGTCAAGAAGATTATTAATGTAAAAAGGATTCAACCCAAAGAGAACATGGAATACTAGGAAGAAGGAAGGGCCTGAAGACATCAAGATCGGCTTTAACTCAAGATTGGATCCAACTAAGGACTTTAAGATGTGTCAAGGTATCAAGGAAAAAGGGATCAATTAATCTTTGGCTAGAACTGTCTGATTGAAGGAATTACAGCAGGTTTCAAAGGAAAAAGTTATCTATCAGGTTTGAATAGATGCAAACAGGGTGTCAAGGCCTGAAACTAGAGAAAAGATTCAGAAAGAAAGGAAAAAGGGGGAATAAAATGAGGAAAATCTGTCTTTGGCCATGAGGTACCATAGGATATGAAGAAGGGGAAAGAAGATTCAAAGTCAAATCATAGGAACAGAGGAAAATGCCAAAACCTGTCTTGATCCAGAAGAACCCTACTATAATTCAACAACCAAGAAGAATGGAAAGGATTTAATTATACCTTTACTTGCTACATGGATACAATCAAGAAATAATTAAGAGGAGAAGATTTAGAGATAAAACAATCAAGATTTCAACAGGACCAACTGGATCACTAGGATTCTCTGGACCTTTGTTTTATTCTATATGTGATTATTAGTTTTTTTATTTATGTCTCTCAAGATCAATACCAAGAAGAAGAAGAAAAAGAAGAAATAGAAGAAGAAAAAGAAAAAAAAAAAAAAAGAGGAAGAAGAAGAAGAAGAAAGATAGGATGTGGAGTCTGATGTCTATGGACAGGAATGCTGTGGACAGCATTAAGTCTGGGGGGGATGTGGTAGTCCAAACCTGTCCTATAGCCATCAGACTCACTTTTCTAGTGTAACAACAGCTCAAACCCTCAAATTAACCTCAGAAATGGATTCTACATTGAAAATAACCCATAGTCACTCAGCCAACATACCCCTCTATCTCTCATGGATTAGAAGATACAGCCCAAGAAACCTTCAACTGTGGCAAACTCATACCCACCCAGGTGTCACATCTCTGTGGAAGACATAAGGCATACCTAGTAAACCCTCAAGTACATACCAGTGGCAGCTTATCCTCAAGACCAGGACCACACAACAACCAGTCCATCCAGAATACAGCATACAGATACAGGAGGCAGTGCAGCATGCCAGATCCAGTCACCTCATCCAGAATACAGAATACAGATACAGAAGGCAGTGCAGCATGCCAGATCCAGTCACCTCATCCAGAATACAGCATACAGATACAGGAGGCAGTGCAGCATGCCAGATCCAGTCACCTCATCTAGAATACAGCATACAGATACAGGAGGCAGTGCAGCATGCCAGATCCAGTCACCTCATCCAGCATACAGTATACAGATCCAGGAGGCAGTGCAACCAGTCCAGATCCAGTCACCACAGCCAGAATACAGCAATACAGATACAGGAGGCAGTGCAGCATGTCAGATCTGGTCACCTGAACCCAACAAACATGCAGCAAATACACATACAAGAGGCTGTGCAGAAGTATACAGGAGCAATATATGCAGGAGAAAGTGGAACCAGCCTTAACCAGAACCAAACAAACCAACAGTATTGCACAGCAATACATGTAGGTAGAAGCAAGAATCACTGAATAAACTACCAGTACAGCACAGCAATATACCTTATCTGAACTACACAGCAATCTATGCAAGGCTGTGCATGCATGAAACCCCTGTACAAGCTTTTCCCAACCAGCAGAAATGCCTCATGTAACTGTACAAACTTTTCCCAACCAGCAGAAATGCCTCATGTAACTGTATCTCACTGTTCCTCACCAGAACAGGGAGAACCCTCAGGGGCAGCCTTGAGCACCCCTGGGGGCAGGATTTGTCTATTTAAGGAGGGCCTCTCTGCCCTATCCAAGTTGTATACCTACTCACTCAATCATAACCACCCATCTCATCACCTACTCATACCACCCCATCAACCACTCTATCAGTACCCATCTGTGGTACCTACCCAGATAAAATATCAGTGAACCAATTATAAAGGAAACAGGGAATCAGAAACCAAGTTATAACACACCTTTAACCAATTAAACCACCCAACAGGTGCTTGAATAAGGGTTCTTCTGTGACCTAAATATTCAGCACCAAATTAAAGAAGAACCACCCTTCAATTAATAAATAACCCTTACAAAGAAAGAGAGCACAAACAAAAGCAACCACCAACCTTTTCCTCTACCCAGCCCCCTGTGGGTAAACCCATCCTTGGGTCCTCTCCTGAACCACCCCTTTGATAAACCCTTCAACCCTTTAATATTGGGATATTGGTTAAGATCAAATATATCTGATCAGTAAATAACCCATATTCCAATACATCTGGTCCATTCTTCAACAAACCCTACCAATAAAAATCAATAACTAATCTAGGTCTGATCTGAGACCTATATTAAGTCTCAAAGAAACCAGCCATTAATTTAAATAAATTATTGTGCAGACTTACTATAGTACTAGAAGGGCAGGCAATTCAAAACCACTCTTAGTATATACTATTACTCCAAAGGAGTAGAAGCAATACTAAATTCCCCTTCAAGGACTGCCAGCAAGCTATTTGCTACTTTATTTATATAATCCCACAGGAGTCTCTACACCGGATAAATTTCTCAGATAGGTGGGGAAGGATGCCCACAGATAAGTTGATTACTGATGATGAGGGGATATGATGATGGGATCATTATATGCTGGGCAAAAAGGCAGGGGAGAGCCCCTCCTTTTATAGACATGAGGCCCTGTATACTATGTACAAGTGATACTACAAATAGGTGCGGAAAAATGAAAACATAAAAAAAAAAATAAAAAAAAATAAAAAAAACAAAAAAATAACATGAGAGGGAAAAAAAAAGAAATGTCACCCGCTTCGAGAATGACCGCGGCAACCAGATGGACACCCGCGACAGCGGTCGCGGGTGTTGCCCAATCGGCGGCGACAACAGGGTGAAGGTTCCGACGGCCGCGAGCGGTCGCTTGCGGTCATCGGTCGGATCGGATGATGGGCGAGTCGAGGTGGGATCAAGGTCAAGAAAATGTTTGATACAATGACAGTTGAGACTGTCATAGTTTAAGAAAGAGCTACTGATGTGAAGGGCGTTATCTGAGCACCTCTGAGTCGGACTGGTGGTACCTGGGGCTTGAGTACAATCTGAGGATGTTAAGGGATTATGAGGGAGATGAAAGGGGTGAGTCTAGGCCTGGATGTTGGTGAGACTGCCACAGTTTTTGAAAGCTTGCTTTTAAACTCTCCAAGCCTGATACAAGTTCACCCCGTTGGATGTGTGATTGAGAGAGTTCCTGTTTGAGCTCAGAGTTGCGGGTCTCTAAACGTTCAAAGCAGTTTAGGATGTTTTGGACGGAGTAGATTGGACACTTTGAGGAAGATGGATGATTGGAGGATGAGAGGGATTGATCTGAGAGGACGGGCAAATGATCAAATTGGATGGCTTGAGGGGTACCTTGGAAGGAACAGCCGAACTTTTGGAAGGGACAAGGGTTCAGGTCGACCGAATCGGGGGCCGGGTTGGAATTGACGCATTGGCTTGGTCGATGGAGGTGGGATGGAAGGGTGACGTATGTATCGTTGGAAGTGGTTCGAAGATCGGTCGCGTTTCCAAAAGTCAGGGCCGCGAGCGCGATAAGTGGGAGTTGAACATAGAAGGGGGGGATCAAAGCAGAGAGACAGGCAAGAGGCCTGTCCTAGACCGCTAGGACAGGGAGAGGTTGAGAGATGGGGGGAAATGAAGGTACCCATAGGGGTACAACCAACCAAGATATTATTATTTTTTTTTTTTGTGGTGTCCCGGATTGGTCACCACATCTCTCCCCAACTTACAGACTGTCCCTAGTCTGCATCTAAAATTTGAAGGGATAAAAAAAAAGCAGGGAACAAAGAAATTGAAGCAAAGATTGGCCATTTCTTGATCTTGAGAGCAATTGAAGAGTTGAGGAAAATATCTTGATTCTTCCAAATGAGCCCTAGAAGCGGCAGGAATAGAACAAGGAGGGCGTCCCAGGTGCTCACATATGTGGCATACAGTAGAGTTTTACAACAAAAACGCAGCAAATGACCCTGGTGGTGCACAATTGGGAGGACTTACTTCTGAGATATGTTGCCCCCACTACAATGAAACTTCTTTACTTGATCAGCAGAGAACCTTCTGGCCAACCGAGTACCATCCAGCTCCTCCAAAACATAAGATCCACCTCTAACTTGATGAACCACTCGATAAGGGCCATTCCAACAATTAGAGAAAAGCTTGCCCCACTGGGTCTCCAAAGATCGATTATAAGCTAAAACTAGGTCACCAGGGTTCAAGGGCTTCCTGATTCAATTAGAGTGCTTGTCCTCCCAATACTGGACGGATTTTGCTCTGGACTCCATCATCTTTTGATAAGCTTCTTCACGAACGTCTTCACTTTGATCCAGTTGCTTGGATCTAGCAACTAACAGATCAGTGGTTGAGGACACCTCTTCCCAAGAGATACCCAAGAATGATTCCATTTCCAGATCCAAAGGAAGGACTGCTCTTTGACCAAAGATGATTTCATAAGGTGAGTAGCCAGTAGTCCTTTTGGTTGAGATTTGATCAGAGAAGAGAACAAGAGGAAGGAATTTGCGACAATTCTTGCCACTTTCACCAGCCAGTTTAACAAGTGCAGCCATCAAAGGGGCATGGCCTCGTTCCACCATGCCTTGGCCTTCAGGATAATAAGGAGTAGTAACTCTATGTTGTCCAGGAAGGGATCGGATCATTTCAGCAAGCTTGCCCCCAAATTCAGAGCCACCATCAGTAGAGTAAGATTGAGCCAGGCCATAACGCATTGTCCAGATGTCGTAGAGGAAAGCTGCCACTGATTCAGAGCTAAGGTTCTTAAGAAATTTTGCTTCAACCCATCCGGAAAAATCATCTCTAGCCACAATGAGGTACTTAGCACCACCTGCCTTAATATGAACCACATCCATAGCAATCCTTCCAAAGACAGTGGACTCCCCAGTAGGGTAACAAATTTCAGCTGGGCGCCTAAGATCACGTTTTTGACAAACTTCACAACTCTTGCACCATTGGGAGACGGATTTCTTCAAAGATGGCCACCAGAATTGTTCAGATAATCATCAATAAGTTTTGGTCTCCCCACAATGACCAAGGCCTTCATGGAGACTTTTGAGGATAGAATCTTGTTTAGAGGGAATAGTAACAACAATGAGAGCACAAGGATTGCCTCTCTTCATGAGTCTAGAACCTTGAACAAAAAAATTAGAAGACTTTCATTTAAGAGATTGAAATTCCTTAGCAGAGATATCAGGAGGTTTTTGAAGAGTTGAAAGGTACTGCTCTAATTTAAACCAGAAGCCTTGTTGAAAGCCAGAATAATTTTGAGAAGAAAAAGAGAAAATAGGTTGGATTAAAGGTTCCTCTTCATTGAAATTGGTTCCAACATCAGATTCGTTGTGCCCAAGAGGTTGTCGAGATAAACCATCAGGCATAGTGAAAGATTTTCCCGGCCTGTGAACAATATCAAAAGAGAAAAGCTGGATAAAGGCCACCAAACGAGTCATAGGAGCATTGGTAAGACTGGGAGCGTTGATCATTTCAATGATGGATTGAGCATCAACTTGCAATTCAAAATGTTGGCCCCAGAGAACGGTTTGAAGTTTCTTTATCATTTGAGCCACACCACAGAGTTCCAGTTTGGGCTGGGAGTATCTAGATTCTACATCTGAAAACAACAAAGATTCATAAAGAGCAGGATGGTCCCAACCATTTTCATCTTCCTGGGTAAGGACGGCCCCAACAGATTGATAACTAGAATCGACAGCCAGCTTGATCTTGCCAGCTCCAGGTCCATAAGAGATCTTTTTCAAAACTATGTCTTTACCAACTATCCTTTTGAGTAGCTGGAAAGCACATTCACAATCTTGGGTCCAAATCCATTCAGCATCTTTTCTGGTTAGACAACGCAAGGGTGCACAGATTTTGGATAAAGATGGGATAAAGATTCTAACATAAGTGACAACACCTAGAAAGCCCCTAACTTCAGTTGGATTGATTGGGGTAGGCCAAGAGATGATTTTGTTGACTTTGGCTGGTGCCATCCTTCTTCCTTCCTTGCAGACCACATGACCAACAATTTCCAGAGCAGGGACACAAGCCGCCAGTTTGGATCCAGAGACAGTAAGGCCAGATTCCTCAATTCAAAACAGAATCCTCTCCAAGGTAGTAGCATATTCCCAGATAAAACGACGAATTCCTGAATGCCAAGGTAAGAGCTCATTATCATAGTCAGATACTGGACCTTTAATTCCTCCATTGTCAATAAAGATACCAGCATGATCAGGGATTTCATCCTGGAGGATCCACATCATCTGAGCCTGATAGACTGCAACGGAGTTGGTGGCTCCTTGAGGCAATCAAGTAAGTTGAAATTGACCAAGAGGAGTATTGAAAGTAGTGAGAGGACAAGAAATAGGATGTAAGGATTGTTTGTCATAGCCACCCATAATATCCCCTAGACCATAGCAAGCTCTTCCTGAAAAGGATTCAACAAATTCTTCAGTAGCAGGAGGGATACCAGAGTCTTTAATAGTAACTTTATTAAGAGTTTGAAGATCATGAACTATTCTAAGTTTACCATTACTCTTGAGGACACAGAAGACGGGGATGGAGTAAATAGAAGCTGACTGTTCATACAGGCCAGTTCGAACTTGTTCCTGGACCAACTTGATGAATTCGTCAACTTTTTCAGCAGGGATAGGGATCTTTTTCTTTTTCCAAGGATCATGTTCAACTACAGGGATGATATAAGGGAGGCCATAGGATTCCCGCAAGAGACCTCTCTCTTCTTCACAGAAAGCAATAGATTTTTCCCTTAGAGATAAGACATTTTTGATTAAATTTAACTCATCAGGAAGAAGCCATCCATCTGGACCAAAGTTGACCACCTTCAGACGTTCTTCAGTGACCCGTCCATTAGGCACAAAGGGACCAATAAGAGATTGAGGAAGACCACAGTAAGGATTGCGAGATAGAGGAGGACGCATAAGGGGAGGATTGAGTTTGAGAGGCATAGGCTGGTTGACTGGTTGGATCTTCTTAGCAACTGGTTTATACTTAGCGGCAAAATAGAGAAGTTCTTGTTTCCTCCAAGAGTTGACCAGAGAGACTTGGTTACAAAAGCTGAGTCCAAGTTCCAACATCTTCCAAGTCCAATGTTCTGCAATATCCTTGAAGGGTGCCTTTTCCATAAAAGGAGAACCAGGAGATAATATGTTGCACACATGTGTGGCACAAGGTAGGGTTTCAAAAATGACGGTAAAAGATTGCCCTGGCAGTGCACAATTGGGAGGACTTACTTGTACCCCAAATTGCCTCCACTGAAGCCCATATTCCTTCATACCAAAATCACCAAAAACAGAATTGCAATTAGGATCTAGTTTAGACTCATTGCGGAGATTCAAACCAAAACTGAGAGAAGATTGATCAGACTCAAAAGTAGAAGGAAAAGAAGACACAACAGATCCAGAGAGAGAAGGAGACGGAGAAGAAATATTTTTGGATTTTTCTATTTTGATATGTTTTTGTTTTTTAATATTCTTGAGCTCAGAAGAGAATGATGAAAGGAATGAAAAATAAGCCTGAGGGATGGAAGTTGACCCTTGAGTTGCAGTCTGAGGCTGAAAAGAACCACAACCATTAGTAGGATCAACTATTCCCCTAAAAAATGAGAGGAACTAGAGTTATCCTTCTGCTTCCCCTTAAAAGATGATTTGGGAGAATGACCAGGAAAATCTCTTTCCCAACAACCAGAATCCAAAGAGCAAAGAGGAACTTCAATTTTCCTGCCATCAGCATCAGGGAGAAGAATTCTCTCCCCAACTTGATCAGAAAACATCAGGGTTGCACCAAGTCCATTAAGAAGGGTCGTCCCAAGATCATAGGACTGTCCAAACAAGTGATCCAAAAGTGGCAGGTTCCAACAATATTTCGACCAATCCTGAACGGTACATCTTCAGGAATACCAACCAGTTCACAAGCTTGATTCCCTATCCCATACACTGCAGAGTTGAAGCTGACCCTAGGACTAAGTTTGAGCTTGCAGGCCATAGCATCCGAGATTAAGTTAAGCTGAGATCCAGAATCCACAAGAGGAGAAACAGTTTTAGCTGAGTCACCAAGATAACAAGGAAGGAAGCCAAGGGGACAGGAATAAAGGTTGGAGTCTAAAGAAGGACTGGTTCCACCAGAGTCCTCCATTAAAGTGCCAGAGGAGACTTTGAGTTCTTCAGGGCCAATTTCCACACGTCGACAAGAAACCCATTTCTTCATTCCTTCAGCAACAGATGGAGAGATTGATAGGAGTTCAGCCACAGATAGATCAGGAATTTTGAGATCAGAAATTTTCTTTAAAACTCCCTCCACAGCATTGGGGTGATCCTTGGAGATTCCCCTTTCAAATCAAACTTTGGGCTGGATGGAGGGAGGAAGTTCAGGTGACGCAGAATCTAAGATAGGATTAGAAGGTTGAGGTGAAGGAGAAGGATCAGGGTGATCTGGGAACCTTTCCATGAGTGGTTCCTTTTCCACCTCCATGTCTTCTACATCAGAGGAAGGAGGCTCAAGTGATGACCGACGTTTAATGGGTTTTCGAAGGATTGAAGTTGGCAAGGAAGGAGCCTTATGAGGTTTAGGTTCCTCATGTTGTTTCCTGGCTGGATCAGATTGATAAGTAGTCCCTGCAAGACTAGAGGAAGAAATAGCTGGAGGATACAAAAGTTGGAGGGTACCACAGGATGATCGAAATTCAAAGGAAGCAAGAGATGCTTTCACAGGAGGTGATGGCTGGTAAGAGGCCACCACATGTTGGATAGGACAAGACAAGTCAAAAGGGATTAGGGCACCATTAGGGAGAAAGTAATTGTTCCCCCTCTGCTCTACCAACTTTTCCTTTAGGTCCTTCTGAAGTTCTTGGCATCGTCCGGTTCCATGGCCTTCCCTATGACAGTAGTAACAGACCAGAGTTGATTTGGGGACAGAAGAAGGAGTTTTAGGAGTAGCTAGCAAAGAAATCTTTTGATCTATTTTGTTCTCAAAGGCCCTAAGTAACTTGGTGATTTCATCTATAGTAGTAGGTTCTCGATTGGAATTAGGATCTGCTTTAGGCCTACGATCTGCCTCCATTTTAATCATAATATCTTTGACTCTTTAAAAGAAGGAGCATGGACCGGTTCAGTAGTTCTAGGCTTTTCAAAGGTAAGAGCAGTCTGACCTTTCATGAATTTATCCACAGTACTCCTAAGGGTGAGAAAAACAGGGAGCTTGAATCAATTATCCCTGGTGGTAATCATGGATCCAGATTTGACCAGTTCTTCTTTAATCCTTTCCTGCACAGCCAACGAAAAAGATTGGAAGAACTTTGCTTGAATTTTGTCCACCGTGTCAATGTGATTGTTTTGGATAAGATAGTTTTGAATGGGATCCCAAGACTTCCTAAAAATCTGATAGTCAGAGGCTGAAGAAATACCACCATTGGAGATCCACTGAGAAACCAGAGCATCCAAATCCTACAGAGTAAACCTAGCCACATCTATTTTTCCCCAGTATGCCAACATAGCCTCCCTGAGAAGCGTCCAGTTATGGGATTCAAATCCCTCGAAAGACTCAATTACCTCCATAACTTCATCCGAGGAGATAAAGAATTGCAACTGATAAGCCATATCAAATTCACTAGCTCCATCCACTTCAGCAGCCATTTTGTAGGAGTCCAAGAATCGCTCGACATTTGTACCATTGAAGCCTAAGTTCTTGTTCTGAGGTTTGATCTTTACCATCTTAGGTCGGACAGGGGTGGTTGGAGTAGTGGGAGATGCCATATCAAATAACAGAGTTCCTAGGGGATCCCAAGAGCAGATTTCCAAAGTGGCTCAGGAGTGTGGCAAGAGTAGGGTTTCACCAAAAACAACAAGTATCTTGCCCAAGCGGTGCACAAATTGGGAGGACTTACTTCTAGACCAAGCTGCCTCCACGGATCAGATCTAAAAAAAAAGAACAAACAGAAAAAGAAAGAGAAATTGGATAGGATTTCGGAGTTGATTCTTCAAGTTGGGACTGTAAATCCCAAGGTTGCTGGTTCGATCCCGGCCCAGGGGACCAAATGTAAGACTCCAAACGGTGCTAAGCCGTGGCAGTTCTGTGGAGGGGAAAGGTGCTGTTTAGGCTGCCCTCCTAGGAGTTACAATAATATTTAAATGTAACCAGAATTGAGGTCCAGAACCTTATGGATGAGAAATCAAAGTAAGGGAAGAGGATAAGAGTTGTCGGTAGCGATGGAAACAACACTATCTGAGGCAAGATGCTGCAGGTAAAGACTTGAAAAAATAAGTCAAGGTTTGTTCAGAGTTCAATAGAACAAGGCAGTTGTAAGTAACAACGCCCACAAGCTAATAACTCTGGTTGTCAACAGCTGATTAGGAAAGATCAACTCAATCCCAACCAACCTCCAGGTTCTCAATGAACCTGCCCAACTCTCCGCAATCAAGCGCTTGAAGGGTACCAGATAACTGTGGGAGGCTGAACAAAACAAAAGCAATTTGTTTATGAAGCTCTAGAAGCAAATCAATAATGAATTTGATCAAGAATATCCCAACACTTCTCAAGGGACTCAAGAATAGCGTGGCAAAATTCAACCTTAAAGAAGAAGGGAGGTATAAAACTCCAGGTTTTAAGCTTAATAGAACCTCTTCAATCAAACGTGATTGGCTTCAGAAAGATGACTCTTCAATCAAACGTGATTGGCTCCAGAAAGATGATCAAGGAGAGATCAAGACCAGTATGGTCGGAAAAAGGGATCAGAGTGGTATAACACACCCAAGAATTCAGACAGGAATTCTTCTTCAACCAGCAAGGCTATTGGTTGGTGATAAGGATCAAAGTCACAAAGAACAGAGTTTGAGTATGGAGGCTCAAAGGATCAAGGGGGCAATCATGGATATACCCGGATAAATTTCTCAGATAGGTGGGGAAGGATGCCCACAGATAAGTTGATTACTGATGATGAGGGGATATGATGATGGGATCATTATATGCTGGGCCAAAAGACAGGGGAAATCCCCTCCTTTTATAGACATGAGGCCCTGTATACTATGTACAAGTGATACTACAAATAGGTGCGGAAAAATGAAAACATAAAAAAAAAAAAACAAAAAAAAAACAAAAAAATAACAAAAAAATAACATGAGAGGGAAAAAAAAAGAAATGTCACCCGCGTCGAGAATGACTGCGGCAACCAGATGGACACCCGCGACAGCGGTCGCGGGTGTCGACAACGGCTGTCGTCGCCCAATCGGCGGCGACAACAGGGTGAAGGTTCCGACGGCCGCAAGCGGTCGCTTGCGGTCATTGGTCGGATCGGATGATGGGCGAGATGGATGATGAGGTAACGATGGGCGATTCAAGGTGGGATCAAGGTCAAGAAAATGTTTGATACAATGACCGTTGAGACTGTCATAGTTTAAGCAAGAGCTACTGATGTGAAGGGCGTTATCTGAGCACCTCTGAGTCGGACTGGTGGTACCTGGGGCTTGAGTACAATCTGAGGATGTTAAGGGATTATGAGGAAGATGAAAGGGGTGAGTCTAGGCCTGGATGTTGGTGAGACTGCCACAGTTTTCGAAAGCTTGCTTTTAAACTCTCCAAGCCTGATACAAGTTCACCCCATTGGATGTGTGATTGAGAGAGTTCCTGTTTGAGCTCAGAGTTGCGGGTCTCTAAACGTTCGAAGCAGTTTAGGATGTTTTGGACGGAGTAGATGGGACACTTTGAGGAAGATGGATGATCGGAGGATGAGAGGGATTGATCTGAGAGGACGGGCAAATGATCAAATTGGATGGCTTGAGGGGTACCTCGGAAGGAACAGCCGAACTTTTGGAAGGGACAAGGGATCAGGTTGACCGAATCGGGGGCCGGGTTGGAATTGACGCATTGGCTTGGTCGATGGAGGTGGGATGGAAGGGTGACGTATGGGTCGTTGGAAGTGGTTTGACGATCGCTCGCGTCGCCAAAAGTCAGGGCCGCGAGCGCGATAAGTGGGAGTTGAACATAGAAGGGGGGGATTGAAGCGGAGAGACAGGCAAGAGGCCTGTCCTAGACCGCTAGGACAGGGAGAGGTTGAGAGATGGGGGGAAATGAAGGTACCCATAGGGGTAAAACCAACAAAGATATTATTATTATTTTTTTTTTCGTGGTGTCCCGGATTGGTCACCACACCGGATTGTAAAGGAGTTGAGCCTCTGCAAATCATGAACAATCCTCAACGACTTTCCGTCCTGTTTAACCACCGCAAAGATTGGGCTGGAGTAACTAGACGTTGACTGTTCGTAAAGGCCAGTCTTCACCCGCTCCCGCACCAACTCCAGAAACTGCTCCTGGACCGCCCGCGGTATTGGAATCGGCTTGATCTGCCACGGCTTGTGATCGACAGTGGGAATGACATAGGGATTGCCAAAATTGTTTTTCAGGAGCCCCCGCTCTTCCAGTCCAAACGCGAGCGCTCTTTCCCAAAGAACCAGAACCGAAATCAGCAACTTGCGCTCCTCCGTACTCAACCATCCCGCCGGGCTGAAATTGAAAGCTGCAATCCGCTCCTCCGTGATCCGCGCCAAACTAGTAACCCACCCCAAAGCCTTAATAGGCGTGACCCAAGGGTCCCGCGACCAAGAAATCGGTCGAAGCGGTCCATTCAGTTCCTGGGGCATTGGCTCATTCCTTGGTCGGACCTTCCGTGACACCGGCTTGTACTTACCCGTGTTGCACCGCATCATCCGCACACATCCTTTGCTGTAAGTCCTACGCAGAACGGAACCGCGTCTTTTGCCTTTGCTCACAAGTGCGTCACGATAATAGGGTTTTTGAAGCATAGTGCCCTCAGGCGATGCATAATGAGAAAAGGGACTTACTTCTGCAACGTGTGCGTCCTGCACTTTCCTTCCTCCCCCTCCCTGCTCCTCATTAGTCAACCGCCTGCGAAAAACCGGAGCTTGTTCAGCGCGGTCTCCTCAGTTGACTAGAAAAAATCCTCCAAAGGTTGCCCGTCGCAGACCAACTCTGCGTCCGGTTCCTCCTCATACTCCGACACTCTCCTCCGCTTCCCTTGCCTGTGATCGCAGATAGTCGTCTTGAACCTTCCGCCGGACAAATCCTCTACCTTCAACGCCTTGGTGCCCGCCTCTGGATTGAAAACCATGCGTGCTCAAAACCCAAACATGAAGGGCCTTCCCAAAATCACGTCCACACAATCAACCGAAAGAAAAGAAAGGGGCCTATGGACCCTTGCGACCTCGACCTCCTGCTCCTTGACTACCCCATCCACACAACACTCCCCTCTGTTAAGCGCGCAGAGACCCATTGCGCATTTCCGATGAACCAACCCCAAATCATCCACCATCCACAATGGCAGCAGGTTCACCATTGAACCGCTGTCCACCATAGCCCACACCTTCCTTCCCGCTATGACCATTGGAACATAAGCAAGTGGAGTCAAAACCAATTTCAACTCACACTCCTTGCGCCCCTCCTCCTTCCGCGCCACATGAACCCGCTGCACCGTCTGAGGTACCCGGCCCTGACCGCAATCCCGCAGCGCCTGAACCATCTTGTCTACCACCGCCAGTTCCCGCAAGGTCAATGGAACTGGAGTCTTGTTACCCATCAACCTTTGAACGATGTCCGCCGCTTTCTTCTTCCCTACAGGGTTTGCTACCGGCACCTCGGTTCCAGGTGCGCGCGCGGCCGGTTTCCAAACGGCCAACAGGGGTCGCTCCTTCGCGTCCACCTCCATTTTATTGGAGACCGCCAACTTTTCTTCCGTTGCCACTACCCTTACCTCAGCTTCCACCTGAGGTGGTTGCCACAATCCAGGACCGGTGACAATGCCCAGTGACGCTCGCGCCGTTGTTCCCGCCTCCTGACCCCATGTGGGCACTTGCTGCATTGCGGTTGGCTGGCTTGGTTCCATTGGAATCTGTTCACCTGTCGGAAACATGTACCCCATCCCCACTGTTCAAACCAATCCCGCGCTGAGATCCTTCGTAAGCTCCTCGCACGCCGATCTCCAATGACTGTTTGCCCCGCAGTACAAGCACCCCCTCGGCATGAAGGTACCGGGCGGCCAAAACCCTTCCACCATGTGAGGTGGAGGCTCTTGCGGCTGCTGCTGGCCCATACGGCTCATGCAGATCTTCAGGTCCTTCATCAGTTCCGTCAATTCACTTACTGGAGGGACTGGCGCGGCTTGAGGAACCAGAACACGCGTGGAAGTAGATGGAACTGGGGCCGGAAATTGCGCCGGAGCCGGAACCTGGGGGGCAGATTTCTTTGGTCCCGCTGGGAAGGACTTAGCGGTGTCCTCGATAAACTCCTCTAAATCAAGCTCACTCTCCACAGTCCGGCGAATGACAGCCAACTCCGGAAGGAGCACAATGCTCTCATCCAATGACCGCTTTACCAAGTTGTGATTGTAAAGATGCCGCTGCACCCTTGCCCAAAGTTGAGCGCCTAAACCGCCAAGAAAGGCGCGTTTCATGGCCCCCGTCTGTCCCGCCACCACCTCGTTCTTTGACAAGTACCGATAGATCCAATTGAAGGTCGAGGTGTACTCCGCCAGCTCCACCCGCGTTCTTACCCCTCCACGCGCGCTCGCCTCCAAGGCCACGCGGTCAAAATCGCTTTCCCGGAACCGAGGTTTGCGCCTACCCCACCGCGTGAGGATCTCCGCCTTCAGTTTTGGCCAATATTGATTCTTGTAGCCTTCCATTTCCTCCACATCCCGGAGCTTCTCTTCTTCCATAATGAACAGGACGACAAGCCGAGCCTTATCCGCGTCCGTTGCACCTTCCGCATCTGCTGGACCTTTGTATATTGAGATGAATCGCTCCACATCCTTGGTGTTGAATTGAATGTGAGGGTAGTCGCGCGGCCTGATGCGAACCGGACGGGTGGATTCATGGTCACTGGAGACCGATGGAGGAATGGCTTAGCTTGTCCTAGGTCAAGCGGAGGGAGGGGGAGGAGGAGGGATGGAAGACGAGAGTGGGGTCGGAGGAGCGGACCCAGAGACAGAAGGAGAAGGAGAAGAAGAAGAAGGAGCGACTTTAGGGAGGTATGAATAGGACATCGTGCCCGGTTACCTTCAAAAGACAAGAAACGGAAAGTTGATTCCTGGCCAGAACCCCAGATGTGGAAAGAATAAAGGTTATCCCCCTATAATTGTCCCAAGGTTTGGAAGTTAACGGTTCCCTGCATTTGAAAGGAGATGAGGATGCCCGAAGTTGCACTAGAATGAGAAATAGAAATAAGAGATAAAAAGATAAAGAAAAAGTAGAGAGAGAGAAATTGCCAATCCTTCAATCCTCAGAACTTTCCACCTGGATGTGTATCCGGTATGAGTTCCTTTAATCTCCTGGTGAGATGAGTGATTCAATCTGATGATGATATTCTTCCTCCTCTTCCTCTTCAATGCTCTGATGATGATCAGATCCTCCTCCCCAACCCAGAGTTGAGAGTGAGGATAAGTCCTCCCTCTCAACCCTAACCTAAGTACACACGCAAATAACAGTATGACAACAAAACAGAAAACAATCCCAAAACAGAAACCCTAGCCTCCTCTCCCCACCTCCTCCGTATCAAACTCCCCCCGCCTTCCGTACGCCGCTCCTTTCATCCGGTTTGTCCTTCTCATGAAGCGGTCCTCGCACCACGCCCTACTTGGAGCCCCCTGCACCTGTCCGTATCCGTTTTTCCGCGCCCGCCGTGGGTGTTTGGTAAAATCCGGCATGACCCACGGGCGCAAGCGCGCGCTTCATCCGTTCCTTCATAGCCTGCAGATTGCTCCGCCCCTACTTATCTGAACCGGCGTGCCCGCAAACCTAGTCGAGCGCACTACCTTCCGAATCCGATCTCTGGGGCGGATCGCGACCCACGCCGCATCCAATGCTGAGCCCAACCCGTCCACCAGGTGCAGAGCCAAACAGCCGCTGCTGCTGATCCAGCAACTGCCGCTGCTGAGCACGCCACATACCCTAATGCTGAGCCCGCTTGCCCCCAATGCTGAGCGAGCAGCCGCGACGCAGTTCCCAATCCGTGTCTATAAATTGACACCACAGCGTTGGCCTTCCAATCTTGGCAACCAACTCAGTATATACTTGCAAACTTTGCGGTTAACTCCATACCGGTCGGCCATCTATTATGAGATCCAATCTCCTTCCCTGGCCAACCAACAGCCTTGGACTTCCATCTTTGGTCACGCACTGTTCGTTAGCTCGCATCTACGTCTAACTAAGCCATCACTACTGTACAGTTTGCAATTAGACTAGTCCCTACCCTGCATACACTATTACTTCTCATTTGCATTACCTTCAACGTCATTTGCTCCTGTCACAATTCATCATACAATTGTACGCTCAGATTCTATTGTTGTGCACTTACGCCATGACCTTGGATATGGTTGTACTACTGCTTCATTTACTATCCTTTTCCTGTCATTAATTGCCTCACCGCTTCAACTGTAGTTAGCTCACCACCAGGTTGTATCTAGTCACTTTGGATTACCTTATAAGGGCTATCCCCTTTCCTGATGATTGTCTCCTCAGTTTGTTAATTTCATACGTTCTTGCATTTTGCTACAATCTAGTTATCACATTGGACTCAGGTTGAGTTTCCTTCCTCGGAACACATTCCATTCCTCTTTCCGTTTGTTGAGTGGCAAAACCAAGTTTGCACTTTGCAACTGAATCTTGCTACTCGCACTTACCCTTGCACTAAGCATTCCTTTGCGCTCACAATCATCTATGAATTGCCCTATAGTACATGGGGTGGTTGTGTGACAGTAAATTAACTAACTCAACTCATCTATTATAGCTTGCCAACCTATAGTAGACTTCTTTTTCTTGATGTCATGTACTCACTCAACCGGGAACGCTTCCCTTGCCCCTTACAATGATGACATTCATCAGGTAGGGAGAACCACCGCTCCTTGGGCCCAACAACCCTTAGATCTGGTTCCTCCTTCTAGTCGCCATCTGTTGAACCCCTTGATGATCCTTGGACTCCTCCACGGGATGTTCTGACGGACCCTCTTGCGGAATTTGCAGATTCCAACCATTTTTTCAATGAAACCTTGACTTGTGGTAGACCAGGGGTTGCATTACTGCTCCCAAGCCCAATGCTCTGACCCTGCTTTTGACATTGATCCAGGCCCTCACTCATGGTGCCCAGCAATCTAGTCCAAGTACTCTTAGCTTTTGCACTCCGGGCATGAAAAAACCCAATCACTCTATGGGAGAACACCCTCATAAGCTTAGATCCTACCTACAGTCTTGTAAAATCATCTTCTCAAATGACTCCAAAAATTTCCCTTCCGATAGGCATAAAGTTATGTATGCTTTGTCCTTCTTAGGAGGTAGAGCCTTGCAGTGGTTCAAACTGTACCTCAAACTTTTGTCCAACAACAGTCCCACGTGTATTCTCAACAACTTGGACAGGTTTGAGCAACAACTGTTCACCCTGTTTGGTGACCCCAATGAAGTTCAAAACACCAAATACAAATTTAATAGTTTAGTTATGAAGGAAAGTAGTAGAGCTTCCATTTATATTTCTCATTTTCAAACCTTGCAGTCTTGCATCCAGTGGAACAAGGCTGCTCTTCTATTCCATTTCCCAAAGGGTCTACCGGCACGCTTAATCAAACAGCTTGCAGTTGGGGGTCATAAGACAACCTTGCTTCAGCAGCTAATCAATCGAGTGATTGAGCTTGATAATGGCTATCACGACAAGAATTACTCTTGGCAAAACAACCATGGACCGTCCACCTTGGCTCCAAGGGTGGACAACTCCTCCAAGCAAAACACGAGGAACCCAAAACCATACAAACCAAACCCAACTTTGAACTTAACTCAAAAGGAAAAACCATCACCAAAACTCTGAAGTTCTTGGACAAAGAAACCGGGATGCTACAGAAAAAGGAACAGCTACAAAGGGAAAAGAATGGGCTGTGTATGTATTGTGGAGGAAAACATGATTTCAAAAGTTGTGCACAGGTGTTAGCGTGTGAAGCGGCTAAGCAGTCAAAAAATTAGCTTGTAGTTTTTCTGATACTCGCAAGGAAAACTACACATTATCTAAATCACCGCGAGTAAATCTTTGCACTTGCGAGTCACTAGGTGCTCCTAGTTCAAGATTTTTCCTATTCCATTCCAACAACACCCCTTATTGCGTCTGACTTGACTCCGGCGCTAATGTTTCCTTCATCAGTGAATCTTTTGCCACTTCCAAAAATCTTACGCGTTCCAAGATAGATAGATTTCCTGTCTATTTAGTAAGTAGTGCAACTGAACTGTCTTATTGGGTCTCCCAAAAGGCAAAATGGACCTTTGCATTCTCCAATTTTCCCAGCTTCAAATGGGATTTATTTGTCTTGGCTATACCTGGAATGGATGATACCATTCTAGGCCATGATTTCCTAGTTTACTGGAATCCGGATGTGAATTGGAAAGAGGGAGTAATTAACCTTTGAACCTTGCACCCCCAGAATGCCAATCTTTCCGTCAATCAGGAATTAAAAAGCCTATCTGACGCTGTCATTGAGTTGGATAACACTTTTCCGCCAGGAGATTTGAAATATCCTGACATTCATTCCCAAATTCCCTCTTCAGATTTAGGAGTTATTGCTTACCTATCCAGCTTACCTCTTTCCTGTTCCTTCGAAGAGAAACAGACACCAACAAAACCGTGTATTTTGAGCTCCCTAATCCTCTTGCACCATACAAGCACCTCAAATCCGGTTCTCAAAGACGACAAGATTGAAGATTTAGAAAGCATTCGAGAATCTTTAACTTCAGTTTATCATGACTTGGCTGACGTCTTCTCAGCTGCAAGAGCAGATAAACTGCCTCCATCCCGTCCTTACTATCACAAGATCAAACTTACTGGCCCACCTCCGTCACCAGGACCAGTTTACTCTCTCTTGACGCAAGAATCAATTGCGCTTCAAGACTACATTGCGGAAAATGTAGCAAAAGGATTTCTTCAACCAAGCAATTCAAATACCGGTTCACCTGTCCTATTTGTTCCAAATAAGGACCGTGGACTTTGCCTTTGTGTTGAATACAGGAAACTGAACCAGGTAACCCAGAAGAATGCCTATCCAGTACCACCTATGTCACATCTCCTCACCCTCTTCCATGGAGCTGCTTATTTCTCAAAGTTAGACTTTCAAGGTGCCTATAACCTCATTTGCATTATGAAAGGTCATGAGTATTTGACCGCGATGAGAACCCGGTTCAGCAGTTATGAGTATACCATCATGCTTTTTGGCCTCTGTAATGCTCCTTCCACTTTTCAACATTTGGTCAATGATATTTTCTCCAATCTTGTAGGTAAATACCTTGTGGTATATCTCAATGATATACTAGTCTACTCAATGAACCTCGAAGATCATATTGCACATGTGCAAGAGGTGCTGCAGCGACTTCGCAAGAATGACCTTTTTGCAAAAGCCTCTAAGTGCAAATTCCATTCCTCTTCTCTTTGGTTTCTAGGTGTCCTAGTCTTGCAGCAAGGACTATCAATGGACCCAGCCAAAAGAAAACAAATAATGGACTGGCACCCACCTTCTTCTGTTAAATCCCATCAATTTTTCCTTGGTTTCAGTAATTTTTATAGGAGGTTTATTGAGCGTTACGCCGAGAAAACCGTGAATCTTACTAACCTTCTTCAAAAAGACACTCCTTTTGTTTTTACCAAACAAGCTGCTTTGAAGTTCAACGCTCTGAAGAAAGCGTTCACTACTGGTCAAATACTCCCTCACTTCAACAAGCTAGCTCGCACTATTGTCAAAACAGACGCAAGCAATTATGCGATTGAAGGAGTAATCTTGCAGTTCTCTTCCTCCACTTCTCTCTTTCATCCCGTAGCGTTTGAGTCTTGCAAGTTGCTGGCTGCAGAGCTTAACTATGAGATTCATGAAAAGAAACTTCTTGCAATTGTTTATTGCTTAAAGAAATGGAGTTCATAACTTTTGAGCCTTAGGGAATCCTTTGAGGTTTTAACTGATCATAATTCTTTAAAGTATTTCATGAGCTCAAAATTCCTCACACATAGACAGGCATGATGGGCCAAATACATCTCCGAGTTACACTTTACAATCACGTACCATCCTGGAAAACAAGTGGTAGTTCCTGATGCTTTATCACGTTGGGACAACATTTATCCAGGGGGTGGAGAACCTTTGCCAATACAACCCTGAAAACGTTAGGACACTCTTCTCAAACCAATCTGCCCAACTCAGTTTGATCATCACTCACTTACTAGATTTGGCTTCCGAACTCCGAAAAGCTCAACGCAACAACCCCAAGTGCATCAAACTTTGAAAAATTGCAAACTTATTAGATAGTAGTTACAGTATTGATAATAATGACTTCTTAGTCTATGAGAATTGTAGAGTAGTACCAGATAATTTTTGCATTAAGTTAGATATCTTTGAGTCACGGCACAATTCTCCGCTTGCTGGTCATCATGGGCAGGATGAAACCTACCAATTGATTGCACAAGACTTCTACTGGCCTGGTATGACCAAAGAAGTAAAAGACTATGTTAGCGCGTGCTATGATTGAAATTTTAACAAGTCCTTGAAACACCAGAAGTATGGGCTGCTTCAGCCACTTCCAATTCTTCCTTGTCCTTGGCACTTGCTTTCTATGGATTTTATCTCTCAATTACCTTCTTCTAGTGGATATGATGCTATTCTAGTAATTGCTTCTCAAAGATGGCTTTATTTCTGCGCAGTAATGTGACAGCCTCTTCAGAAGACTTAGCTAACTTGTTCATAGAATATGTATTTTCAAAACATGGTCTCCCTGATAATATAGTTAGTGATTGTGGATCTCTGTTTGTCTCAAGCTTCTGGACCTTGCTATGCCAACATTTGAAGATCACTTGCAATTTATCAACGGCTTACCACCCGGAAACGGATGGGCAAACCAAGCAAGTTAATCAGATTCTCAAACAATATCTTTGAATGTATGTTGCCTATCAACAATACGACTGGTTGCAATGGCTCCCACTAGCCAAATTTGCCTACAACAACTCCACTCATTCCTCCACCAAACAGTCGCCCTTCCAAACTCTTTATGGTAGAAACCCAACTTTCTCTTCCCTTCACATAGCACCTTCTCAACTTGCTACCGATTACCTTGAAAAATTCAATCCCTTCAATCGCAACTTTGAACCAACCTTGAAGAAGCAAACCAGCGCTATAAGGAGCAAGCAGACCAATCTCGCACTTCAGCTCGAACCTTTGCAGTAGGAGATCAAGTGTGGCTTGATGATTGCAATATTTGCAGTACTTTCCCAACCCGCAAACTCTCCAAAAGAAAGCTTGGCCCCTTTAAAGTAGAATCAGTCATCTCTCTTAACGCCTTTAAACTTACTTTACCTGCCAAATGGAAAGGTATCCACCCGGTCTTTCATGTTTCTCTCCTAGAGCCAGCTCAAGTCCTATACCCGGGCAGGACTGATCCCCCTCCTGAGCTGGTCACCGTCCTCAATCATCAAGAGTGGGAAGTAAGCCGTATTCTGGATTCAAGGTTACGCAAAGGAAAACTTCAATACCTTGTTGAATGGTCTGGCTTCCAGTCTGACAAAGATTGCACCTTGTGGGAACCAGCCCATCACCTTTGCAATTCACCCAATCTGATTCGAGATTTCCATGCAAGCTACCCTTGCAAACCTTGACAATCATGATTCCATCCCATCCAATCCCATTACATTCCACAGTCCATCCCATCCAATCCCATTCCATTCCATTCCCCATTCCATCTCATCCAATCTCATTTCATTCCAAATTCTATCTCATCCAATCTCATTTCATTCCACATTCTATCTCATCCAATCTCATTTCATTCCACATTCCATCTCATCTAACCCCATTTTATTTCACACCATCATTCCATCAGTCAATTGCTTCATCTCACCGTGTTATTCCTTTTTCTCATTTACCTCTCATTTCTAGCAAGTAAAACTCCATTCCTTATTAAAAAAAAAAAAAAATTATTTATAATCAAAAAAAAAAAGAGAAAATATATATTATAATAAATAACTACAAAGTTTCTTTTACTTCCTTTTCTGCATCCTCCCAATTTGCAGTAAATTCCGCAACCATGGATCAAAAAGTATCCAGGTCTTCATCATTAATTAGTGTGGAAATCCTTCAGAGAACTAGCACCTCTGTTACAATATGCCTCTCAAAGATTTCCTCGCACCTTGCAATCCAAGCTTGCTTTGGCTGAGAATTCCATCCACCTTCCTCCAAGAGCTCTTTGTACGCTCTCTTCCTTTGGCCTCCCAACAAGCCTTCTCCAATGTTGCCCGTCAGCCGCCTGGCATCAGTTTTGACCAGCCCTACGACTTGCACCGGATCCGCTTTGCCTTGGCCCTCCATTCCTTCCATTCCATCCACTCCATCTCTTCCATATTCATTTCCTTCTCCCACTTCTTCCTTTATAGCCTCTTCTTGCTCCATTCCCTCTCTTCCTCCATTTCTGTCTTCTCCATCTCTCAATCCTCTTTCCGCTTTGTTTCTTTCCTCCTCCCTTGCTTCCTCGTTTATGACTCCAACCTGTTCCGCACCGAAAACTTTTTCTTGCACCTCGGCATTCATCTGGGCCCCCAGAAGTTCAGTCGGCAGACCCCAGTAAGGTGGTGGTGGTGGTGGCGTGTTGGTAGTGTATCTTTGGAAACGGGGAAACACTAGCAAGACGACAAAAATTTAGTTACTATCTTGATTATCATTAGTCAGTCCCAATTAGTACTCACCAGGAACTTGAGTCCCCAAGTATTTGATCTCCGGCAACAGTGGTATCTCATAGTTAACCCTTGGCACGGACCTACGACTCCGCATCTCCCTTGATTACTCCGCAGGACCCTCAAAAGTTGATTCAACATTTATAAGGAAATTGCAGGCTACTTTGCAAAGGCAACATTGCTTGCACTTGCCTCAAAGGCCTTGGACGGCAGTACTAGGGACACATAGCTTGTTTTGAAGAATACAGTTTTCGCAACGGCGGGACAACAATGACAACATTTTATATAGGTTATAAATCTATTGAGTAATGAATTAAATAATGCGTAAAGGGTATACAGTTTTTATTAACGACTTGAAATCAATGGGAAAATTTATCTTAACACTTGCAGGAGCTTGCGTCTTTATACCCAGGCAACTTTCACGCCTTGCACTTAGGGATTATTGTCTTCATCACTTTGACATGTCCTCTCCTCAGTAACATCTACCTCAGTCTAAAAGTGTGACACAAATAAAGCACAACATCAATGGTGCAATCTGCTACTTCCTCTGGCTCGCGTTGACCTTCCAATCTTGTCAACCAACTCAGTATATACTTGGAAACTTTGCCGTTAACTCCATTGGCCATCTATTATGAGATCCAATCTCCTTCCCTGGACAACCAACAGCCTTGGACTTCCATCTTTGGTCACGCACTGTTTTTTAGTTTGCATCTACGTCTAACTAAGCCATCACTACTGTACAGTTTGCAATTGGACTAGTCCCTACCCTGAATACACTATTACTTCTCATTTGCATTACCTTCAATGTCATTTGCTCCTGTCCCAATTCATCATACAATTGTACGCTCAGATTCTATTGTCTTGCACTTACGCCATGACCTCGGATATGGTTTTACTACTGCCTCATTTCCTATCCCTTTCCTGTCATTCATTGCCTCACTGCTTCAACTGTAGTTAGCTCACCACCAGGTTGTATCTAGTCCCTTTGGATTACCTTATAAGGGCTATCCCCTTGCCTGATGATTGTCTCCTCAGTTAGTTAATTTCATAGGTTCTCGCATTTTTCTACTGCCTAGTTATTGAATCGGACTCAGGTTGAGTTTCCTTCCTTGGAACACATTCCATTCCTTGCCGTTTGTTGAGTGGCAAAACCAAGTTTGCACTTTGCAACTGAATCTTGCTACTCGCACTTACCCTTGCACTCAGCATTCCTTTGCGCTCACAATCATCTAAGAATTGCCCTATATTACGTGGGGTGGTTGTGTGAAACTGGCCCTCTAAATTATGTATTTGATGGCTTTTGGGCTTTGGCAGCTCATTGGGGCCACCGTCCATGTTGGGGCCCACTTGGGGCCGCTTGTTTGCTCCCTGGGCCCAAAAGCCCGCGCAGGGCCGTTTTACGGGGAAGGGGACTCTGTTTGGAGTCCTCCCACCCGCTGTGTGCAAGGCCGCGGCCCTGGTTGTGCCACCCAGCTGGTTGCCGCCACAGTGGCTGGTGGCCCCTGCCTCCCTCCCTCCCCTCACTCAGTCTTGAGGGGGAGGAAGGATGGCTGGTCCTCCCTCCCATCCAGACCAGCAAGGAACGGCTGTGACAAAACAAATGGCAAGGTGGGGTGGGATTTGAACACACACCCACCTCAAGCAACAATGAGTTGCAGGGGCCATTCCCCCCCTCCTGTTACCAAGGGGGAGGTGACCTGGGGCTGGGTTGGCTTGAACACTTCCCAGCCCACTGTTTGTTTGCTTTTCTCTGGGGGTATCAACCTCCAGGGCTTCCTGGGGGGGGATTTGACTACTCCATCCAGGGATTGAGAGAGAGAGGGGGGGGAAACGCATGTGTGTTGGTTACACCTCCCCTCCTGTAGGTTTGACTGGACCAAGAGTGCTTCTGGGTTCACCCTGGCCAATCTGAGGGCCAGGGGCTGGTTGCAGGAGGCAACCAGCCATGTGAGTTGGTAATAAGGACCAATAATGTCAAGAGGGAATTGTAAATGGGTAACAGGGCTTATTGTAATAGACAACCAGCCAGGTTCTGAACAGCAACAAGGGCTGGTTCAGCCAAGTAAGGGTGGAAAAAACAAACTCAAACAGTACAGGCCGGTCATAAGGGTTCAGGGACTAATGCCAAGTGGGATGAGTAAGCCCAAACCAAGTAGCAAGGCTTGTAGAGCCTGTAGAGCCCATTTGGGGCGGAATTTTTGTCTTTTGCTTGTCATTAAATGAGCTCCACATGAGCAAAATCTTTTTTATTTAAGGAGATCTTCTCCCCGCTGTTTTCCATCCATTCATTCACCAATTCATTCACATTCACCACTGTGCCATTGCCTCTGCCTCATATTTAGGATCAATCTTAAGACATTATTGTATCAGAATCTCTTTTGATGTAAGTAATTCTCTATTAATAAGATTTTGGGCCAATGATTCTCACACCTCCCCCTTGGTAAACGGCGGGGGGGGTAGATGGCCCCTTGCTTGTTGGTGGGAGGGTGGTCAGGTCCCCCCCACTGCCAGTTGCCTTGTTTCAACTGGCCTGGTCCTTTCCTGGTGGGAGGGTGATCAAATCCCCCCCCTTGTTGGTTGCCTCATTGAAACTGGCCAGCTAGCCACCTTGTTTGCTCCCTTGCCAAAACGGGGGAAGCGGTATTGCTCCACCCTTGGCCACCACAACCCCTTGTTGCTGCGGCAACAACCAACAGGAGTGAAGTGACTCCAAATCAGTCCCTCTGCCCCCTACAACAACCCTGCATGGGTGATCAGTGTCAAATGTTGAATAATTTTCTCTTTCATTCCGTACCTTACTCAGAAATTACTCAGGAATTTCTTGGTCAAAATTGTTCTCAATGACCTCACAAAGCATGACAACAAAAAACAGGGCTAAATCAAAAGACTTCAAACAGACTGATACAGCAATAGTTGTCTCAGCAACTCCAAGAAACCCATTCCTCAAGACCTTAGGGGCACGCAAGGTTATCAAAACCCTTTTTTTCCCAATCACTCAGAAGAAAAGTGTTGGCACAAGTACAAAAATCTTGCTCCCAGTTGGTGGAAAGAAGCCCAAGCAAAATGGTGAGCCCAATCAAGCTCAAATGCTAAAAAAAAGGATGTTGCTCACTACCATGCATTACTTAATGCGTGGATTAAGGAAGTGAATTCTAAAAATTTCATAATACTTGACTCTGGGGCCTCCTTCCACATGTTCAATTGTCCCAACTTCTTCATCACCTTCATTAAATGCCCTGGAGACAATTCAATCAGTACTGGTAAAGAAGGAGCCGGTTTACCCATTAAAGGAAAAGGTGTTGTTTGCCAATTGTGAAAACACTTGGTAGTCACCTTAACCAACTGTTTCTTCATCCCCAATCTCATGGTGAACCTGATCAGTCTTGGCAAAATCATCTTGTCAAAGAATTTTTCAAGTTCCTCCACCCACAATTGCTTCTTGCTTTCATCCAAATCTTCCCTTGTATTCTCCAGCTTCATTCAAGGTAATCTATTTATTCTTAATTGGCCTCCTTCTGTGGGGTAAAAACAAAAGCTGTGCTATCTTTTCAAGAATGAGATTAAATCAGACAAGCTTGAACATCTTCACCAATCCTTTGGACACGCCAGCCTTTATTGTCTCAAGAACCTTGTTCCCAAAAGTCCATCTAACCTGCTCTCTTACTTTCAATGCAAGGACTGTGTCTTCTCCAAAATCAGAAAATCCTCTTTCAAAAATATCTTAAAGCCGTTGTAAAGACCTTTTGAGTAGCTTCAAATTGACTTGATTGGTCCCATCAATCCTGCCTCAAGGAATGAAATGAATTATCTTATGAAACTTGTTGATAAATTTTCTGGTTAAATATCAGCCATTCCTCTCCAAAATAAATCCAAAGCTTTTCAGCAACACAAAACCATTCTAAACTTTGAAAGACAACAGCAAAAATTCTTCCCTGCTATTATCTGCACTGATGGCAGCGGGAATTTGCCTTGATGGACCTCAAAGATTATCTCCTCTCCAACTTGATTCAGAACCTCATCAAAGAATCTTACCACCACAAGAATAACAGAAAGGTTGAAATAGCCAATATAAAACTCACAGAATCCATGAGGGCTATCCTTTTCAGCTCAAAGCTTCCTCTCAATCTCTGGGAATAAATCACCAAAGTTGCCTTTCTAACCTAAAATCAAATCCCAAAGAAACCTCTCTCCCCTTCTCCCTAACAAATTTGTACTAACAGGATGTTTCCACGTATTTAACTTCACCCAATTGGTTCCAAAGTTGCCTACCTTGACATTGAAATTGCTTGCAGTGAAATGTTCAAGGATCATGGACTAATTGGTACCCTTGTGGGTTACAACCCTACTATCCTCTCATATTGCATTCTTAAACCTGACCAGTCTATCATTTCCTCCAAACACATCAAAATCCTCAAGAACAAATCTCTTCCTCAGCCATAACCACTTTCTCACTGATCCAAGACCAAGAAAGCACTCCAGCTCAAGATTTACAACAATCTACCTTTTTCTGGACCTACTCCACCTCAACTCATCCAAAAAACTTCCCTCAACAAGTCAGTTGCTCTTGTGAATGATCCTTCTCCTACTTCTTACCCTCCCAAAGACTGTCTCTAAGACTCTTCTTCCTTCTCATTTATGGACCTTGCTGCTCAAATCAATCGTTGGTACTCGCTATGTGATTGCTCAACTCTCAATCCTCCGCAAAGATTTGGGTACCACCATTACATTTTACCCAGAAATTACAAAAAAGCAAAAAGCTGTCCTGAGTCTTGTAACTGGGATCAAAATAAGGACTCTGAACTCAATGGAATAGAGAAACTCAAAGTTTGGAAAAATTATGAAGGACCCAAAACTACTAATCCCTTAAACACAACCTGGGTCTATTGATTGAAGGACAACTGCCATGGAGACCCACTTATGTATAAAAGTTGACTCTGTGTTCAAGGGTTCAGACAAATTTATGGTCTTGACTACTTTGACAAATTCTCTCCAATGGGTAAAGCTGTGTCTCTCCAAGCGGCCCTTCTTTTTGGACTCTATCATTCACTCCCCATTACTCAACTCAATGTCAAGAGTGATTTTCTTCACGCTCCTCTGACTGACAAGTTAATTATAAAAAGAACCAAAGGTTCCAAAAAAATCAAAATATCTTATGCTCAAAAAGTCCCTCTACAGACTCAAAAAATCTTCTTCAAACTGGTTCAAAACACTCACCTCTTGGATTTGAGAACAAGGCTTTCACAAGTCTATCTCCAATCCGTGCCTCTATATCCATTCCAACTGCAACTCTGTCCTATTCTTCCATTTCAATGATCTCATCCTTTTAGGCCCAGGTGACAAATTTCTATCCAGCTTTCTCTCTATATTCCCAAGATCAAGTAACCACAAGCCTAACACAATTTTAGGTATGAAATACAAACAATGCAACAATTGAATTCTCTGATCTCAACCCAAACATTGTTAAAATACATATGCACTTACGCGTATGCTACGTATAAGTGTAATCAAAATGGGATGCACATATGGGCCTGTCCGGCCCATCAGACACTCACACGGACCATACAGGCCTGTGTGGATATCACTGATTTGGGGAAACTGGCCTCAAAACACGTGAAACAGGCTCATTGGTACACGGGCCCTAACGGGCCTGGAGGGGGATATGGGCAAGTAAATCCAGATGGGATTGTATGGGCGTAATTGGGCCCAAGATTTATCTTTGACATACTTGGCCAGACGGGCTGGCCTGCCAAAGTATGTCTTACTTAGTTTTTGTGCTTGGGGAGGCCCGTTGGGGCCGCGGCCCGTGTTGCAGCTTGGTTGGGGCTGCTGCCCGCATTTTGGCCTGCTCAGGGCTGCTGTTTTTGCCTTTGGCCCGTCTATGGGGCCCAATGGCCCGCGCGGGGCCGTTGTTGCGGCTGCCGTGGGGCTGGTGGTCCAGGCTCCTCCCCCTCCCCTTGCTTGCCATTGCAAGGGGGAGGGGGAGTGCTGGCTGGTTTTAACCAGCCAGCAACTGGTTGCAAGGGGCAACCGGTCATGGTGGGGGGGACTTGATCACCCCCCCACCCAAAGAGGTGGCCAGGCTGGTTGCATCAAGGCAACTGGCGGTGGGGGGGAATTGACCACCCCCCCCCCACCATCAAAGGGGCGCTCTCCCCCTTCCTTTACCAAGGGGGAGGAGCAACAGGCTGGAGGGGACCTCACCACTGTTGACTGTCACATTTGCTTCTGCTCAGTAACCCCATGATTCATTTTTTTTTCCAAGACCTATACTCTTTTTGTTTATTACTGTCTCTCTGATCTTTCTTTATGTCAGTCTTTAAAATGTGTCTTGTCTCCCATCCCACAAATCTTACAATTACTTTCTTATGTCGTAATACCTCAGAAAGCACGTAGATGTCATGTGTACAGCCGCGGAAGCTCTCTTCTTTCTTGCACATGTCACCTGCCGCTGTAAGACTCCAAACGGTGCTAGGCCGTGCCATTTCTGTGGAGCGGAAAGGTGCTGTTTAGGCTGCCCTCCTGAGTGTTACAAAAATATTTAAATGTAACCAAGATCAAGGTCCAGAACCTGGTAAATGAGGAATCAAGGAGTAGAGGATAAAGATGATAATAGTTTGGTAGCAATGGAACAGCACTATCTGAGACAAGATTATGCAGGGAAAAACTTGAACAAAAGAAGTTAAAGTCCCCTTAGAGTTCAAAGAAGAAAAGCTGTTGTATGTAAACAACACCCACACGCTAAAAACTCTGGTTGTCAGCAGAAGATTGGGGATGATCAACTCAAACCCAAGCAACCTCAAGGTTCTCAATGACCCTGCCCAACTTTCCGCAATAAAGCGCTTGAAGGGTACCAGATAACTGTGGGTGACTGTAAAGGACAAAAAAAAATGTTTAAAAAGCTCTAAAGCAAACAGTAACTGATTTGAAGCAAGGATAACCTCAACACTTCTCAAGGGACTCAAGAGTAGGCTGGCAGAATGCAACTCCAAAGAAGCTAAGGGGAGGTATAACACTCCAGGTCTTAAGCTTAATAAGACCTCTTCAATCAATTGTGATTGGCTCCAGAAAGGTGATCAGGGATTTGGACCAGTATGGTCAGAGAAAGGGATCAAGGAGTGGTATAACACACTCAAAAATTCCAACAGACAGAATTTTTCTTCAACCAGCAAGGCTATTGGTTGGTGATAAAGATCAAGGATCAAGGGTTTGAGTATGGAAGCTCAAGGATCAAGGGTGTGCTGATTTCATGCTGTATGATTCCATGCTCTGATGATGGATCCAAAAGGCAGGGGAGAGCCCCTCCTTATATGGGCAGGAGGCCCTGTTAGACTATGTACAACAGATTCTACAAATAGAGCAAAAAAGGAAAGAAAATCATGTGGTCACTTGCGTCCGTCCGTGGATGGGTGCACGCAACAATACCAGAATCACCCACCCCTTTTCCAAAGGTGGACAGGTTGGGAAAGGGAAATGAACCAAAACGCCACCAATGTCCACGGGCGGTAGTTGACACTCTTCACCTCTTGTCAGAAGGCGGAAGTGGGTGGGAGATCCCGGGAAAGGTGACGGATGAAGTTCATGAGAGCACGGATGGGCGGATAGGAGATTGGCTTGAGACGGTTGAGTAAGTCCTGATAGGCTTGAGATTCACAACTGATAGATTGAGTGAGATGGGAGATTTGACAGATCCAAGGATTTGACAAATGCTTGGAGGTGCAGTCGGGATGGATTCGGTAAATCATGGATGAGCGCCGCGCGACACGCAAGGATAAGGACGCCCAACGCGCGACGCCCAACGCGCGACGCGCGACGCGCGAGGATAAGGAAGCGCGGCGCGCCACGCGCGAGGATAAGGACGCGCGGCGCGCGATGATGACTGTGAGGATGAGCCTGAGGATGAGTTGGAATTATTATTATTATTATTATTATTTTTTAGATGCCGGACCGTACGTTTGCGCAACAGTTCATGGATTGAGGTCTTAAGGTGGCCAGGGTGTCCAGGATGGGGCACCACACCGCAACTGTTCATCCTCTTGTGGGAATTTGACTTGTTGTCCTTTTACTATGTTTTTCTCTGTCTCATTCTTCATCCCATCTTTCTGTTTTCTTATAAATTCTCTGTTGTTTCTCCTTCAACCAATCTTCTTCATCCACCAGAATACTCAACCTCAAATGGATTGTATCGGACTTGACTTAGTACTTGCAATCCCGATTTCCTTCAAACTCAAGCACATCTTATACCTGTAGGCTTTAACAATCAATCATCCAACTCAACCTCAGGATGAATTCTAACTGAACCTTCAATCAGTCTTCTTTGATTCCTCCAAAGTCATTCTCCCGTTGTTCCATTTAATTCTTAGCATCATTCTCTACTTAGTTGGCACCAGGGCCATAACCCTGCTGGTAGAGGTCTTGTTTCTGTTGGTTATAATCTCATTGATTCTTTTATTTCCTATATTTTGTGTGAAGTTACTTCTTTACTAAATCTTTCTTTCTTATGAAATTCATCAGCCTGGTCCAGGTTTTCTAGTTCACAACAAATTTTACAACCACCCCCCAGCCCACTTACTGTAGCAATGCCCTGGGGGTATCAACCCCCAGAGCCCCTGGTAGGGGGATTTGACTGCCCCCTACAGGGATTTAAGAGAAAGAGGGGGGGCCAAATTTCTGCCAGTAAGACCCCCCCAGGTGAGATTTTGGTTGGAATCAGGTGAGTCCTGGGTCCCACCTGGCCCATATGAGGGGCCAGGGCTGTCAAAGTGCTAAGATAAGTAACAGGGATGGTTGTAACCAACAACCAGCCAGGGATTGAACAGCACAGGGGTGGTTCAGCCCCGTAATGGTGGAAACACCAGAAAGGACCGGAATAGGCTGGTTGTAAGGGTGTAGGGACTGATGCCATGTGAGCTGATGTAGCCCAAACCTGTGAAAATCTGAGTTGGTCACCAAGACCAGACTGAAGTTGATTTCATAAAAAGAATGAAACAAGGTGAGTAATAAATTTAGAAAACAATAATAAACTTTCATGAGGAGAAGTTGACCAATGGAGATCTGATCTGACTGAGGTAAAGAAATCTTAATGAGTAGAAAGTAGATCAGTCAGATGAGATTGAGAAAGACCAGCCACAATACGTTGGAATTCACAAAGAGCGCCTTGAGTGATCTGTATAAGGATTGAATGAGTATTTTTTTGATTGACAAGTTGGAGACTTGGTTCTTACTCTGATCAAACTGGCTGCCGGTGAATATTAAATGTCGGGAGATTGTCTTGAGTTATTGTGGCTATAGGTCAAATTGAGAGATCTTGTTGTATTGGTTGAATAGTAATATATTGAGTGATTGAAGATTGATGAGGGTCAAAGCGTTCTAACTACCGGAAGCTTGAGTCATTTTTGGTGGATTCAATGCAGAGTCAATGAGCATGTAGTTGCACGGATCCGGTATTGAAGTGTCCACATCGAGAAGTTGAAGTCGTTGATTGAAGTTGTGCGACGTCAAATATGAGCCGTAAGAAGGAAAGCAAACATGAATAAGACAGAAAGAAAAAAAAAAAGAAAAAAACATAAGAGGAAGCACCAATGAGATGCATATAAGCAGACAACATGGATGCAAGCCAGTATGTGTGAAACAATGATAAGATCTGAAAATGAACAGAGGAAGAATACATAATATGTGTGATTAAGAATTCAACAGCCCTCCTCAACTTGTCAATCAATGAAACAGAGAATTAAAAGCATTTACGAGACAAGCAGTTGAGGTTTTGTTAGCTTCTTTGGTCAAGGCATCCGCCGTCATTGACTGTGAGGAAATCAGCCAAAGTTCAATCAGACATTTTTTGAAATTGTGTCTCATCTTTTTGTTTTGAGATCTTTATGTTTAGCCTTTGAGATCGAACCAAATTTTTTAATTTTATCATCTAATCCTTTATTGTCAATAAGAAAAATTGGAAATCTGAGCTTAGTGCAATATATGTCCTCAATCAGTTGCTGTAACCAGCGGCTCTCAAGATGACAGCTGGACAAGCCCACACACTCCGATTCCGTGGACGAATGTGTAACATTTTGCTGTCTTCTACTGGTCCAATAGAGCAGGCTGCCCTTGAAGGAACATATGAAACCGCATTGAGAGAGTCTTGTGGTTGTATCATCACCCCAGGTAGCATCACTGAAACAGACCAACCTATCAGATATAGATTGTCGACCAAGAGTAAGACTGAGATCCTTGGTGTTTGACAAATATTTCCAGACATGTCGTATTTAATTCCAGTGGCTAATTCCTGGACGCTCGCAATATCTCGCTAGACTAGACACAGCAAAGCTAATTTCTGGCCAAGCAAGGCCCGCTATGAAGTTCAATCAACCGATAGGAGACCTGTAATTGACTCCAAGTTTGAGAAATTCCTGGTGATTGTCTTCAGTTGCTGGAGCGAGATGTAATCCTGGAGTCAGAGGATTTGATACTGTACAACAGTTGGTCATGTCAAGTTTGGATAACCCCTTCTCGATATGGAGAGGCAACAACAGCTGTATCAAACCTTTGTCCCAAAAAAATTTCATTCCAAGAAACGTATTTGGTTCGTGAGCTGATGAGTTCTTGAACTTTGAGAGAAAGGCGTCTTTGAATTTATCTACATTTCCTGCCAACACGAGGTCATCTACATGGAAAAACACGGCTGAACAACTGTCATTTCCAATGTATAGACAAGGGTCGCAATTGGATTCATAGAATCCTTGAGACTTGATCCACTCGCTGAGCATACGATACAAATTCCTTGGGGCTTGTTTTAGTCCATATAGGGATTTTTTTAGTTGAAGATATTTTGATTTCCGGTTGCATCCATAAGGAGTTTTGATGAATACTTGTTCATCAATTTCCGAGTGTAGAAAAGCGCATTTGACGTCTAGTTGCAAGAGCTTGAGGTTCTTGTCAGCTGCGTAAGTGAGAACTGCTCTTAGCGAAGCCACTTTACCGGTTGGTGCATACGTTTCGAGATAATCTAAACCATATCTTTGACAGAAACCTTGAACACATAGGCGCGTCTTGTAGGTGTCAGGCCTGCCATGAGCGTTGTGTTTAATTTTGAATACTGGGACTGTATTCAATGGATTGGTGACTTGATTGTCGTCGGCATCCTCCCAGACCCCTTGATCTTCAATTGTGGCGAATTCCTTCTCAGCTGAGTCTTTCCAATGGGGAGTTTTCATAGCTTCTTTGAGATTAGTAGGCAGTTTGTTGGCCATGAAACCGTAACAATTGGTTTTTGATATTTTGTCTCTATTTGTTAGGTTTGGTCAAAGATTCCGCTCGATTGACAAATCACTAACTGAGCTTGTTTTGCTTTGAGGGTTGAAGTCCTTGCTCAACAAATCTTCTTTGATCTCATTGACTTTTCCTGTTGATGGCATATTTTTAGAAGTGTCTTTGAGCTGGTTCGGAGTTTGATGAGGATGATTGGCTTCTAGGTTAAGGGATTGATTGTCATCTGTTGAGATTCAAAATGGTTTTTGATCATTGAAAATGACATGTTTAGTATCTATAATTTATCCGGATGAGTTTATTACCTTATAAGACAGAAACTGTGGGTTAAACCCCACCAAAATCCCAGGTGCTCCTCTTTCATCCAGCTTGGAGTGTATTTTGACCTCATTCAATTTGTAAGTCAGATGCGTTCCAATGGGTTTGATATAATCCTTGGGTAGACTCTTGCCGCGCATCTTCATCCATGGTGATTCTTTTTCCTTGTTCCTTGGAATTTGATTAAGCATCATACAGCATCCTTTCACTATTTCATGCCAGCAAGACTTTGGTAATCCAGCATTGGAGATAGTTGCTCTTGTAGCCTTGATTACCGTTTGATTTGCCCGTTCCACTCTACCATTATGTTGTGAGTGATATGGTTTGCTAACCTTCTGATTGATGTGATGATTCCAATAATACAATTGAAGCTTTGAGTTGAAAAATTCTCCCCCTCCGTCGGAACATACTTTGCTTGGATATTAACCAGTTTTTCTGTGTTGGTTTTCGATGATGAAAATTATCACGTCCGCCGCATCACTCTTCAACTTGAGAGGGAAACTTGCCAAGTACCCCAAATAGGAGTCGACTAAGTTCAATATGTACTTAAAACCACCCTTCAAAGTAGGATTGATTGGCCCCATCAGATCTAGATGGATTCTTTTGAAACATTCAGACGCAACATTTTGTTGATGATCGAATGGTTTTCTGGCGATCTTTGCCCTGTCACAGTTAAGGCATTCAAAGGTATCCTTATCAACGGAAGGGATGGAGCATTTGAGAAATTTTTCCATCCTGCCAAGGCTAGCGTGTCCCAGAGATTGATGGATCATCATTAAATCCTCTTGTGAGTAGTAAGACTCCTTTGCCTCGGATAACATGTTGATCACAAAGAGATTGTTACTGATCTTCCCAGACAACAGCCTTCTTTCGTTCTTCCGGAGTTTGAAAGTGGCGGGATTAGATTTCGAGTTGACAAAGAGTGACGCTCCCCTGGTCATGAGCGCTCCCAAGGAGATAAGATTAACCGTCAAATTGGGAACCCAGACGGCGTCTGACAGTGTAATGAATGAGTCCTTAGTCGCGATAGCCACCTCGCCAGTCCCTTTGATAGTGATAGCAGCATCCTTCTTGCCCGTCAAAATCTTTTCCAAGCCTGTGCTGAGATGAAGATGATTGAATGAACCTTTATTGATGATCATATGGACTGAGAAGCCTGAGTCCAGAATAAACCTGCTAGAGAGAGTTTCTGCATCAACCAAGCTAGCACCTACCCCACAGAAAAACAAATAGAAGTGTGCCTTGTTTGTAGCTTTGGATTTTTATTTCTTTCCCCGATTGTGGAAGTTAGCAGGCTTGAGTTTGGGGAACTCAAACCAGCATGAACTAGCAGGGTGTGACGTAACCGCGGCATTATGCTTGCCGTTTTCACACCTTGGCCAACGGTACAGCGCTACGTTGACGGGCTTGACGCGATCTTCTTGAGCTATTATTTCGTTTTTATGCTGAATGAGGTGATTCAAGACAATGTCAATCTTGATCTTGGTGGTCGTGTGCATAATCTGGGACTTCATGTTCTGCATCAATGGCGGAAACTTGAAAAGGACAAGGTAGGCAATTATATCTGAGGGGAGTTTGATTCCTACCTCGGTCATTTTCTTAAGGTAAACTTTTATGGCGGTGACAAACGTTTCAATGCTTGACTCCATGGTGAGATTCAAGAATTCATTGAACACTCTTGCTTGATTGGCCAATTGAGAGGAGGCAAAGTGATTTTGAGTCGAGATCCAGATTAATTTGGCGTCGTCCTCATTGACATTGTCGATGACGTTGTTGTAGGTATTTGAATCTAGCTTGGCCATTATATGGGCCACAAATTCTTGATTGACCTCCGGATCTAGTCAATTCGATTTGTCAGGATCATTCATGGTAGTAAAAATCCCTCGCAGTTTGAATAGTTTTTTGAATTTCTTCCTCCACATGCTGTAATTGTCGGCTGTAAGTAATGGAGTAGACTCAATTAATGATTTGATGGCAATAGATTTGTAGTTTGTAGATTCCCCCCCTGGTCCTGGTGTTGATGAAGACGGCCCTGGTCGATCAATAACGAGCAGGCTTTTAACTGTGTGAAAATCTGAGTTGGTCACCAAGACCAGACTGAAGTTGATTGCATAAAAAGGATGAAGCAAGGTGATTAATAAATTTAGAAAACAATAATAAACTTTCATGAGGAGAATTTGACCAACGGAGATCTGATCTGACTGAGATAAAGAAATCTTAATGAGTAGAAAGTAGATCAGTCAGATGAGATTGAGAAAGACCAGCCACGATACGTTGGAATTCACGAAGAGCACCTTGAGTGATCTGTATAAGGATCGAATGAGTATTTTGTTGATTGACAAGTTGTAGACTTGGTTCTTACTCTGATCAAACTGGCTGCCGATGAATATTAAATGATGGGAGATTGTCTTGAGTTATTGTGGCAATAGGTTGAATTGAGAGATCTTGTTGTATTGGTTGAAGAGGAATATATTGAGTGATTGAAGATTGATGAGGGTCGAAGCGTTCTAACTACCGGAAGCTTGAGTCATTTTTGGTGGATTCAATGCAGAGTCAATGAGCATGTAGTCGCACGGATCCGGTATTGAAGTTCCCACATCAAGAAGTTGAAGTCGTTGATTGAAGTTGTGCGACGTCAAAAATGAGCCGTAAGAAGGAAAGAAAAGATGAATAAGACAGAAAGAAAAAAAAAAAGAAAACAACATAAGAGGACGCACCAATGAGATGCATATCAGCAGACAACATGGATGCAAGCCAGTATGTGTGAACCAATGATAAGATCTGAAAATGAACAGAGGAAGAATACATAATATGTGTGATTAAGAATTCAAAAAAACCAAGTAACAATGCCTGTAGAGCCTGGGTAGCTCTTTTGGGGCAGAAAATTTGCCTTTTGGCTTGTTATATCATGGGCTCACAAGAGGCCAATCTTTTTTACTTAAGGAGCTCTTCTATCTGCTGTTTTCCATCATCCATTCATCATCCAATTGAGTTCATCAATGATACAATCCAATGTTTTGCCCCATTGTGAGAGCCCATCAAGCAAATATTGAAACAAGGTGTCCAGAATTTTTTTTGCTTTAATTACTGCTCATTTGCCTAAGCTAATTGCTGGCCATAATTATAACAAACATATCAAACACAGAATTGAGGAATTGAAGATGTCAGACTGCAAGCCTTTTCCCATTCCCCTCACGGTAATTGTCAATCTTACTCCTGCTTCTGATGAAGAACATGAGGGATTCAAATCCCTGAATATTAATTAACAATCAGCTTTGTTTCTTATAAATTATATTGCCTGTCTCACTTGTCCCAACTTAAGCTATGCTGTCACCAGCCTAGCTAGATTCTGCAAAGACCCAGGATTCTGTCATTGGCTAGTAGTCAAACGTTGCTGGAAATATCTTAAGGCCACTAAGGACCTCAAACTCACCCTTCAAATCTCAAACTCCAATACTAAAATCAAATCCTACCGTGATGCCAAGTGCAGAAAAAATTTGGAAGCCAGACTCTCTCAATCTGGAGATCTCTCTTTAGTCTTTCAATCCCTCATATCCTGGAGCAGTTACTTCCAACAGAATGTCACTCAATAAACTCTTTGGTTGAATCATTCCTTAAACTATTTGGATGAAGGTTTTGGTTTCTGAACTATGGCAAAAGGATTTCAAACCAAGTCAAAATTTTGTAGACAATAAAGGTCTTGACAACAAATTGAAGAATTATGGCTGAAAATACAAGAATCATCATATTGACATCAAAAAAAAGGACTCTGTGAAGAAATCAAGTTGGGAAATCTGGTTATCAACTTGATTTCCTCTTTAGACATGAAAGCAGAAGGCCTCAACAAAGAAATATAGCCCTCTTCTCTTGCAAAACTGGTCTATCTAATCAATGCCACCTTTGATCCCTCATCTCTAGTCCTACCAGCCCTGGGGGGTGCCAAATGTTGAATAATTCCCCCTCTCATTCTTTAACTCACCCAGATAGGGTTTTCAATCCCCTAACCAAACCCTTAGCCCCAGGGGAAGGCTCCCCCCCTCCCACCAATTGATTGACAACCCAGATACAAGAACAACTTGATCTTTTAGATCTTCTCAATCTCTTTTGGTAAACTCTAGTTTCTTTTTCTGCTTTCCTTCTATTTCTTTTCTTTTTCTATCTTCTTCTGTTCTTCCTTTTCTCACTCTACCATCTTTTCATGGTCTCACCATCACTTCAACCTTTCCATCCATCCTCAACTATCATAAATCCTGTCTGGTAAGACTTTTTGTAAGGGTTTTTCAGCATCTTTGATTTCTTTCTTCCTCAACTCATCCTGTCTTATTCTTTGCTCAAGATTCACGCCCAGCAACTCTTTCAAATCTCAATACCATTTCTTCCTCTCAAGAATACCTTTACTCAAACCATGAATTTTTTTTTTGAACCTGGATTGTTGATGTCTGCTACCAATCTCTTTTTCTTTACTTTTGTCTTTTTGTATTTAGTCAAATGATTTTTCTTTGCAACTTAGCCCTCTTGAATTCTTGAATTCTCAATTTAATCCCAATTAACCAAAAATTAGGCCCAGAAACAGGCCAAACGCAAGAAGCAGCAGCCTCAAGTGCGCGGCAACATGGGAAACAGCCCCAGAAGGCTGTCCCTACCCAAATACATAGAATTATAACTTTGGCAGGCCAGCACGGCTAGCCAAGTATGTCCAAAATCACACTTGAGCCCAATCATGCCCATACAGACTATTCTGACTGTATTTTCCCATATACCTATCCGGTGTGGTGACCAATTTGGTACACCTCAAGAAAAGGGGCATTTTTTTAAAAAAAAAGAATTCTGTGTTGGAAACTCTTCCATTTTCTGTTCTCCAACTTCTCCCTGTCCTAGCGGTCTAGGAAGGGTACCCTTGGGGTTTTCAAGTCCCCAGGCCATTCATTAAATTTCTCCTCTTTGCGCTTGGCGCCCAATTTTTTTTGGCTGAGTGCGCAGACAGTCATTCCCATTTGATCATCCAACTCCATAAGCTTCACCCTCATCCTCATCCCTAACCTAGTGTGGATCAATATAAGATCAATAGAAGTCAAGCAATTGGAGATGATGATGTCTATCACCATCACCCCCAATCATAGCAGATCATTCTAGGATTCATCATCCTCCCAAAAGAAAAACCCTTGGCTTGAGTACTTTCAACCATTGCTCAATCTCAATCCATACTCACAATGAGAATGAGACCCATCAAGGATTGGATGACAAGCCAAAACCAGATCCATCACCGCATCATCAACTTGGAAAACCAATCATATGCTTGGTTTTTCTATTCTCTAGCAACCTTGGTTAAGCCGCGCATCCTCTAGGGAACCTTGGTTGGCTTGGATCTATTGTTCCAACCATGAATCCTAACCCTTTCTCCATTGTCTCAACTCAATCCATAAAATCATCATCATCTTCATCCTGAGACCAATCCTCATCAAACTTCACATTCCCACCAATCCCTGCAGTGGTTGGATCATTCAGCTGCCTTCCATCTAGCATGACATCATTGTCCCAATCACCTTACTTTGCTCATCTGACAGGCCTCAAGCAACAGCTTGTGGCCGTCAATGTCATTACCTATTGCCAATCCAACTTTCATCACCGTTGCCTTCAACCTGTTGAAACTTGTGGTGTTTGGGGCTGTTGGATGCCAGCGCGTGGATGCAAATCCTGTTAGAATGGTAATCCCATCAGGGGAATTACAGTTGGTATGATTATATTTAATACCTGTATATTTTAAGATATCAGTTTGATTATATCAGGAGTATCCTTAATGGATAGAGAATATAATTCTAATAATTATGGAAAAAAGAACTATATAAATATGTTAAATAACAAGGAAGTTATTGAAGAATCAATTCCTGTGAAATACAATACAGGAATGTCACAGAGACATAGTTTAAGTCCCCCAGCTCAAGCCGAAGAGCGGAATGATAGTTCTGATGAAGAAAAGCAAAGAAACATAATATATGCAATACATCTATTCCTTATGGATGAAATTCATAAATAATATACAGAAAGAAATGCTTTTGATTTTAAAAGCAGAAAGATGGAACTTTGCTTCCAAGAGGAAGCTGCACTCAAAAGTGTCAAATAGCAAGAAGGCAAAGATGGCTCCCGGGATTGTCATTGGACTATTCACAGTCAGAGCCAAGAGATGGAATTTTCACATAAGTAAAAAGTCCATCATAATTATGAGATAAAGAAGAAGATAAAAAGAAATTATAAATCTACGATTAGTTATAACTTTTACTTTCTAAAAGCATCTAATCATTTACTCAGTTGAACCACCATGTATCATTGAGCATGGATTCAATTCCCATTGTATCTGAATAGCATGCTGAATAGTTGTACCCGATGGCCTAGATGGACTTCAATTAGTATTTAAGGGATCCATCTCCCATCATCAAGTTGTTTTCAATCGTTCATCATCTCCTACTTATCATCAAAAAGTCAATCAATCTTATTAATTATTAATTATTACTAAAACCCTCTACCGACCGAATCGCTAATCGCAAGACATTATCAGTACCAAGATATCGCTCGCGATTTCCAGTACCAGGTCACTGTTTGAAAAATTTGCCAGCACCATTATTGCTCAACTTGCCTCCAGCCTTATCGCCGCATTAATTTGCCTCCATCAATTTTTGCTTGCGGAACTTGGAACCAGCGATATTGCTACAGTTGAACTAAACCTCAGTACCAACGTTGCAAAACCCATTGAAACAGTACAACCTTCATCGCCAACGCCACCTTTGCAAAGGTAGCAATTCTCAAACTGAAACATACCAGGACATTGCTGCCATTGTCAAGCAACCCGCGACGCCCAGATACCACCGCGAAATTCTCAGGATTGGATTGCCAACCAATTGAACAATCCATTGGAGCCTCCGTTTTTTGATTGTCACCCAAGTCAATCCATTGCAACAGGCAGATACCATTGTGGTATACCGATGAACAAGAATTGATAACCAATCTTAATTCACTCAGCGCGAACATCCCCTGAGATTAGTTTTCCAGCCAAGATTGGAACAAATTGAAGGAGCTTACCTGAAAGGAGCAATACAAGTCGCGCGACCATTCGTTTTTCCCAAATCCGTCATCAACAAGACTCAACGCAAGGGAAAAACAAAGAAAAGCGCACAGAGACCTACTGTGCATTCAAGTCGAGGAAGACTAGCAGATCAACAGTACAATGTAACGGAATGGAATGATTACTTCAAGTCAGTCAACTTAACCTTGAAGATAGAAGGGAAGCAAAGGGAAACAGAGCAAAAGATAGAGATTAGCTTACCTAGAGAAAAGAGGTTGCGAGTAGAAATCGCAACAAGAGAAAGCGATAACATTAACCATAAGCAACATGGGCAAGGTAGAGGTAGAGATTTGAGAAAGACCTCAAACAATAAGATATTTTGAGTTATCAAGTTTTAAATTACTATATTGTTATTCATGTGGAACAATATATATTTTTGACTCATACAGTGAGAAATTGCTTAGAACTGAAGGATGTTTCATTGGGAATGGAACATCATAGCAGTAATGAATTATTAAGGATTTAATCCAAGTTTAATTTGTGTAAAACCACAAGAGTAAGAAGGTTACCTCATGTTTTAGAGGAAAGTTTTAAGTTCACCAATTTAGATGAAAGACTGCTAATCATTTTTTGAAGAACAAATTAAGTTGTTACCCAGGAATTTTCATAAGAGGAAAGTTTCCATTTGATTGACAAGAAGTTAAAGACAGAATTTGAGAATTCTATATGATGAATATTATATAAGAAGGAATGTCAATTTTATATTCCTTCAGAGTGAACTCCCTGGGAGAAGTTGTGCAAGAGAGGTATATTAATAGGATATGAAACCATGAGCAGATGTGATAGGATATATGATCCTAAGAAGAGAAATATCATTAGGATAAGATATTTCAAGTTAAATGAGGATGTGTTCCCATTGAAACAAGTTGTTGAAGAAGATTGGGAAAACCCAATATTACCAGTGCAGAGCCCAGAACAAGAGTGAAGTGAAGAATTCAATTCACAAGAAGAATTCATAGAAAATGGAGAGAATTAGAATCAACAACAGAAAGTTATAGAAACTAGTAGTCCTACAGAGAAAGCCCCAGAAGGGAGAAGTCAAGTAAGAAGGAAGAAAAGGCTAGAAAGCACACAAGTGATAAGAAGTGAAAGAGTCAGAAGAGTACCTGATAGGTATGATAAGTGTAGAGCCCATTGTGCTGAGATTAGAGATATAGATCAAATTGTTCAAGAGGAACAAGATGCCTTAGTTTTTGTGAAAGCATTTGATATCGAAAATAGGACAATTATTAATATTTTCAAGTAGGTAATGAAGTTACCACATAAGCAAAGATGGAGAAGCACCATTTTTGAAGGGATAGGTTCATTAGAGGGAAACCAAGTATTATAAAAATTTGAGTTTTTAAAGATAAGACCCTTATGGGCAATAGTTTTTATCAACCCAGAAACCTGAGTTAACTGTTAAAGGAAGATGTATACAGTGATTTTTAGAAACTAGGAAACTTTAGGAGCTGAACAAGTAAGGAAACCAAAGAAGACAACATACAATGTACTTCTTAAGGGGGTGTAGAGTTAAACCTATGTTGGTTTAAGAAGTAATTATATAGATTACATGATTCTCAAGAGTTAACTTTATAGTTATGAGAGAGTAGCCAGATTAGTTTGAGGTTAATATCAGGTGAACACAAGGTTCAAAATTGGAAAATTTTGGGATATTGATAGAAACTGGTAGATAAGATCATACAGTGTATGGATAGATTTAAGAGTAACATACTAGATATGGATAGATGTATGCTAAGGTTTTCAAATGAGTACAACCAGTAAACCAGTAGAAGCAACATATAGTTGTTTGAGAGGGATAGAAGTGATCCCATAGTAGCTATTTCCATAATACCTTAGAGAATTAAGGAAGGAATTCCTCAAGGGAAATAGATCAAAGATAAGTCTGAGAGAAGCAATCATCTTTGGATAAAAAGAGGTCCAAGTTATTGATATTACAATAGATATTGGAAATATTTTCCAATAAAGCTCTGGATGATTGAGCAGTTTGTGAGGCAGTGATAACAGCATAAGGATTACATTATTTTCAGGTATCATTTTTTTTAACCAAGTGTATTTTGAAGAAGTTACCTGATTGAAGTTTTTCATCTTTGAGAAGATGAAGTGCTGGAAGTGGGCACAATGGAGTGACCCAAGGCTAGATGAATAAGAGCCATATAGTATATACCAATAGATAAAGTTTGGAATACTACTAGAGAATTAATATGCAGAAGCATGAATTTTAGAATGAAGCATAGAATATGTATTAAAGAGAAATTTGCCCTTCTGGGATTAAGGGGGTGTGTTAGAATGGTAATCCCATCAGGGGAATTACAGTTGGTATGATTATATTTAATACCTGTATATTTTAAGATATCAGTTTGATTATATCAGGAGTATCCTTAATGGATAGAGAATATAATTCTAATAATTATGGAAAAAAGAACTATATAAATATGTTAAATAACAAGGAAGTTATTGAAGAATCAATTCCTGTGAAATACAATACATGAATGTCACAGAGACATAGTTTAAGTCCCCCAGCTCAAGCTGAAGAGCGGAATGATAGTTCTGATGAAGAAAAGCAAAGAAACATAATATATGCAATACATCTATTCCTTATGGATGAAATTCATAAATAATATACAGAAAGAAATGCTTTTGATTTTAAAAGCAGAAAGATGGAACTTTGCTTCCAAGAGGAAGCTGCACTCAAAAGTGTCAAATAGCAAGAAGGCAAAGATGGCTCCCGGGATTGTCATTGGACTATTCACAGTCAGAGCCAAGAGGTGGAATTTTCACATAAGTAAAAAGTCCATCATAATTATGAGATAAAGAAGAAGATAAAAAGAAATTATAAATCTACGATTAGTTATAACTTTTACTTTCTAAAAGCATCTAATCATTTACTCAGTTGAACCACCATGTATCATTGAGCATGGATTCAATTCCCATTGTATCTGAATAGCATGCTGAATAGTTGTACCCGATGGCCTAGATGGACTTCAATTAGTATTTAAGGGATCAATCTCCCATCATCAAGTTGTTTTCAATCGTTCATCATCTTCTACTTATCATCAAAAAGTCAATCAATCTTATTAATTATTAATTATTACTAAAACCCTCTACCGACCAAATCGCTAATCGCAAGAAATCCTAATCCTCTTGATCATCCCTTCAAATCAAAATCTCTTGTCTCTCCACCTGCTGTTGGGACTGTTGCAGCTACTCAAGCTCATCTGTTGGTCATCCTGCATCTGGCTGCCGTGTAACCACCCTCCGCCGGCTTTCATCCTTGATGCAGGTGGTTTCCTTGATTTCTGATCTCTTTTTTTTCCATGTCCTGATAATCCTTCCCCTTCTGTTTGTTGTTGTCATTACCATTTTTCTCTAAGCATATATATTTATGTATATATATATATTCTGCTTTCATTTGTAGGTATCTCTTTTAAGTAGTATAAAAGGCCTCTTGACTATAAAAGAAGGGGCTCTCCCCCAAATTTTGCCCCATCATATAATAGCATCATCATCCATCACTTTGGTATCAAGAAATAAATCCATGGGATCTTTCTGCTTTATCTGAGAATGAATCATCATCTTATCCAGGGTATATCCATGATTTACCTCTGACCCTTGAGCCTCCATACTGAAACTTGTGATCCGCCCTCCTTTGGACCTGTTCCTTATCACCAACCAATACCTATTCTCGTTGAAGAAGAATTCATTTGGTTGAATTCTTGAGTGTGTTAAACCACTCCTTTGATGCTTTTCTCTGACCACTTTTGTCTTGATAATTCATTTGATTGTCTTTCTGGAACCAGTCACGTTTTACTGAGAGGTTTCTTTAAGCTTGAAAAATGGAGTGTTAAACCTCTCTTTATTTATTTAAAGTTGAATTCTGCCACGCTATGCTTGAGTCCCTTGAGAAGTGCTGGGTTATTATTGTTCAAATTTGTTACTAATTGCTTCTAGAACTTCATAAAAAAAATTGCTTTGTTTTTTACAGCCACCTACAGTTATTTTGTACCCTTAAAGCGCTTCACTGCGGAGGTTTGGGAAGGTACATTGAGAACCTGGAGTTTGGTTGGGATTGAGTTGATCTTTCCTAATCTTCTGATGACAACCAGAGCTATTAGCTTGTGGGTGTTGTTACTAAGAACTGCCTTGTTCTATTGAACTCTGAACAAGATTTCACTTGGTTTTTTCAAGTCTTTTTACGAACAATCTTGCCTCAGACAGTGTTTTTCCATTGCTGCCAACTACTATCAAAATTCATCCTTCCCATTGATTCCTTATTTACAAGGTTCTGGATCTTGATTCCAGTTACTTTTAAATATTTTTGTAACTCTCAGGAGGGAAGCTTTAACAGCACCTTTTTCCCTCCACAGAAATGCCTAAGGCTCAGCACTATTTGGAGTCTTACACCAGGCCTCTTGAGGCCCATATACCAACAGGCTTATATCAAGTGTTTTTGAGCCATTTTCTCCAAATCTATGACATCCATGCAGGCCTGTATGGTTTGTGTGATTTTCCAATGAGCCGTAGAGGTCCATACATGCATCCAATTCGGATAAAAATTATACGTAGCACAGAGGTGAGTTAATACATATTTTGACAACAACTAAATCTGTTGTGAAGTTCAAATGTACTCCAATATGTTTTTTCATAGATTTAAATAACAGATTTTTAGCCAGCTGAATTTCACTTTGGTTATCCAACCAAATGACTATCTTTCCTGGTAAATTATGAAAGATGTTGAATTACAGCTTCTGTAACCATTGGGCTTTATGTGATGCCAATAAGTATGCTTGATACTTGGCTTAAATTGATGACAACATTTCCCCCCCAATTTTCTTACTCCTTCAGGATTTCAGTCCCCAACTGCATTGGAAGCTATACCTGCTTGTGGAGAGGCTAATTTTTTCTTCTTCCCAAATGGAATCAACATACCTTTTAATTTTTTGCCTACTTTTAGACTGATAAATAATCTTGTACTTTTGTGTAAGCTTAAGATAACATAATACCCTTTTGAATTCTTACCAGTGAATGTCAATTGGAATTTCCAAGGACTGTATCAGTCTTTCTATATTTTAAGTTATATTGTTTTGCTTTCACTGCAATAAATAGTGTAAAACTCCTATTGAAGACCATTAATCATTTCCTCTCTCTCCAAACTCCTTGCTATCTTCTTCTGTTTCTTTTACTAGTTTCACATTTGCCTGCATTGGGGTTTTGCTTGTTTTCCTGTCTTCTAATCCATATTTATGGAATACGTCTCTGAAATAATGCAATTGATTTATGAGTATTCTTTTGGTAAACAGGCACTCAATTTTCATCCCAAGAATGTGCTGGGCCATGCCCAAATCTTTAATCTTGAAATATCTTCTTGAGTCAGTAAGTAACTTTTCAACTTCCTGATGCCAGGTACTTTGCCGTCCTTTAGCTACAGAAAGTGATATCGGTGTTGGAATAATAATTCCCAGAAAATTACGGTAAAATGCTTAAATAATTGATTTAAAAGCAAGTGCAAAGTTTTGTTGGTTTGGTTGGATTAAATTTGCTTAAATATTTTTCAAGAGGGGCCACAGTTTGTACAAACTGGGGATCTTTATTGGATAACAACCTCTCTTCAAGGGGCTCTTTTGAACCATGTAAAGACCTTGGTATAATGAGGTCTTAAATGATTTCTCACAAAAGACTAACTCAAGGGGATGGGCGGACTGGCTTTCTTACAGCACTTATGCCTGGGTTGCAAGGAGGAGACAACTTACTAGTTTAAGTAATTACTCCAGGAAGCTTGCAGAGATTCACGGTATGAAAGGGTCTCAGGACAATTATTGGGGTTATTTGCTGATATTCTTCACAGAATCAATGTTGGGGCCAGAATTATTAATAATACTATCAGACTATAGCCATATATCACTTGTTTATCTTGAATAAACACTTGATCACAGATGGCAAGGGGTCTGGATTGATACTTAAAAATTACTCTGGATTAAATCACTTAAAAGAAGGGTTGTTTATATACCTTTTTGGGTGATAAGACCTTCTCAGGGCATGTACAGAGGGTTGTTCTTGGATGCTGAGGCTAGCAGACTGGGCAGGGCTAGTTTGGCACGTAGTTCTGGTGCTGTCATTTTGCTAACCTTGTCTATGTCATATTTCTTTGTGAAATAATTGTCAGAAGGTGTTTAAATGTTAATTTGTTATTTTTATGATTCAGACACATTTCCTCATTTTTTATTAAATTCTTTTGAGTGACATGGGTGGAAGTGGGTATTAGTAGATTTTAAGGCATCTTCTGCACATGTTGCAAATTTTCAATAATTTTTAGGTTAACTCCTTGTTGTGTTTGGTGGTTCATAAAGATTTGGCAATCTCATTTATGTGACAACCTTCATTATTGTTTCCCAAAATTTATTTGCTTTATATTTTGATTTTCCTATTTTCTATTCAATATTGTTAGGTTTCAGACATCCCTCTGTCCAGCAGTCAAGTTTTTACATATACATGATGTATGCATGCAGGTTGTAGCCTGTTCCTGCGGTACCTGGCTGTCAGGCTTAGTACAATTTTGTTGACGCGCGCAGGCTTGACAGCTGCATGCGGGAATCTGTTGCCTGCAGCCGGTCAGTCATTTTGCATGCGGGCCTTTTGACATGCGCCTACATATCGAGTGTCAGGCGTGTGTACCTTTACTGTATGAATGCAGGGCTGCGCGCGGGAATTGTGACACAACACAAATCCGCCTGTAACTCCTAAAATATACACAACACCTAAATTCTGACTGAATTTTAGGTGTGAAACCTATACATGGCATAATATGTGAAATTTTAATGTGGCCCAAAGGTTCCATGGTGGTGTCGTGGTCTGTTGGTCATTTTGTTAAGTAATTATTAAAAATGTAAGGAGTTAGAATTCAAGGGTGGGGTCAGTGAGTTAACCTACTCAATTTTGGGTGGGGAATCCATTTCTGTAATAATATTCATGGATTTCTCACTCCTTCTAATTTTATTATTTTTATTTATGTTTTTAAATCTGCTTTGACAGTTTACTCTGTCCAAGTAGCAAGCTGCCATAATTGGTCTGTGTTACAGACTACTATTGACTCATCTAACCATGCAAAGGCTAGATCAACTTGGTCCAAAATGAGAAGAAATGGATTTGTTTTGCTTCTAGAGCTAGATCATTAGAGCACATCTCCTGCTTTGCTTCTCTCAAAAACTGAACACAAACCTCTGGAAGACTAATATATACTGAATCATCATATTCCAATTTTTAGTTAAGATAAGAAGTTACAAAATATTCCTGTCTTGGTTTGATTTTGAGTTGGGTTGCATGATATATCAAGTATTTCATGGTCCCAAGTTTTCCAGTAGGTGAGAAATTTTCTTTGTAGTCAATTCATTCCTTTTATATGAATCACCTATAAAAACATCTAGCTTTAAATCAATTAAGTAACCAATTAGGATCAAAATTCATATTTAATACCCATTTAGTATGAATAAATGTTTTATTATTTCCAATCTATTGCTTTTTGAAATTTAAAACAACACAACACAGAAATCTGCATGGTGATTGCTAGCAAGTGCCTTCAAGGAGCTCATGCCCAATATATGACCAAGTTCAGATCAAGCCATGGCCAAGGTGACTGTGAACCAAAAACTCCTTAGAGCATGAACATACCTTGAACTAGAGATATGAAAGAGCTTTAACCAGAGGTTCCTTTATTGCACTTGCTAGCAAGTGCCACTATTTGTTTTGTGGTGAAAAATTATCTATTATGGGGTCTAATGAAATGAATATTTCCTTTTTCCATAGAAGACATTTGCTAGATTATTTAGCCTTTTTAAAACTATCAGGTACAATATCATTATATTTTAAAATTGTATGAAGTGCAATAGATTTTTAGTATAAGTTGTACTGATATTTTTATTATATATCTTTTTTAATAGGCGGGTATGAAATCCAGTTCCCATATCTATTAACTCCTTTTTTTCTCTTGTAGTTTTACTGATTCTATTTTTTTGTGTATTTTCTTCTATCAACTGACCATGAATTAACTGTTCTTGATTTATACTTACAACCCCTTCATTTATAGTTGGCGGTATTTTTTCACTGATATCTTCTGGACCTACTTTGGTCTCCTCCCCTCCTACCATCTTGCCATCTCCTGCTAAGTCACCATCTCCTGTGCTGGTTGGTTCATTGTAACTTGAATTGGTAAATAATTTAATAATCTTTCTATCTCTAGTATTGAAAAAGAAATCTCTCAACCTTGCAACTCTCCAAGAAACAGTAAAATTTCACTTCCTTTTCAAACCCAATGAGGATTCCATTCTTAGAAAATGGATCCATTTGTCCTACTGGTTCAAAGTGGTGTATGCTGTAGGACAATGCTTAGTCCACAGGTTTGAGGATATTTAAATTAGGTTCCTTTCCTCACATTCTTGCATAAGGGTTTTTTGATTGCAGTTTTATGAGAAGGCTGATGTTCAAACAAGCTCTTCCCAGAATTTCTAGGTAATCCTGCTTCTATTTTGATGGATTGGGATTCCTCCATGATGGTTTGATTCATATTTTTTGCAATCTCATTGTGCTTCAGAGTATTTCTGGTGTTAATAAGGTGTTTAATCCCCTTTTATTTCAGCCATTTATTGGTATATTGGTTCAAAAGTTCTCCAAGCCCATCTGTGATAATACAAACTATTTCATTCAAAATTTTATTCTTGATTTGATTGAAGACAACAATTAATTCACTTTTGGCTTTTCTCTTGACCTTCAAAACAACTACCCAGGCCTATTTAATTGTGGTATTTACTCCATTTAAGAAATAATTTGCTTCTCCTTTGACACAGGTATCATGGGTCTGACTATTTTTGCCAATATCTCTTCTCTGCTAATACTGGTTCCCACTCTCTGTTTTTCAAATGGCTGTTGATTTTTCTTCTCAAGTCAACAAGCTTCAAATTCATCAAGTATTCTGGGGTGTCCCATTATTTTGTGCTGGTCTATGCTTATATTGCAAGTGTTCATCTTTCTTTCTAAGCGTGAAAATGGTAAGACGTATTTAAATGATCCATCAAAAATCTTGTGGTTCTTTTCTCTGAATTCAAAAGCATCTCCATCAGTTTTCATGATCTGAGAACCGTTGTTTCATAAGGAAGTATGGCAAATAGGGGACATGTTATCAAATAATTAGAAATGCAGTCCGTAGAATGATTAAGAAAAAATGATAATAATATTGATTGATAAGATTTGGATGATACAAAAACTGGTAGTGAATGAATGTCAATATTTATTGATAAAAATGAAGGGGGGATGATTGGTCCTTTTATATTGAACAGACCTCTAATAAAAAAACTGGGAGCACAAGATGAACGGAAGATGAAAAATATTTACAGCATGAGGATGAAAGAAATCTTGCTTTCTTCCTTTTAGCTTTAATAGCACTATGTATGAATCTTTCCTTTTGAGTAACACAAGGGACCACTATGAACTTGAAATGTTCAGTTGCCTTGGTGGTCCTGCTTTTATTATTCAAATTTCTCTTGGAAGGCCACTTTCTTTTTCTTGGTGTCACTTCTGGAATAGCGGTGAACCTGAAAGCTTCAGGCAATTCTCTTTTCATTTCGTGGTATGCTTTCCTTTCAGAATTTTCTTTATTCATTTCATTCTTAATTAATAGGTGCTTTTCATCTATTATCTTTCTTTCAATTTCTTCATTGGATCTATAATACTGCTATTATTCTTGATTCACTGGAATGAGACTGAGTCTCTGTGAAATTCCTGGGTTATGTTTCACAGAAATTGAATCCTCAATAACTTCCATGTTATTAAACATATTTACATAATTCTTCTTTTCATAATGATTCAAATTTTCTCCTCTTTCCTTAGTTAATGGAGTTAAATTGATAAAATCAATATTTTCAAATGTATTTCCCTCAACAGGGATTACATACTCAACATTATGTAAATTTCATAAAGTGATAATATTCTTGTCACAGGTAAGCACAATATCACCTCTTTGCACTAAATCTTCCCCTTCTTCCCACTTCTCAAATACCCAATTTACCCTTATGATCTTTATGGTTGTTGAAGGATTTTTTTCTGTTGAACATCTGGTGAGATGCCCTAGATTCAGGCATTATGGCATCAACTGCAGTTGACAAATTATGCAAAATTACAATTCCAAAATGCATGTGGTATTTATTGTTCCCCAAATCCCCGAATATCTATAATTTGCTTCCCACAGGATTTCAAAAGCTGATATATTCCTCTATCTCATCCTTTAAACTTGTTATGAGTGACATGCTGATCTCCTCTCTCTTAATTAAATTGGCTTGGGGTGGTGCAAACTTTTCATTGGTCCATTTCTTCTTGAACTCCTTAGACCAGTGACCTATTTTATCACAATTATAACAATTCCCCAACTTCTTGCTAAATGGCTGTTGACTTACAATGGCTAACATATCTGATTTTTTTATTTTAAATGTATGTAACCTTGCTTGATCTTGTGAATTCCATACTATATTTGAATTTATTTCTTGTCTTGAATAATGATTCTGACAAGCAATTAAAATTAATTGGTTAATTTATTCAGGATAAGGAGTGCTAGAACATTTTCCTCAGGTTGATGATAAATTCATGACCCCCAGTCTTGTAGAAGTTGTGAAGGGCCCTACACGACCCCTTTGATGCATGGGGGCCCATACACGACTCCAAAGGGTTGTTCCAAACACAACCATTTAGACCCATGTACAGGGGTATATGGCCCCTGGGGGTTGCATTTGTTTGGAACTGCCCTATGAATAAAGAAAAATAAACATTTCAAAATTTGAAAAAAATCAATAAAATTTGCCCAAAAAAATGAAAAAATAATGGAAAAATAAAAAAAAAGGAGAAAGATAAATACAATAGATCCCTCATATAAAATAAAATAAAATTTGATGTTTGAATGAGATAAAAGCAAATAAAAAAATCAATATGATCTTTGAAGAAAGAGGGGGGGCAGAATGTCCACTGGTTAAACACCCCCATGTGAGGATGAGACTGGACCCAGGTGAATCCTGGGTCCCATAAATTTATATTTTTTGATTTTAGTTTTTCATTATTTTATTTCTTTTTTTTATTATGTGCTTTCTTTTTTTATTATTTTTATTATTTGGCCTTTTTTTATTTTTTTATTTTTTGGCCCACAAAGGTTGGTAGGCGTGTGGCATGCTACACGACTACATTGGAGCTTTGTACAACCCAAAACAACTAAAAAGAAGTTGTTTGTGGTGCCACACAACTAAAAACTTTTCTTTGGGGGCTATACGACTCAATTGAGTTGTGTAGAGGCCACACAACTCAAAAGGGGCATGAATTTAAAACTAAAATTTTCTTTAATATCCAAACAAAAATTTCCAATCTTGCTGATGATGCCTCAAAACTCTTTGAAAAAATCTTTAGTTCTTTTGAATTTGAGATCAATAAATATTCCAAGCGCCAAAATGTGATGTGGTGCTTTTTTCCCTGCATATTTTGTCTTGAATAATTTCCACAGTCTTAACCCTGCACCTTCTTCCTTGGTTCCCTGTTTGCTTTTTACCATTGATATATGTTACTCATGAATGTGTTTCCTGAGGATTACATACAGCTTCATGTTCTTGTTTTCCAAATTTTCAAAAGGATCACATTTGATTAATGATAGGAATCCAATTCTGTAAATATTGGCCCAGGTTGTGTAATTAACTTTTTTTGATCTATATTGCTTTCATTTTTTATTGTTTTCAAATGGTGTAGTTTATGATATGATTATGTTTGGTTCTGGTAAGCTGTTAATCATAATGCGTGTGATTGATACTAATTTTATTCAATTTATTTATTTTGAAATAAAGCCTGTTGAGAAAGGCTACAAGAAAATTGCTACATTCCTAATGATGTGTATCCAATGTAATTTCTTCTTTTCTGCTGATCCTGATAACTAATGATAATTGAAATTAAATAAAAATAGGGTTGTGATAAATTCAAAAACCTACAAATTCCATACAAAACTGAAAAATGGGTTGTTTAGCATGGTCCAAAACCCATTTGAGTTTTGTATGGCTCCCCACAACCCACAGAGTTGTGAAGGGACTTTCAAAACTCCAATTGGTTGTGATCTGGGCCACAAAACCCATTGAAAGTTGTGGCTTTCTGTCCACAACTTATTCACAAGTCCGGGTTTTTGAGCAAAAATAAAAATCAAAATCAAGATCAAAATAAAAAAAACACATATAAAATTAAACAAAAAAAAATAAAAAACATAAAAACATAAAAATAAGTTGAAAAAAAATGAAAAAAAAAGAAAAGAAAATGAAAAAAATCAAAAACAATTGTCAAAACTAACAATTCCCAGGCAATGAATAAATATTCAGGCCCCTTTGAATAAATAAAAATAAACAATTAAAAATTCTAAAAAAATCAAAAAATTGCGCCCCAAAAAAATAAATAAAAATGTGTAAATAAAAATAAAAAGGAACCAGATACCTACAATAAAGCCTCAAATTAAATACAATAAAATATAATGTTTGAATGGAATAAAGTAAAATAAAAATATTTTATTGTGTATTAAAAATGAATTGAATTGAATCAAAGCAAAATTCAACTGAATTAAATTAAAAAAAATCAATTCAATTCATATCATTCCATTTTATCATTTAATAAAGTCCATCAATCAACCCCCACAAAAAAGGAATTTAATTTCATCTCAATGGAATTGCCTTCAAGCTAAAATGCCAACACAAAACAATTTCAAATTGTGTTAAGCTGATCCAAGCATAAGAAGTAAAGAGACTTTGTATGACGGGATTGGCCCAACACAAGTTGAACTGACTTACCAATGAAATATTGTTTGAAATAGAGGCTCAGAAAGATGATGAAAATCAAAATTAGAGGGGAGATTAATGCTGGAGAAGGCTAAAATCTGACTAAAGGGGGTCCAAGAGGTACCAGATTCAAGAGGGGTTTAGTAAGTGGGCCCAGATGAGAAGGGATGCAATCTGATGGTTTTCATCCAAGAGAGCAAACATGGAAGATTATTTATAAAAAACTAGAGAACCACAAGTTGAGCCTTGGAGAAATAAGAATATTCAATAACATAAGAAAGATGGAAACAGTAGAGGATAGGAATGTAAAAATAGTATCACTCAAGCTATGTTTAATTAAATTTCTGTATCAAGAGCTTGTGAAATGAATCAGATGATATGGCCAGAAGACTTTATCTGCCAGACATAAAAGTGGCTGGGAAAACTGAAATTATCAGGAAAAATAAGGGTGGATGAGAATACCATGCATATCTCATACATAAAACTATATATATAGATTGGTCTGAACAAACTATAAGTATTCCAAACACACAAAATAAAAATAATAAATATAAATGCGCTGAGAGAAGGAGGTAAGTGGTGTGGTGGTATTTTAGAAACAGGGATTGGTAACTGGTTTCAGCCTTTGCGCTCAGCAATGAGTACAAACAGGCTCAGCCTTTGGGAAGCGCACTCAGCAACAAGCGCAAGGTGGCTCAGCATAGGGCCAGTACTGCGAGCTCAGCAGCAGCTACTGCATGCACAGAAAGCTCATGATTTGGGATTGGGGATTGAGGGGCAGGTAAGAATGGCGCATTGAGTGGTCATGGTAAGCGTGGGGGGCTCCAAGTAGGAGATTCCCAAGAAAGACTCCATTTCAAGATCAAAAGGAAGAACAGCCCTTTGACCAAGATGATTTCATAAGGAGAGTAGCCAGTGGTTTGCTTGGTGGAAATTTGATCAGAGAAGAGGACCAAGGGAAGAAACGTTTGACAATTCTTGCCACTTTCACCAGCCAGTTTAACCAGAGCAGCCTTCAATGGAGCATGGCCTCTTTCCACCATGCCTTTTCCTTCAGGGTAATAGGGAGTAGTAACTCTATGTTGGCCAGGGAGCGATTGGATCATTTCAGCAAGTTTTCCACCAAATTCCGCACCACCATCAGTAGAATAAGATCAAGCCAAACCGTAATGCATTGTCCAATTCTCATGAAGGAAAGTTGCCACAGATTCAGAACTAAGGTTCTCAAGGAATTTGGCTTCAACCCATCCAGAAAAATCATCTCCAGCCACAATGAGGTACTTAGCACCACCTGCCTTGATATGAACCACATCCATAGCAACCATTCCAAAGACAGTGGACTCCCCATTAGGATAGCAAATTTCAGCTGGATGCCTAAGATCAGGTTTTTGACAAACTTCACAACTCTTGCACCATTGAGAGACAGATTTCTTCAGTGATGGCCACCAGAACCATTTGGATAATTGTTGATAAGTTTTGGTTTCCCCACAATGACCAAGGTCCTCATGGAGACTTTCAAGGATCAAATCTTGCTTAGCCGGGATAGTAACCACAACAAGCGCACAAGGAGTTCCTCTTTTCATAAGCCTAGATCCTTGGACAAAGAAACTAGAGGACTTTCTTTTAATGGATCAAAATTCTTTGGAAGAGAGATCAAGGGGTCTTTGGAGAGTGGAAAGGTACTGCTCTAAATTAAGCCAGAAACCTTGTTGGAAACCAGAGTAATCTTGGGAGGAGAAAGCAAAAACAGGGCGGACCAAAGGTTCTTCCTCATTGAAATCCATTCCAACATCTGATTCATCGTCTCCAATAGGTTTTCTAGATAAACCATCAGTCATAGTAAAAGATTTCCCAGGCCTATGAACAATATCAAAAGAGAAAAGCTGTATAAAAGCTACCCAGAAAGTCATTGGAGCATTTGGAAGACTGGGAGCATTGATCATTTCCACAATGGATCAAGCGTCAACTTGCAATTTGAAATGTTGTCCCCAGAGTACTGTTTGGAGTTTCTTCAGAATTCTGGACACACCACAGAGTTCCAGTTTGGGCTAAGAGTACCTAGATTCCACATCCGAAAATAGCAAAGATTCATAAAGAACAGGGCGGTCCAAACCATTTTCATCTTCCTGAGTAAGGACAGCCCCAACAGATTGATAACTAGATTCAACAGGCAATTTTATTTTTCCAGCTCCAGGCCCATAAGAGATCTTTTTCAAAACCATCTCATTGCCAACAATAGTTTTGAGCAACTGAAATGATTGTTTGCAATCTTGGGTCCAAATCCTTTCAGCTTCCTTTCTGGTTAGACAATGCAAGGGTGCACAGATTTTGGATAGAGAGTGAATGAAGATCCTGAAATAAGTTAAAACACCTAGGAAACCTCTAAATTCAGTTGGATTTGTTGGAGAAGGCCAGGAGATAGTTTTGTTGACTTTAGAGGGTGCCATCTTTCTTCCTTCCTTGCAGACTATATGACTAAAATGATTTTAATGACTAAAAACCTAAAACAAGACTGAAGACTAAGGAGAACAACTTGATGAGCACAAATATTGTGAGAAGAGTTAATGAGATGAGAGCATGAACAACAAACAAGATAAGACTGCACTCGACAAGCGGACATCTGAGAGATTGGAGGAGATGATCTGAGGAAGATTTGTAGGTCCAGATGCAGAGGCTGAGGCAGAGACTGATAGATTCTAGCATGAGTCAGTGCTTTGAATATAAGAAGGAAATTGGAGGTGATGAATCTCACCAGGCAATCATTGATGCATGTTGAGTGTGCGTGTGGTGTGTTTTGAGCAGAGGGCAAGAGAACGGTCTTGATGGATGGAGGACGCAGTGTGTATGATGAGAAAGAATAAGAGCAATGAAGAAACTAGGAAGAATAAGAGCGAAAAAGAAACTGGATGAACGAAAGAGACAAGGAGTTGAGGGACGAGCGGTGAGATGAATTGTCAAGTTAAGATCCTCAAGTGACCTCCGTGTTGAGTTGAATGATGGCCTATTCTAAGTGCGCAGTTTGCGACCGCAGTAGGTTTCCCTGATCCACTGAAAGTTGGGCTCCCCCGCGCCCGCGTGCATGGAACAACTCAACACGCCCCATGCCTGGTGAGATGAAGAGCTCCAAGACGCAAAGAAGAAAAAGAAGAAAGAAAAAGAGAAAAGAACAACAAGAAACAAAAAGGGACAAAATAAAGAGAACAAAAAAAAAATTATGAGGTTCCATGAGAGCTGAAGAGTGATTGGAGGAGTTTGAGGCTGGTAGTACTTGAGCTTTTGGTAAGAGCATCAGCGGGAATTTCTTCCGACTTAACGAGTATGGCGGTGATATTTCCTGACTTCAGTTCTTCTCTCATCCCCTTTGTTTTCAGATCTAGATGTCGAGTCTTGGAGTTGGATCCAAACCGATGTATTTTGTTGATCAGGCCGCTTTTGTCGGTGTGTATTGCAATGGGCCTTGGCTTAGTTGAGAATATTTCGCAGGCTAGAGCCCTAATCCAGGTGGCCTCATGAAATGCATCTAAGAAGGCGTTGAGTTCCGCATCCGTGGAGCCGAAGGTGACATTCTTCTGCTTGCAAATGTTCCAGGACACAACGCATCCATAAGCGGCACATACATAGCCAGTTTGAGAGCGTCGAGTGTCAGGATCATCCGCCCAAGAGGCGTCTGAGTAGGCTGAGATTGGAGAGTCAGTGTTTTTGACTTTCAAGCTAAGTTGAATGTGAGGAGTCCCCTTCAGGTACTTCCAGGTTTTCTTCACCTTGTTCCAGTGGGGAATACCAGGTTTGACGTTGAATCTCGACAGGCTGGAGACTGCAAAGCTGATGTCGGGTCGTGAGTAACATGCGATATGGTTAAGAAGTCCAATTGCCGAACAATAGTTGACATTGAGCGCCTTAAACTGCTCAAACTCTTTGTCAGTGGCGGGTTTGAGTTGAACATTCTGAGTCAATGTAGTTTTGTTGGTCCTGGCTTCTTCTAGGCCAAGCTCTTTGAGACCAAGGTCAATGTGCTTTGGCTGGCTGAGTAAGATTTCATCCCGGCGTACCTCGATTTTCATACCAAGAACGGTGTCAGGGTCTTTTGCCGTTGATCCCGTCAAACAATCCAAAAACTTTGACTCGAAGTCATTGCAGTCTCCGACGAGAACGAGATTGTCCACGTGGAAGAACAGACAAAACTTACCATCGCGAGACAGGTAAAGGCAAGGATCACACGAAGACTCCTCGAAACCTACCTCTTTGAACCACGCAGTGAGAGTTTCATACCAATTTTTTGGCGCCTGTTTGAGCCCGTATAGGGACTTCTTGAGTCTGAGATACCGTGAGGTTCGCTTCGAGCCCTTGGGAGTGCAAATGATAACTTCCTCGTCGATAGGCAAGTGCAAAAATGCACTTTTGACATCGAATTGTCGAATTTGTTGATTTGATTTGAGCGCGTACAGAAGTAGTAGTCGTAGAGTGGAAGGCTTCCCGGTTGGAGCAAACGTCTTGGTGTAGTCAAGACCCTTGATTTGGTTGAATCCTTGCATGCAAAGTCGGGCCTTGAATCTAACCGGGTCGCCATGGCAGTTTTGCTTCACCTTGAAGATCCAGGTAGTTTTGAGTGCGTTCTTGGGCTTGGGACCGTCGTACTCTTCCCAGACGGACAGGTCCTCGATGGAGGTCAGTTCCAGGTCGATTGCGTCGATCTACTCAAGATGTTCATCGCATCTGAGAGCGTCATCGTACATCTTAGGCTCGTAATGGTGATAGAAGCCATATCTCTGAGGTGGTTTGATTTGAGACCTGTCCCTTAAAACTCGACCTGCCGGAGCGCTATCTGTTTCAGGTGGTCCCTGAGGGGTTGCATCGCTACGCACCACAGGCTTTGGATCAGGCTGTCCTTCTGAAGACGACCTAATGGTTGAGTTGCTTTTGTTTGCAGAGCTGGCTGATTCATCAGAGTGATTGCGGTAGTGAGTCCAGGGAGTCTGAGAAGAATTGCGGGCAGCTGGGTCAGGCAGGTGAGGACTTAGATCATTAGCGCGAGAGCAAACGTCGCCTTTGGGCAGAGGATCAACATCAAAAGAAAAACTGGGAGCATTGGGTCTTGGCAAAGAGAAGAATTTGACGTGCTTTGAGGAGATAATAGAACCGGTTTTTTTTAGTATGCAATACAAGAGCAGGAGAGGATTGAAGCCTACAAGAATTCCCTCTTCTCCTTTAAAATCAAATTTCAACCCCTTTGGTCGTTTGTTGATGAGGTAAACGCAGGGGCTGCCAATTGATTTGAGAAAGGAAGGCGGTAAGAGTTTGTTGTGCATTTTCTGCCAGGGAGTCAAATCCTCCCCTTTCGCTGGGATGTGGTTCAGCATTAAGCAGCATCCTTTGACAACCTCATGCCAAGCCGACGGCGGTAGCCTGCTGTCTTTGAGGGTGGCCCGAGTAGACTCCATGATTGTTCGATTGGCTTGTTCAGCCCGTCCATTGTGTTCTGGGTGATAGGGTTCTGACACGATGTGGGTGATATGTCGTTTGTCCAAGTATGTCAAGAGTTTTGAGTTCACGAATTCAGTTCCTCCATCTGAGCAGATTTCCAAAGGATAAGTATCACGGCGTTGGTGTTCTTTTTCGAGTAGATCTATGATAAAATCAGAGGCTTCATCCTTTGAGGCGATTGGAAAGGCCGCCAGGTATCCACTGGCATTGTCTACAAGGGACAGGATAAACCGGTGACCAGACTTCAACGTAGGTCGAATGGGTCCCGTTAGGTCCAGATGGATTTGATCAAGCACTTTTGTCAACCTTGTGGTGGATTGGGAGAAGGTTGACTTGGTAATCTTACTCTTGGCGCATTCTACACATTGGAACTTCTGTACGACTTTGCTGGGAATGTGATGGATGAGAGGAGTCAATCTTGCCATAGAAGCATGACCGTACTTCCTATGAATCTCAAGAAGGGCGTCTTCAGGAGTAGTAGAGAGTGTGGAAAGGTGGGTTTTGAGAGAAGGAGCGGGACTGAAAGAAGGGGTGGGCAGAGTGTAGAGATTGTCATCAACGGTTCCTTTCAGTATGGATTTACCTCCGTGCGAGACAGTGAATTGCTTGGCTGAAGATTGGATGAAGCAGCCCTTGGAATTCAGAGCTCCTGCACTGATTAGATTAATAGTTACGTCAGGAACATAAAACGCCTCCGTGAGTTTGAGAGTGAGATCCTTCCAGTGAAGGATGGCAGTGTCTTTCCCCTTGATCGCCAGACTAGCCCCTTCCTTGCCCGTTTTGATTGGATTACTGACATGAGGTTCCATCTTGCTGAAGAATCGAGCATCATTGATCATGTGGACTGAAGCTCCACTTTCCAGCAAGAAACGGCAAGCGGGATCTCCTCGTTCAATCCAGTGATTCAAGAGAGCAAGATAGTGAGCTGAATGAGATTCTACTTTTGCTTTTTGTCTGTTCTTCTTCGCTTTCCATTTGGCTTGGTTATCTCTCCACCATTCAGGAGCCGAGTCTGGGTGAAGGTGCCAACAGTCCGCTGGTGAGTGATTTTTGTCTTGCCCAGGGTGGTGATATCCTTTGACGCATCTTTTAGGTTCGGATCCCTTGGTAGAAGGTGAAATAGATGAAGATTTGCTTCCATACAGTGCAATTTCTCCCTTTGACTTCGAGCTGGCAATAGATTATTGAGACAAAGATTTGTTGTTCAATTGAGTGAGATGGTTCAAGACGTAGTCAACAGAGAGTTCTTTGTCTGAGTGCATTATCTGCCTCTTGAAGTTGTCCATAGAAGCGGGAAATTTGAACAGTAAGAGATAAGCCACGATATCGTCAGGGAGTTTGATTCCGACTTTGGCCATCTTTTTGAGACATACTTTGACTCTGGTGATGAATTCAACAATATCCTCTGGGTTGAAAGTGAGCTAGAGAAATGAGTTGAACACTCTTGCACGATTTGAAGCCTGCGACGAAGCAAATTTTTGAATGATAGCCTTCCACAGCAGCTTGGCAGAGTTTTGATTTTCCGCTGTGACTATGTTTTTGTGGGAGGAGGAATTGAGTTTCAAGATGATAAGGATTTTGAGTTCTTCGTTCACCGTAGTATCTAGAACAGAAGCCTCATCATTGATTGCTGCAGTACAGCTTCTGAGGTCCAGGATTGCGTCCATCTTGTTTCTCCAGATCCCATAGTTTTCTTCTCCAAGTAGAGGGATAGTCTCGAGGGCAGTCTTGAGCATAGTCTGTCAAAAGTCCATCGTGGCCTGGCTAGATATCCTTCCTCAGTCTATGTGTTGGTTATTCAAAGAGTTGAGTAGAAGCCTTTCGGCTTTTAACCGTAAAATGATTTTAATGACTAAAAACCTAACACAAGACTGAGGACTAAGGAGACCAACTTGATGAGCACAAATATTGTGAGAAGAGTTAATGAGATGAGAGAATGAACAACAAAAAACATAATACTGCACTCGACGAGAGGACATCTGAGAGATTGGAGGAGATGATCTGAGGAAGATTTGTAGGTCGAGATGCAGAGGCTGAGGCAGAGACTGATAGATTCTAGCATGAGTGAGTGCATCAAATATGAGAAGGAAATTGGAGGTGATGAATCTCACCAGGCAATCATTGATGCATGTTGAGTGTGTGTGTGGTGTGTTTTGAGCAGAGGGAAAGAGAACGGTCTTGATGGATGGAGGACGCAGTGTGTATGATGAGAAAGAATAAGAGCAATGAAGAAACTAGGAAGAATAAGAGCAACAAAGAAACTGGATGAACAAAAGAGACAAGGAGTCAAGGGACAAGCGGTGAGATGAATCGTCGAGTTAAGATCCTCAAGTGACCTCTGCGTCGAGTTGAATGATGGCCTATTCTAAGTGTGCAGTTTGCGACCGCAGTAGGTTTCCCTGATCCACTGAAAGTTGGGCTCACCCACGCCCGCGTGCATGGAACAACTCAACAATGACCAACAATTTCCAAGGCAGGGATACAGGCAGCAACTTTTGATCCAGAGACAGTAAGGCCAGATTCCTCAATTTGAAACAAAATCCTTTCCAAGATAGTAGCATACTCCCAGATAAATCGTCAAATTCCTGAGTGCCAAGGTAAGATCTCATTATCATAGTCAGAAAATGGACCTTTAATTCCACCATCATCAATAAAGATACCAGAATGATCAGGGATTTGGTCTTGGAGGATCCACATCATCTGAGCCTGATAGACTGCAACCGAGTTTGTGGCACCTTGAGGCAATTGAGTCAGTTGAAATTGACCCAGGGGAGTATTGAAAGTAGTGAGAGGGCAAGAAATAGGATGCAAATATTGTTTGTCGTAACCCCCCATGATGTCTCCTAGACAATAACAGGCTCTCCCAGAGAAGGATTCAACAAATTCTTCAGTGGCAGGAGGAACACCAGAGTCCTTAATAGTAACTTTATTGAGAGGTTGGAGATCATGAACTACTCTAAGTTTACCATTACTCTTTAGAACACAGAAAACAGGTCTAGAATAAGTGGAGTTTGACTGTTTATATAGACCGGTACGGACTCGTTTGCGGACCAACTTGATGAATTTGTTGACTTTTGCAGCAGGAATAGGGATCTTTTTCTTTTGACAAGGATCATGTTCAACTACAGGGATGATATAAGGCAGACCATAGGATTCTTTCAAGAGACCTCTCTCTTCTTCACAGAATGCAATAGATTTTTGCCTTAGAGATAAGATATTTTTGATCAAATTTAACTCATCAGGTAAAAGCCATCCATCTGGACCAAAGTTAACCACCTTCAATCGTTCTTCAGTGACACAACCACAAGGGACAAAGGGGCCAGTAAGAGAGTGCGATAGACCACAATAAGGATCACGAGATAGAGGAGGATGCATGAGAGGAGGATTGAGATTGAGAGGCATGGGTTGGTTGACAGGCTGGACCTTTTGCAACTGGCTTATACTTAGTGGAAAAAGAGAGAAGTTCTTTATTCCTCCAAGCATTCACCAGTAAGACCTGAGTACAAAAAGTGAGACCAGATTCCAACATCCTCCAAGTTTGATGTTCCATAAAATTTTCAAAAGGGGCCTTTTCCATAAAAGAGGATCCAAAAGATAAAGCTTTGCTCACATGTGTGTCATGAGGTAGAGTTTCAAAAACTATGGTAGAAGAATTCCCTGATGGTGCACAATTTGGAGGACTTACTTTTACCCCCAAGTGCCTCCACTGGAGCCCGTACTCCTCCATACCAAAACCATTAAGAAAAGAATCAAGATCAGGATCTAGTTTATACTCATTGCGGAGAATCAAACCAGAGCTAGAGGAAGATTGATCAGTGATAAGAGTACCTGGGAAAGAAGAAACAACAGAACCAGAGAGAAGAGAAATATTTTTGGAATTTTGTGTTTTAACATGTTTTCAATTTTGGACATTTTCAAGATCAGAAGAAAAAGAAGAAAGAGATGAAAAGGAGAAAAATATGCCTCAGAGATAAAAGTTGGCCCTTTATTTGAAGTCTCAGGCTTAGAAGAACTACAACTATTAGTATTACCAACTATTCTGCGAAAAAATGAGAGGAGTTAGAAGAGTCCTTCTGCTTCCCCTTCAGAACTGATTTAGGTGAAAAACCAGGGAAATCTCTTTCCCAACAACCAGAATCCAAAGAACAGAGAGCAACTTCAATCTTCCTACCATCAGCATCAGGAAGAAGAATTCTCTCCCCAACTTGATCAGAAAACATGAGGGTGGCTCTACAGTCTATCAAGAAAGGATGACCCAAAATCATAGGACCTTCCAAACAAGTTATCCAAAAGCGACAGGTTCCAACAATAATTTGACCAATTCAAACTAGCACATCCTCAGCAATACCCACCAACTCAAAAGATTGATTCCCAATTTCATAAACAGCAGAGTTGAAGCTGACCCTTGGACTGAGATTGAGCTTGCAGGCCATTGCATCCAAAATTAAGTTTAGTTGGGACCCAGAATCAACAAGTAGAGAAACCGTTTTGGATGAGTCACCTAGAGAGCATGGTAAAAATCCAAGAGGACAAGAATAAATATTTGAATCAGAAGGAGGATCTGTTCCACCAGAGTCTTCCATCAAGGTTCCAGAGGAAACTTTCAATTCATCAGGACCAATCTCCACACATTGCCAAGAAACCAATTTCTTCATGCCTTCAGCCACAGATGGTGAGATGGAAAGGAGTTCAGCCACAGATAGATCAGTGATTTTAAAATCAGAGATTTTCTTTAATACCCCTTCCACAGCGTTGGGGTGGTCTTTGGAAATTTCCCTTTTGAATCAAACCTTGGGTTGAGTTGGAAGAGGAAGTTCAGGTGAGGGTGGCACTATAACTGGATCAGTTTGTGAAGGTGATTTGGATGGAAGAGGGGCTGGATCAGAGTATTCTGGGAACCTATCCATGAGGGGTTCCTTTTCTACTTCCATGTCTTCTACCTCAGAAGAGGGAGGCTCCAGTGAAGATTGACGTTTGACAGGTTTTTGAAGAATTGAAAATCGAACAGGAGGAGCTTTATGAGGTCTGGGTTCTTTATGTTTTTTCCTAGCTGGATCAGATTGATAAGTTCCAGAAAATCTGGAAGAAGAGACAGCAGGAGGATACCAAGGCTGGAGAGTTGCACAAGCAGATTGAAAGTCAAAAGAGGCCAAGGATGCCTTCTTGGGAGCAGAAGGCTGGAAAGAGGCAACCACATGACAAATTGGACAAGATGAATCAAAAGGGATAAGTGCACCATTAGGCAGAAAGAAGTTGCTCCCTTTCTGTTCCACCAACATTTCCTCCTTTTCCTTCTGGAGTTCAGGACAGCAAACAGTTCTATGACCTTCTCTGTGGCAATAGTAGCAAACCATGGTTGACCTAGGAACAGAGTTGGAGGGTTTAGGGACAACCAGAGAAGAGAGTTTCTGATCCATTTTATTCTCAAAAGCTTGCAGGAGTTTGGTGATCTCATCAATAGTAGGTGTTTCCCAGTGGGTCTGAGGATTTGGTTTAGGTCTGCGATTGGCTTCCATCTTATTCATGATCTTGTTAGATGCTTGAAAAGAGGGGGCAGGGACTGGTTCAGTGATTCTAGGTTTTTCAAAGGTGAGAGCTGTTTGACCTTTCATTACTTTATCCACAGTATTCCTAAGAACCATGAAATCAGGGAGCTTGTACCAATTATCTCTTGTAGTGATCATGGATCCAGATTTCACCAATTCATCCTTAATTCTTTCCTGAACTCCTGGAGAGAAAGACTGAAAAAATTGCACTCAAATTTTGTCCACCGTATCAATGTGATTGTTTTGGATAAGATAGGATTGGATAGGGTCCCAAGATTTTCTGAAAGCTTGATAATCAGAGGCTGAGTGGATACCACCATTGGAGGTCCATTGTGAGACTAGGGAATCCAGATCTTGGAGAGTGAACCTAGCTATATCAATTTTGCCCCAGTAGGCAATCATTGCCTCCTTAAGAAGTACCCAGTCATGGGATTCAAATCCATTGAATGATTCAATCACTTCCATGACTTCATCAGAGGAGATAAAGAATTGCAGTTGATAATCCATGTCATATTTGCTAACACAGTCCACTTCAGCAGCCATCTTGTAGGAATCCAGGATCCTTTCAACATTTGTACCATTAAAGCATAAGTTCTTGTTCTGAGGTTTGATCTTGATCATCTTGGCCCTAACAGAGGTAGTAGGGGTACCAATAGATTCCATTTTTACAAAATATTTCCTAAGGGATCCAAAGAACAGATTTCCAAAGTGGCTCACGAGTGTGGCAAGGGTAGGGTTTACAAAAAAACAACTAGGATTAAATCCCTTGATGGTGCCAAATTGGGAGGACTTACTTCTGGAACAATTTGCCTCCATGGATCAGATCTAGATGATAACAGAAACACAGAAAAAAAAAGAAAAAGAGAAAAAGAGAAAAACATTGGATTTCAAAGTTGATTCCACAAATCTGGGACTGAAAATCCCAAGGTTGCTGGTTTGATCCCGGCCCGGGGGACCAAATGTAAGACTCCAAACAGGGAAGGGCGTTGGCAGTTCTGTGGAGGGGATAGGTGCTTTTTTAGGCTTGTTGAATACGTGGTTGGATTTCTGTAGGTTTAAGAACCAGCAATGGCTGAACAAAGAAGAATAGAAACAAATGTAAGAAAAACAAAGAGTTAGAAAGATAAAAAGAAGAAAATAGAAGAGCATCCTACAGTTTGGCCGGAGACTAGTATTGATAGTGGTGGCGAGGTTGATTCTGAGAGAGAATCATGTGGTAGGACAGAGGCTGGATAGGCAGATGAGATATAGATTGCAAGATAGGAAGACTTAATGAAGAAGGAATCAGATTAAGAGAAAATTGAGGATATTTGGAGGAGTGACATCTTACCAGGCAAGGATTAGTTGAAACAGGTTGGAACGGAACTTGAGAGGTGAGGTTATGTATGAGACAGAGGTACAAGACATATAAGAAGGAGTAAGCGAGAAAATAGAAGAAGGAAGGAAGGAAATGAAAAAGGGAATAGACAAAAAAGGAAAGGAGATTGGGCCCCAAGAGTTCATTGTAGATGAGAGTCACGGGAAATTGAGGTTGCACAGAGAGTGTATCATCCTGCGCACCAGGGCGCGCAGAGGGGGGAAGAATAGCGCGGATGTGTGGAGTTGGGGAGAGAATCTTAGCAAGGCTGCCCTCCTGAGTGTTACAAAAATATTTTAATGTAACCAGGATCAAGGTCCAGTAACCTTTGTTAATGAGGAATCAAATGGGATAGGGATAAGTCAATAGCAACAATAGCTGAGGGGGAAGCAGAACTACCTGAACCAAGATGATGAGGAGAAAGGCTTTGAAAAAAATAAGTTAAAGTTTGCTCAGAGCCCAATAGAACAAAGCAGTTTTAAGTAACGGCGCCCACACGCTTATAACTCTGGTCGTCAGCAGGTGCTTGGGAGCGATCAACTCAAACCCAATCAACCTCCAGGTTCTCAATGAACCTTCCCAACTCTCTGCAATCAAGCGCTTGAAGGGTACCAGATAACGGTGGGTGGCTGCACAAGACAATGCAATATGTTTATGGATCACTGAAACAAACAGTAAAAATTTTGGACTAAGAGTAACCCAACACTTCTCAAGGATTCAAGAATAGTGTGGCAGAATGCAACTTGAATAATTAAAGGGAGGTTTAACACTCTAGGTTTAAACTTACTAAAACCTCTTAGTCAAACATGACTGGTCCAGAAAGACAATCAAATGAATGATCAAGACCAAGTAATGGTCAGAAAAAGGGATCAAGAGTGGTATAACACACTCAAGAATTCAATTTAATGAATTCTTCTTCAACCAGCAAGGCTATGGTTGGTGATAAGGAACAGGGCCACAGAAGGGCAGATCAGAGTTTTGGACTTTGAAAAAACTCAAGGGTAAGGGATAAGGATCAAGGGATAATCAAAAGATATATCCGGATAAGTGATCAATTTCAAAAAGGAAGGAGCTCTTGGATCAGAAGCTCATAATTCTTCTTAGTGGGAAGAATTGATTGGAAAAAAGAAGGGGAGAGCCCCTCCTTTTATAGGCTAGAGAGCCCTGTAACTATTTACAATTGGATAACACAAATGAAAGCGGAATTTTTTTTTTTTCAAAATGTGGAGGCTCAAGCTTGGGGAGGCCCGGTTCCCTTCTGACAATCTTCCAGACTGGGATGAGAGATTCTCACCCAAGCCTTTCGCTTGAAAATTTCCGTGCGGACATTCACACACCTAGTAACAACGCAAAGCCCCCTCCCATCCAAATATGGAGGGGGGTGAGAAAGAAAGAAATTGGATGGTTTTGATGATGAGGGATGAGGTTGATTTGATCAATGATCCTTGCTCACAAGCGGTGATGGTGGTGATGATGAGGACGCCATGATAGATGAATAAATGATGAGAGGGAAGGCGATGATTTGCGCATGGCCAAGCAATGGGGAGGTTCATGATGAACAACTGATGGTTGCAATGAAAGTGAGGAAGCAATCAAGGATGCAAGCAATGAGGATGAGAAGGATGCGAGCGATGAGGATGAGGATGAGCAACGCGCAAGGATGAGGATGAGCGACGCGCGAGGATGAGGATGAGCGACGTGCGAGGATGAGGATGAGCAACACGCAAGGATGAGGATGAGAGACGCGCAAGGATGAGGATGAGCAATGCGCAAGGATGAGGATGAGAGAAGCGCGAGGATGAGGATGAGCAACAGGCAAGGATGAGGATGAGGACGCGCGACGCGACTAGGACAGTTTTTTTTTTTTTTTTTTTTAAAAAAAAAATTTGAATTCTTTTCCCAAGGTGTCCCAAATGGTTCACCACAGCGGAAATGTGTTTGGTCAAAATTCCCGCACGCAGCCGCAGCAGCCAATGCACCCGCGCACCGCTGAGATACAGCCTTGTCACTCCATCAAGGTTGTGTACGCAGCCCTGGGCCTCTGGCAAGTATGCAGCTGCGGGACTACGGGTTGAAAGAGTGACAGGCGGCCTGAGAGGCTCAGGTACCGTGTAAACATGCTACAACCTACATGGGAACTTTCTAAATATGTAATAGGTGTTCCCGTGGATAGTAGACAGTCTAAAAATGAAGAATATCATATAAAAATACATAAATAACCCTTATACGTATTTTTTATTTAATATAATTCAAAGTACCAAGAATGTCGAAAATAAGACAATGACAACTTCTAAAAATATATTAGAATACTTTAATATACTTTTATGAGAATTGCTAAACATCAATAGCTTTGTGACATACTAAAAAAACTAATGATGTAAAAATATTACATGAATTCACATGACTTATATTTTTAAGTAATTATCTTAGTAAATCAACTAGAACTCGAAAATAAGGAGTAAAATCAATATTATGACTTTTACTCCATTTAGATAATACATAAACAGAACTTACCTGACATCAAGATTTCCGTAGAAATGTCTATTTATATAATTATTAAACTACTGGGAAAATTTACTAAGGATAATTAATTAAATAATACACAAACAGGACAGATTAGTGTTATTCACACGTCCTAATGTCTATTATAAAGTGGAATAATTCCCATACCCTGTGGAATTAGATGCTACCCGTGCTATAACAGCATAAACACATGACAGGCTACCCCTGGTTACCCTTCTAGTCTTAGTGGGCGTCCCTTTGAGCACCTACAACCCTCAGAAGGACAATATTGGGACTCCAAAAGCTATAAATAAAGAGCTCTTTTGAGGATATTGATGGGGAGAGGCCCAGTTATATTCATATCCAGACACTGTGCAAAGGTAATAAAGTACTTATAAGAGATAAGTAAGTGATTTATGGAAATTTCTGATCAATAATATCCGTCCTCCACCTCTTTTCATTGTTGATATTTGTTTCATTTCATCTTCACTAAATCTGCCCTGCTCTATTTCTTTCTGTCAACAAGTGTCTCACTCTGCTGCTTTAGCCATGTCATTTCTTCTGTTCTATCTTTTCTTCTTTGTTGTCTTAAGCTGTCACCTGTTTCACATTTTCTCTTGTCTGTCTCTGGTTCTCATGGGTGCCACAGTACTCTTTCATGACTACCATGACCTGAACGCGGGCGCGGGACTCTCACGGTCACCTGTCACCTACTCTCACACCCGGGTACAACCCCTTCCACTGGACCAAATCTGCCTAAGGGTCACATTTTCTCTTGGTACTTTAAGAACAGCCTCTCAAGGATCCTAAACCTCTAATTGATGAATCCTTCCAGCCTACATTCCTTATCAGCTAATCCTTTGTGTTTCTCCATCTGATCCGATTTATTCAAGACTATCGACCAACTCCGGTTAGATTGATCTACAACTCGACTTTGTTCATCAGATCACCTTTGGATCAACTCTTGAGTAGGTATTTGGATATCCTTCAACTAAATCTCAGGACTGTATAAGCTGATGGGCTCCTTCTTGATTGGAAAGATATCTTGAGTCATTCGTGTGATAAGCTATCTTCATAATACTCTACTCAGTCCTCTCAAGGGCCATTACCTTGCTTGTAGAGTTTCAGCTTCTGTTTGTTTCCTTCCATTATTTCCTGTCTTAGTGTCTATTTGGATCTTGGCTGTTCCTTTCTGATCCTATCTTTCATGTGCAATCTCAAAAACCTGGTCCAGGTTTCCCAAGTTCTTTATTTCTTTTACATTTATCAATTAAAACTGCTGAACAACCTTATAACCCCAGTATACAGGTTTAACCCATCAGTACAGGTCTCAAACAGATACCCAAAGGATTTAATAATATACCAGTAAGTCTTATTATCCTTTCTCTGTCGTGGTAGCTTGGCTACAAGGCCCTACCACTCCACTGTGTATTTTATATACATATTATGTCTGGGTAAAATATTCTTTAAACTAAAAGCCCAAAGTAACCAGGACTACGTGTTTTCATACTGAAATGCCTGTAGAGAGGTGTTAAAGATCCCCAATATAATTTTTTCCCCTCTATAAAAATATTTAATAATCAATTTATTCATATTGATTTAAAACAATAAACAATAACCAAACCACTTACACTTGAAATAAGCTTAATCCACATATTTTACGGATTTCTGCTGCATTTATTAAATAATATATTTATCATTTACTCTATCACCTCTGATAGCTAAAGGATAGCAAGGGTCTTGGCATACAGGAGGCTGACAGAAGTGATTGAAGAATCAAAAGGTGCATCCAATTCCAACAATGCACGCCATGTTGTCCTGTTCATCATGGACGCAGAATATCTTTGGGATGTGGAAGATATGGAAGGCTACCAGAACCTGGATTGTCCAAAGCTGAAGGGGGACATGTTGGCAAGGTGCAGGAAGTGCAAGCCTTGTTTCTGGGAAGGCAATCTTAAAAAATCCATGGTGGAGGCAGGAGCCCCCAGCAGGGTCTGGTTGCAAGGGGAATTGGATTAAAAGGCAGGTGCGCATGGTGGGGTTGGGTTGGAAGCAGATTTAGATTATGCGGCAGCATTTTCTCAGGCTGCACCACCGGCAACCATCCCTTGGGTTAGTTAACTTGCAGAGTTGGCAAGGGATCTCAAAATCTATTTGAAGGGTCTTCAGCTCCCTAGCGCGCCCACGCCCTGGGTGTGCATTTATGGTGAAAATATTGGCTAATGGTGGTTGGGATGGATTCAAACGCGGGATTGGTTTCCCCAGCGGAGACAGGATACATGTTGGGAAAGCGGGCCTCAGCAGAGTTGGATCATCCCGTTGTGGTAGACCAAACCTAATCTATAGCCATCAGACTCAATTTTCTAGTATAAATATAATCCCAATCATAAATCTAACCACAGAAATGGATTCTACACCAAAAATAACCCATAGTCACCCAGCCAAACTACCCCTCTATCTCTCATGGTTTAGAAGATACAGCCAAAAAAAATTGTGGACAGCTCATATTAAACCCAGGTATCACAAACTAGTGAAAGGCCATATGGGTATACTTGGAATCCCTAAAGACATATCAGTAACATCCCAACATAACACCTCAACCAAACATACAACCAATCACCTCACCTGTATACTCAGAACCATAAGCAAGGCCATGTGTAACCAAAACAACCAGCAGTACAAGGCACCACAGGACTACCCAGCAATGTATGCAGGCAGTCTGGGCCATGTGTAACCAAACAACCACCAGTACATACAGCCAGTAGCATGTGATACCAAATAAACTACCAGTACCAACAACCCTCAGCACCTCACAGAAATCTATGCAGCCAGTAGCATGTGTAACCAAACACCCAGCAGTACAAGGCACCACAGGACTACCCAGCAATGTATGCAGGCAGTCTGGGCCATTTAGATCCAAACAACCACCAGTACAGGCACCACAGGACTACCCAGCAATGTATGCAGGCAGTCTGGGGCCATGTGTAACCAAACAACCACCAGTACAAATACCACAGGACTACCCAGCAATATATGCAGGCAGCTAGGGCCATGTAGGTCCAAACAACCACCAGTACAGGCACCACAGGACTACCCAGCAATGTATGCAGGCAGTCTGGGCCATGGGTAACCAAACAACCACCAGTGAAAATACCACAGGACTACCCAGAAATATATGCAGGCAGCTAGGACCATGTAGATCCAAACAACCCACCAGTACCAGTTCACCACAGCACAAATTCAACCCAGCACTACACAGCAATTAATGTAGGCAAGTGCCTGCATGTAACCCCAGTACAACCTCTTTCCAACCAGCAGAAATGCCTCATGTAACTGTATTAGGTTTTCCCAACCAGCAGAAATGCCTCATGTAACTGTATTAGATTTTCCCAACCAGCTAAAATGTATCATGTACCTGTATCCCACTGTAACAGGGGAAGCCCCAGGGCACCCTCAGGGGCAGCCCTGAGCATCCCCTGAGGACCAGATTTTTTATTTAAGGAGGGCCTCTCTGCCCTATCCAGGTTGTATCATCATACCATCACCATCATCATCCACCATCCAGGAGCTCCACCCACTCATCAACTACTCATCATCCAATTACCACCCAATCATCTGTGGTCCTACCCAGATATAAAAAAAAAGGAGATTGTCAGTGTAACAATAAAGAAAAAGGGAAATCAAAGACCAATTTTATAACCTCATCAACCATTGAAACCACCCCATTAGGTGCTTTGAATAAGGGTCCTTCTGTGACCTGAGCTATTCAGCACCAAATTAAAGGAAACCACCCATCACTCAATAATTACCCTTACAAAGAAAGAGAGCACAACCATAAAGGGATTACCAACATTTTTTTCCTCTACCCAGCCCCCTGTGGGTAAACCCATCCTTGGTTCCTCTCCTGAACCAACCCTTTTGATAGAACCCTTGAACCCTTTAATATTGGGATATTGGTTAAGATCACACATATCTGATCAACCACTAACCAATAAGCCAATACATCTGGTCCATTCTTCAACAACCCTACCAATAAAAATTAATAACCAATCAACGTCTGATCTGAGACCTATACTAAGTCTCAAAGAAACCAGCCATTAATTTAAATAAATTATTGTGCAGACTTACTATAGTACTAGAAGGGCAGGCAATTCAAAACCACTCTTAGTGTTACTAATACTCTGAAGGAGGAGAAGTAATACTAAATTCCCCTTCAAGGACTGCCAGCAAGCTATTTGCTAAATCATTTACATAATCCCTCAGGATTCTCTACACCGTTGCTATGAATCAACCAAGGACAAGGGAACAGGAAGGGGATATTGCACATGGCTTGGGAACCAATGGGTGGCAGGAAAGTCTTGCAGAGAAGGGGATGGGAGCTGATATTGCGCGGATTGGGAACCAATGGGCAGAAGGCAAGTCTTGCGGAGAAGTGGATGGGGGCAGATACTATGCACCATTTGGGAACCAATGAACGGAGGATGGGTCTTGCAGAGAGGATAGGAGCAGTGGCAGAAGGGGCCAGGCGTTGGAGGACTGCAACCAGAGTTGGACCCCTTTGACAGTGGGCAGGATGAATGCAGAATGGAAGGACATGGACCGCGGGGATGGGGAATGAGTGGGCCAACGGCGCGCCCGTTGCTACCACGGCTAGTGGAGATTTTGGTATTGGTGCAACAAAAACGCGGGGCAGGGCTTCAGGTGCGGAATGGGAAGGGACTGGGCATCAACAGTATAGCTGGTGAGAAGGAAGTTGGGTTTGCAAGGAATTCGGCCGAAAGAAGGCACGTGTGGACCAAAGCTTGGGAAAACAGCCTGTGGACACAATCTGTGTGGGATTGGATGAGGCCATGTGGGTCTCTCTCCCAGCGGAGCAGAAGTTTTCAAGCCAATGGGACAGTGGCTAGGTGTGGGGGGGGGACAAATGGAGGGTTTCAGGAACACGGGTGCGGCGCAATGTGGGGTATGTATACGCAAGGAAAATCCTCACAAAAAATGGCAGAATACAAGGATGGGCAAGGAGTGGAGCACTGCCAAAAAAACTCTATCTTTCTCTTTTTTTTATTTCCTTCTATTAAGGCCGAAATTGGAAAGGTGGATAGGGGATAAGTTTGACCTGGTAAGGGGGTGCAATAGCCTGTTCACAGCTAGAACAACTAGGCACCCCGGAATTTCCATTCTGTGGTGTCTTCTCTCTCTCTTAATTTGTGCGCGCGCTGCTGTGTGGTTGTTTTTTTTTGGTTCAGGCTGGGTTTGGGGGAACTGTGTGGCATTTTTTCTGGGGTGGTCCAGGTACCTTTTCCAGATATGTTGAAAATATGGGGCGCGTATCACGGGGATTTTCTCTCAGGCTTATGCACCAAAGTGGAGCTAGTTGTTTTCTCACTCTTAATCAGGCTCAAGGTTGCTTGCGGGGTTCACAGGAGGATGCAGATTTCCAACTCACTCTCACTCTGACTGAAGGCCCAAGGCTTCTCACTCAACAGGATAGCGCGTCAAAATTCTATTTCTTTGGAAGGTACAGAATCACGCACATAAAGACAAGGAAAGAAAAGAAGTGAAAGGGGGATAGGGTGATCCGCCTAAATTAAGTCCATAGCCTCCACCATTTCCAACCGCGCCGCATCCACAAGCCCTCAGAAGGCGACCAAGAGTTTGCTTTGGGATTTTGCTTGATGGGCGCCCAGAGCTGAAAGGAACTGCTGGAGGAGATTTTCTTACTTGGCCGCAAAGTCCTCAAAATGCGCCTCCCTTAGCCCCAGTCCGGTAGAGATGTCCTGGATTTCTAAAGTGGCCAAACAAGTTGCAGCTGGAGCCAGAGCTGGGGAAGAGGAAACAATGACCTGTTCTGGGGAAGCCAGAGTTGACGCACGTCCTGCGGGCTCTGGTGATGATTGCGGGGCCAGTGATGGTGATGCTGCTGGAGACGCCAGAGGTGGGGTTCCAGGATTCAAAGAAGGAGGGGGCCTTGAACTAGGACTTGGGCTAGGGCCTGGAGGAGGAGCCAGGTTCCGTCCAAAGAGTTCCTCTACTTGTGGGTTGGTTGCGCCTTGATTTATGTGGACTTGGTTGGGCCAGAATTGGAGAGCTGCTTGACAGTCTGCCGTTTTTGCAAATTTCTCCTTATGTGGCAGTCCGGCACAACAAAAAGGAGAGTCCAAGTTGTGGCTTTTGGCCACGGTTGGTGGAGGTGGAGTGCGGGGTGATGGAATGATGGGGATCCAGGCGCAGTCCATGATTGCTCCAAGATTGAGTTCTTGCTAGAAACTAAAAAAAAAATTGTGGCAAGCCCTCTTGCGCGGACAAGCTGGTTTTGGTCCAGGAAAAGCCTGCGGCATGGCTTTGGCCAGCAAGCAATTTTGATGGCCGGCGCGGCAGGCCAAGCAGGCGCAACGGCCAAAGAGGAGGGTACAGGACCACCCGTTCCTGGAACAGAAGGTGCACGGTGCAACCATGAAAAGAAAAAGTGAGGTAGGGGGAGGGGTAGGACTTGGGTTGTCAAAAACTTGGAGGGTAGGCGCAAATATGGTTGAGGTGGCAATGGGAAGACCTCTGGGGACAGAACTCAACTTGAGGGGGGGGTGGTTTTGTATTTATAACCTTGGATCTCAAACTGCATTGCGGGCTGCATGCTCAGCAGTTGGGTAGGTTGGGCTCAGCATTTGGGGTGCGCGCAGTCTCAGAAGTAGGGATTGCGGGGCTCAGAAATGGGTGTGGGTTGGGCCTACTCTGGGTGTGGCGGGCTTGCAACCTGCTTGAAGAACAGGACCATGAAATGGAGCCAACCCAACCCAGTTGGCAGGCGGCTAGTTTGGGAATCAGGAGCGGGGCAATAGCTGGGTTATATGCGCCGGGGAGGTTTGCGCAAGCATAGGTGCAGACCAATCTGAGGATCATGGGATTTGTAGAGGCCTGCGGATGGATAAACGCGGGGGGCTCCAAGTAGGGAGTGGTGGAGGACCATGCCACGAGAAGGAAAAACCGGACGTATGTAAAAACAGAGGGAACGGTTTTGGAGGGAGTGGACAGATTGGGTAGGGTTGGGTTAGGGTTCTGGGCCATAGGGTTTTATTTCTTCATTTCTAGGCTTTCTTTTTGCGCTTGTACTTAGGTTAGGGTTGAGAGGGAGGAGTTAAATACCTCACTCTCCACACCGGGTTGTAGGATATGGAATCATTGGATGGATGGATGGATGAATGAATGAATGGATGAAGGCTGGAGGAAAGGGAATTCATCTCTATCTCTCTATCTATCTCTCTATCTATCCCCCTCTCTTTAATGGAGAATACTTATCCTTACAAACGCTAGGACAATCAAAACCGGAACTTGAGGATAACTAGGAGAGTGATACCCTCTAAGTTTCCACACCTGGAAGAGTCCAAAATTCCTCCAAAAGGGTGTTGTATTACATGTCAAACTTCAAGGTTAAACAGGGTTATTGTCTTCCTCAATTTGACATATCCTTTTCCTCAGTAAAATCTACCTCAGTCCATAAGGGTGACACAAATAAAGCACAACATCAATGGTGCCTTCTGATTCCCACCTCTGGCTTGCGTAAAGAACTTCCAATCATGGCAACTGACTCAGTATATACTTTCAAATCTTGCAGTGAACTCTATACCAGTTGACCATCCATTAAAGCTTTGATTTTCTACCCTGTGTATCATCCCCCCTTGGAATTCCATTCTTGGGCTGGAACTCACACTAGTTTGCACACATGCCTAGATAGCAACATCAAATGTATATTTTGAAAATAGACTAGTCCCTTAAGCTGCATAAGAAACATTTTTGCATTCACATTGTCCTCAAATTTCATTCTTTTCTGTCTCATCCATTGTGCCAATTGTATGCTCAGATTCTATTTTCTTGCACCTCCCATATGAACTTTCAAACATTTGTAATTTTATTTCATTTCCAATTCCTTTCATGCCATTTGTTGCCTCATTGCCTCTTAACTTTAGCTTGCCATCCATCAGTTTGTATCTATTCACCTTTTGATTAAATTATAAAGGCTGTATTGCCTGCCCAAAGATTTTCTCCTCAGTTAGTTAGTTTAATATGTTCTTGCATTAATCCTGATATTTGATTACCTGAACCAACAGACTAAGAAACAGAAATTAAAAAATATTGAAGCAGAAGCGTAAGAAGGGAGGTAGAAGAAAGATGAAGGTTCTCACTCAGTGCGGACATGAACAAAATAAGGCGCTCAAAAGATAATGGAAATAGGAGGAATGAAGAAATGAAATAGAAGGAGCTGAACGGAAATTTTTTGAGATTGGTTAGTAGTTTTTGTGGGAACTGAGGTGAATAAACCTCACATATGAACAGGGAAAGGAAATTGGCTAAATAGATTGGTTGTTTGAGGTGTTGAGACAAGGGTTGATTGTTGAGGACAGTAGGTTGAGTGTTGGATGGGAGCTGATTGAGCTTGAGGAGCTTATATGAAGGTCAAGGGATTATGAAGAAGGGATGAGCGGAGGATAGATGGAGGGGAGTGGTCTGATGAGAAGAAGTAGGGATTTGAGTGGATGATGGAGGAGCGGGAGCGGATGATAGAATGGTGGAGGAGCAGATGATGGGATGATGAAGGAGCGGATGGGGAGTGAAGGATGGAGTGATAGGTGAGCAGAAGGATTGGATCATGAAGGAGCGGGTGAGTGGATGATGAATGAGAAGTGGTGGTGACGGATGCTGGAGTGGGAGCGGGGTTTAGGTAAACTTGAGCAGGGGTAAATCAGTGCGGGGAGCGGGAGCGGTGTGAGAAGCGGATTTCCTCTCAACACTGCAGTCCTCAGTCAATCTCCCAGGCATACTCTCCACCTCTCTATGGCTTGGTGCATCCCCATCTCTCCTTCAACTCTATCTGGTATGTGAATTAAATACTATAAATCCATAGTACATACTCCTGGCTGGACAACCCATACTCCAGTTGAGTACATGACCTTCCTGGACAGGCCCATTACCCAATCAGTCAAACCACTGTATCAAGCCCAATTGGTCTATATGTAATACCATGGGGAAGTTTAGACCCAGCACCAGTCATCCCTCCTCAAGGCCTCCTCTCAGCCCTCACATATACTGGCCTCTCTTCTACCCCTGAACTAATTCCCCTAAAGGAATTAGTATACTACTTCTTATTGGTTAGTCCGTCATCAAATAGGTGTCATGTCAGAACAAAAAAGCCAACCAGCCTACCTTACTCATCTCACCTACCCCTCTGGTGTTACTCTTACAGCATTCCCTTATCAACATCCTTCAGAGAATTACTAGTGGATTCTTCTTCTTGTCATTGTCCTTACTCTACATCTCATCTTCCTATGCAATCAATCTCCTTGTCTCTATCCCAAGTTCTGTGAGCAGTAGTGACCGTGCCTTCAGCCCCTTGCACGCCAGGGGCAGTTGTGACAGACCCCAATGAAGTCTGAAATTCCAAATACAAACTTAATAATCTAGTTATGAAAGAGAATAGTAGAGTTTCTTTTTATATCTCCCATTTCCAAACCTTGCAGTCTTGCATCCAATGGAAGAAGGAAGGAATTTAATTTCACTTTTGAAAGGGTTTAGCCACACACTGAATTGAAAAGCTTGAAGCTGGGGGACACAAGACAAACTCTTTTCAGCAGCTAATTGATTGGGTGATTGAGCTTGATAATGACTATCAAAACAAGCAATTCTCTTGGAAAAACAACCATGGCTTTTCAAACTCATCTCCAAAGGCAGAAAACTCCTCAAAGAAACAGTCAAATAATCCAAAACACTCCAAACAAAATCCAACCTTCAACTCCAACCCAAAAGGGAAAACCATTTCCAAAACTCAAAAGTTTCTGGAAAAAGAGACTGGGATTCTCCAGAACAAGGAATCGCTAAGGAGGGAAAAGGAAGGGTTACGTATGTATTGTGGAGGAAAACATGATTTAAATAGTTTTTCAAAGCAGCTAGCGCGTGAAGAAGCTAAGCAGCCAAAAAATTAGCTTGAAGTTTTTGTGATAACCGCAAGGAAAGTAAACATTATATAAACTAAAGCAACTCAATCTTTGCACTTTCAAGTCAATTGGTGCTCCAAGCTCAAGATCTTTCCTATTTTATTCCAAAATTACTCCTTTTCCAGTCTTCCTTGATTCTGGTGCTAATGTTTCTTTTATAAGCTCATGTTTCACCACATCCAAAAATCTTACGCGTTCCAAGATAGATACGTTTCCCATCTATTTGGTAAGTAGTGCAACTGAGCCGTCTCATTGGGCTTTCTGAAAGGCAAAATGGACCTTTGCATTTTCCAATTTCCCCAGCTGCCAATGGGATTTATTTTTCTTGGATATACCCGGAATGGACAACACCATTCTAGGCCATGACTACCTAGTTTACTGAAATCCAGATGTGTATTGGCAAGAAGGAGTAATTAACCTTCAAAAATCACAAACCCAGGAAACTAACCCTTCTGTCAAAAAGGAATTAAACTTCCTACCTGAAACTTTAATTGAGTTGGGTGACAATTTTCTGCCAGGAGATTCGCAATATCCTGACTTCCATTCCCAAGTTCCCTCTTCAAATTTAGGAGTTATTGCTTATTTTTACAACTTAGCTGTTCCCTTTTTCTTTGAATAGAAACAGTTGCTTAAAGAAAGCTGTATTTTTAGCTCCTCAATCCTCTTGCATAATGAAAGCACTTCAAATCTGGTGCTCAAAGATGACAAGATTGAAGAATTAGAAATCATTCAACAGTATTTAACTTTGATTAACCTTGATTTTACTGATGCCTTCTCTGCTGGAAAAGCAGATAAACTTCCTCCTTCCTGTCCTTATGATTAAAGGATCCAACTTACTGGTCCACATCTAGCACCTGGATCAGTCTACTCTCTCTCAAAGCAAGAATCAACAGTGCTTCAAGAACACATTGCGGAGAATTTATCCAAAGGATTTTCTCAAGCAAGCAATTCAAATGATGGCTCACCTGTCTTATTTTTTCAAAAACAAAAAGGCCGCCTTTTCCTTTGCATCCACTGCAGGAAACTGAACCGTTTAACCTGGAAGAATTCCTAACCAGTACCACCTATTTTGCACCTCCTCACTCTCTTCCATGGAGCTGCTTATTTTTCAAAGTTAGACCTTTGAGGCGCCTTTAACATAATTTTCATTGCAAAAGGTCATGGGTATTTGACTACAATGAGAACTTGTTTTGGCAGTTATGAGTATACCGTCATGCCCTTTTCCCTGTGCAATGATCCCTCCAATTTTCAAAATTTTTTCAATGGTTTTTTTTTGAACTTGTAGATAAATCCCTTGTGGTGTATCTTGATCATGATATAATTGTCTGACCAAAAAATCTTCAGGATCACATTGCACATTTGCAAGATGTGCTGGAGCAACTTCAAAAAAATAACCTGTTGGAAAAAGCCTCTAAGTGCAAGTTTCATACCCATTCTCTTCATTTTTTAGGTGTCACAGTGTTGCAGCAAGGAATATCAATAGATTCAGCCAAGAGTCAGCACATATTGGACTGGCCCCCACCTTCTTCAGTCAAATACCTTCAAGTTTGACTTGGTTTCATTAATTTGTAAACAAGGTTTATTGAGCATTACACCAAGAAAACTGTGAATTTACCAACCTTATTCAAAAGGAAAATAATTTTGTTTTTAATGATAAGATTATGATGAGATTTCTTTGAACTAAAAACCAGAAGAATGCGGACAGAGAGTCAGAAATTTGGAAACCAAAAATAAGACACAAAAGAAGAAGAAAGATAAAGAAAAAAAATTTTAGACTTTATTTAGTGAATAAAATAAAGATCTGAGGGCACAAGGGCGATTAAGGCAACAAGATGTAGATGGGTGACTGAAACCAAAAGAACTAGATGGTCAGAGTTTATGAGTCTGGAAGATCTTGAGGACAAGAATATTACCAGGCAGGGATCCATAGAAGGTGAGACTTGACTATACCAGAGTAGTTGGAGAGGTTGAGCTGGCTCGAGTGGAATGTTGAGTTGAGCAAAGTAGATGAGGTTTTTGATAGAGATGAGTTGAGCGGAGTAGATGAGGTAGTTGTTAGAGATAAGAAAAGGAGAGGATAAAAAGAAAAATGATAAACAAAAAGTGAAGAAGAAAAATGGAACAGAAAGAGAGAGCAGAAGAACCAAAAGATCATCTCACCAGAGGAGAGGTCCACCCGCAGGGAGTGACCCAGGAGATTCAATGCGCAGGGACTCAATGCAGGGAGAGAAGCTCCCAAGGGTGAAAAGAACCATGTCAAAGGCACTCATCCTATTTTACGCGCCTACAGTGCTTGAGACAGAAGAAGAGAAATAATATAGAATAGAAGAAACATGTTAGATGACAATTAGTTCAGAATTAATTCATTCTTAACACCCCACATGACTGGTAAGGAGATATTCCAAGAGATCATTTGTCCAACATCGTGAAGACTTTTCACTGGAGGAGCTCTAAGGACCTTATTGAAATGGATTTTGTGAGAGAATCCGCAATCATAGAGTTACTTTGAATTAAACTGAGAGTAAACCCCCAATCAGAAAAGTCCTTGCTCAGTCCCTTTGTTTTGATATCTATGTGTCTGGAATTTCAGTGAAATCCAAAATTCTTGATATTGTCATCAAGGCCCTTGTTATCAATGTACAAGTTGGGCTTGAGCTCTGAAAGTTGATACATTTTGGCGTTAAGGTGCTTGATCCATTTGAGTTCAAGGTAGCAGTCAATTAGTGGGTTCAATTTGGATTTGGTGGAAGAATAGGTAATATTTCTGTGTCTATTAGAGTTCCAGATTACCGGGCTCCCATAGTGAAACTGTCAGCCTCCTGGATGCCAAGACCCTTGCTATACTTTAGCCACCAGAGGTGATAGAATAGATAATAAATATATTTATTTAATAAATGCAGCAAAAATCTGTAAAGTATGTGGATTAAGCTCGTTGAAAGGTTAATTGGTTTGTTTATGGTTTATTATTATAAATCAATAAAAATAAATTGATTATTATATATTTTTATCAAGGGGCCACAATTATATTGGGGATCTTTAACACCTATCTTCAGGGATTTCAGTATGAAAACACATGGTCCTGATTACTTTGGGCTTTTTATTTTAAAGGATATTTTACCCAAAGATAATATGTATATAAAATACCCAGTGGAGTGGCAGGGCCTCGTAAGCAAGCTGCCACGACAGAGAAAGGATAGTAAAACTCACTGGTATATTATTAAATCCTTAGAGTATCTGTTTGGGACGTGCACTGATGGGTTAAACTTTTATACTGGGGTTATCAGGTTTTTCAGCGGTTTTAATTGATAGAAAGAGGTTGAGGACGGATATTATTGATCAGACTTAGACATAAATAACTTACTTATCTATTATAAGGACTTAATTGTCTTGGCATGGTTTCTGGATATAAATATAACTGAGTCTCTTCCCATCAATATCCTCAAAAGAGCTCTTCATTTATAGCTTTTGGAGTCCCAATACTATCCTTCTGAGGGGTACAGGGGCTCAAAGGGACAGACACTAAGGCTAGCAGGGTAACCAGTGTTAGCCTGTCAGGTCTCCTTGGTGCTATCGCACGGGTAGCATCTAATTCCTCAGGGTATGGGAATTATTCTACTTTGTAATTGATATTAGGACGTGTGAATAACACTAAATCTGTCCTATTTATGTTTTATTTAATTAATTATCCTTAGTAAATGTTCCCAGTAAGTTAATAATTATTTAAATAGACATTTCTAAAGACATCCTGATGTCAGGTGAGTTCTCATTATGTATTAAATAAATGGAGTAAAGTCATGATATTTATTTTATTCCTTACTTTTGAGTTTCAGTTGATTTACTAAAATAATTACTCAAAAATATAAATCATGAGAATTCATGTAATATTTTTACATCATTAGTTTTCTTAGTATGTCAAAATGATATTGATGTCTAGAAATTCTCATAAAAGTATATTGTTGAGATTGTAGAGGTATTTTACCCCGCGTTCTCTACGTTATGAACTCTGAGACAAGTTCGCGTGACATGTCTGTACCACCCGGGTGAACTGACAACTCGGTCAAGAACCGCGGATTCTACTTCTCTCCTCCGGCGAGATCTCTTCCGTCTCTCGTCTCATTATTCTTTTTCTATTTACTCTTTTTATTCTTCCACATCTTTTCTCACTCGTATCTCCCTACTTCTCATCTACTCGCTCAATGAACTCCTCTCTACTCAAATCCATCTCAATCCAACTCTTCTATTCTACCTGTCTCTTCGTGAACTAACCTCTGCCTGGTAAGAATGCAATCCCCAAGAACGTCTTAGCACTTAACGTGATCTCTCTGACAATCTAACTTGATTCGTAGTCTTCCATCTTCTACGTCTAAACTCTTCCAACTTACACTCTGCCAAAACCTCATGCTGTCTCATCTTTCTCTTATTTACTAAATAATTCAAAGCTGTTGGTCCTCTCACTTTTTCCTTTCTTTCTCTCAATTCCTATTTGATCTATCAAGAGTCTAACTTGTTGTCCACAGTCTGCTGGTTTTCTGTTCAGAGGATTCTCATTCAAATCTTATCACGGTTAAAAGCCGAAATTCGACTCTACAACATCGAAAATGAACGAACCAGCGGGAGCAAACGATTATTTTCACCAGGTTGCTCTCAAAGCCTCCGTCGATGCTATTCCTCCATTAAACGAAGACAACTACTCTATCTGGCGTGATAAAATGCTAATGCTGTTCGATCTCAAAGATATCAAGGATACTATGACTAAGAATGCAGGACAACTACCGATAAGACAAGATCGGGAAATCCGGGCGATCATCCTATCCAAACTCGACGCTACTACCCATGCAAATGTTGTCAACGCCTCTAATATCACATCCTCAAAATTACTTTGGAATGAAATCACTTGTAGATTTGCTTCATCCGAGACAGCAAATCGAGCACGAATTTTTAACCAGTTTCTCCACGCTCCGTTCAACGAACTTGCCATCGAAGGTTTTATAACAGACATTCGAAAGTCTCTTACTCGTATGGCGGATGTCGGAATAGATCTACCGAGCGACATTGTGGCCTACTTAATACTATTCAAATTTCCTCCAACACTTGAGAATTTGAAACAACAAATCATGCACGGCGAGAAGTCGATAACCGTAGAAGTTATATTCAATCACTTAATCCAATACAATAACGAGCGTAAGGCACAACTTAAGACTGGAAAATCAACAACCGATGTCTCACTGGCCACGTTCAAAAACAAATCAGATAAAGAAGATAAGAAGATCCGCATTAGATGTAAAGAAGGCTTCCACGATCCAAATGCCCCCCATCCGGAATCTTCTTGTTTTCATCTCCACCCCCAAATCGCCCCTGAATGGTGGGTCGAACAGCAAAATGAATGGAAGAATAGGACGAAGAAGGCACCAACGATCAATTACCACGCACTACTAACTCTATGGATTAATGCAGACAGCACTCCAAATCTTCTCCTTGACTCTGGTGCGAACATACACACTTTTAACGATCTCAAGTACTTCACCTCCATAGATCTACAAGATGAAGCAGAGGAAATCAAAACAGGCAAGTTAGAAGCGAACCTTAAGGTACGAGGAACTGGTACCGTCCGACTCGAGTGGAAGGATTCCGTCATTACTCTCGAAGGATGTCTGTACGTTCCGGATATCGTAGTCAATTTAATTAGCCCAGGTCTTCTCGCAAAGAAGGGATGTAGTCTCTCTCAAAAGCATGACCGATTCTTCATTACACAAGACAACGAAATGGTTCTTAAAGGTTTAATTCGAGATGGTCTATTTGTAATAGAGAAGCCCCAAACTGCTGGAAGTAATTTGTCGGTTAATCTATCCAACCAATCATCCACCACTACTCTTACTCAATCTCAGTCACTGTCCGACCTCCATAAGACATATGGACACGCTTCAATTTCCACTCTTAAACCAATTCTCAAAGATAGATACTCGAAAGATGAATTAGATAAGTTTCAATGCGATGGTTGCGTAAGAAGTAAAATCACTCGAGCTCCGTTCTCATGCACCTCGACACCTGCATCGAAACCACTCGAGCGAATACATCTAGATTTGATCGGTCAGATTACTCCTCAATCCAAAGCTGGCCATAAATACGTCCTGACTCTGGTGGACAACTTCACGGGTTATCTAGCAGCTTTTCCTCTCCAATCTAAAGAAGAGACCCCCAGTGTCATCATCAATATTCTTGAAGCAGAGTACAAACGACTAAACTATTATCCCACTGAAATCTTTTCAGACAAAGGAACCGAGTTCACTAATGCTACCTTGAAAGAATTCGCCAAGAACAAACATATCAAACTCCTAACATCAGAACCATATCACTCTCAACATAACGGTCGAGCGGAGCGAGCCAATCGGACAATTATAGAATCAGCTCGCGCAACATTCTCTTCATCTCGATTGAATAAATGCTATTGGCACATAGTGGTTCGAAGCTGTTGCTTCATGCTTAACCAGGTCCCTAGGGAAGGTAATGACCTATCCCCTTGGGAACTTATGTTTAGCAAGAAGCTCCCTACTAATTATCTCAAACCTGTAGGATCTTCTGTCATTTACCTGGCGAATGGACTACAAAAAGGAAGAAAGTTCGATGAGAAAGGAGTGGAAGGGATTTTAGTTGGGTTTAATCCCGTTTTTCATTCTTATTTGATCCTCAACTCATCCGGTGCGATTGTTGAAACCAAACATATACAGTTCCTTAAAAATCCGCTACACGATTTTCCTCTCTTAGAATCACCTGGTATCGATCTCTTCACTCAAACTAATCCGCAGGCAGAAGAATCCAACCCCTTATCATTCGAAAAAAAATTTACATTTCGTGAATCTCAAGAAATTGCTTCCGAATCAGACTCAGATCAGGACGATTCGGCATCTGTAGACTCTCCTCCCTCCGACCACTCTTCTCCAACGTCTCCAGTCCCTGAACCTCCTATCCAAGCTATTTCTCAAAGACCCAGAAGAGAGGTGAGAAAACCTCAACGATACGGTTTCCATCACTATTACAAGCCTCCTTCCTACAAAGCAGCTCAAAAATGCTCTGAATGGCCGAAGTGGAAGAGAGCCTCCGAAGATGAACTGAACTCTATAGAATTACAAGACGTGTGGGAGGAGTACTATGGCAATCCCGATAATATACTAAATACGACGTGGGTTTTCAAAGTGAAGGAAAACTGCCACGGTGATCCCGTCAAATACAAAGCTCGACTCTGTGTCCAAGGGTTCGATCAAGTCCTAGGAATCGATTACAATGAGACCTGGGCACCAACCGGGAACCTTGGTTCACTTAGAGTCGCTCTTACTTACGGATTGAAAAATAAAATGAAGCTTACTCAATTCGACGTAAAAGGTGCTTTTCTTCATGCCCCTATAGACGAAACTGTCATCATAAGGACCCCAGAAGGATCGACTCGGAAATCGCCATATCTAAAACTTAAGAAATCTCTTTACGGGTTGAAACAATCCCCCAAGAATTGGTACGAAACCTTAACTTTATGGATCAAGTCTCAAGGATACCACGAATCTACTAGTGATCCGTGCTTATATCTAAACTCCAAGACGGGTGAGATTCTCTACTTTCACGTGGATGATCTCATCCAGGTAGGTAACTCTAACCTCTTTGAGATTAACTTTCTCGAACTATTCAAAAATTCTTCTTGCCATCCACCCAATACTATTCTCGGGATGCTCATGGAAATCGAAAGCGATAAAATCCTCCTGAGTCAACCCAACCACATCGAGAGGGGCCTGGAAGAACTTGGCTTGACTTCTTGTAAAGACACCCATATTCCTTTGACGCAGAATCTAAATCTCGAACCGGCCTCGGATGCCGACCACGCTGAATTTAGGCAACTCAACATTAACTATAGATCAGCAGTTGGCCTTCTGAATCACCTGGCTCATTACTCTCGAACCGACATCTCTTACGCCGTGTCTAGTCTGGCTAGGTTTAATACCAAACCAGGCATGACTCACTGGAGGGAAGTTAAGAAAGTATGGAAATATTTGAAGACGACTAAACATCTCAAGCTTGTAATTACGTACGATCCAAAACAAGAAATTCTCTCTAGTTTCAGCGATGCTACCTGGGGAGACGACCCAACCTTCCGGAAATCCCAAACTGGATATATTATTCTTCACTACGGTAGTCCAGTCGTCTGGAATTCTACTCGACAAAGAAATATCACTTACTCTTCGACCGAATCAGAATTAAACGCGTTGCTCGACTGCTACCTTGAAATCAAATGGATTAAACATCTCATTGGTGAGGTCCATCAAATCTCTGAACCCAAGCCTATTCTACACATCGATAATAAAGGGCTGGATGATAAAATCAAGAGGTTTGGGTCGCACTCCAAGTCCAGGCATATAGACATTAAGACTAAAGGATTGCGCGAAGATTATGCGAGCAACAAGTTTAGTCTCACTCTAATTCAAAGTCAATCAATGATCGCGGATTCTCTCACGAAGGCCTCTTCTGTATCCTCTCTGCAACTTCTTCAAGATACAATCTTCGGAGTTACACATCAGTGAACTTTAGGATTACACTCTCACCAGTCACGGGGGGGTGTTGAGATTGTAGAGGTATTTTACCCCGCGTTCTCTACGTTATGAACTCTGAGACAAGTTCGCGTGACATGTCTGTACCACCCGGGTGAACTGACAACTTGGTCAAGAACCGCGGATTCTACTTCTCTCCTCCGGCGAGATCTCTTCCGTCTCTCGTCTCATTATTCTTTTTCTATTTACTCTTTTTATTCTTCCACATCTTTTCTCACTCGTATCTCCCTACTTCTCATCTACTCGCTCAATGAACTCCTCTCTACTCAAATCCATCTCAATCCAACTCTTCTATTCTACCTGTCTCTTCGTGAACTAACCTCTGCCTGGTAAGAATGCAATCCCCAAGAACGTCTTAGCACTTAACGTGATCTCTCTGACAATCTAACTTGATTCGTAGTCTTCCATCTTCTACGTCTAAACTCTTCCAACTTACACTCTGCCAAAACCTCATGCTGTCTCATCTTTCTCTTATTTACTAAATAATTCAAAGCTGTTGGTCCTCTCACTTTTTCCTTTCTTTCTCTCAATTCCTATTTGATCTATCAAGAGTCTAACTTGTTGTCCACAGTCTGCTGGTTTTCTGTTCAGAGGATTCTCATTCAAATCTTATCATATATAAAAGTATTTTAATATATTTTTAGAATTTTTCATTGTCTTATTTTCGACATTCTTGGTACTTTGAATTATATTTAATAAAAAATACGTATAAGGGTTATTTAAGTATTTTTATATAATATTATGTACTTTTAGACTATTTATTATCCACGCGAACATTTATTACATATGTAGAATGTTCCCGTGTAGGTTGTAGCATGTTTACGCAGTACCTAAGTTTTTCAGGCCGTTTGTCACTCTTTCAACCCATAGTCCCGTGGCTGCGTACTTGTCAGAGGCCCGGGGCTGTGTACACAACCGTGAAGGAGTGAAAAGGCTGTATCTCAGCCGCGCGCGGGTGCATTGGCTGCTGCGGCTGTGTGCGGGAATTGTCACAAAACACATTTCCATCTGTAACTCCTAAAATATACACAACACCTCAATTCTGACTGGATTTTAGGTGTGAAAGCTATACGTGAGAGTGCGTGTGAAATATTTAATTTTCCAAAAAAACTCAATGGTTGTGCTGTGGTATTTTGGTTTTTCTTTCCTTAATTATTTAAAAATATAAGGAGTTGGATTTCAAGGGTGGGGTCAGTGAGTGACCCTACCTAATTTTGGGTGGAGAATCCATTTCTGTAATAATTTCCTAATTCTTCTTAGGTTAATTGTATTATTATTATTATTATTATTATTATTATTATTATTATTATTATTATTATTATTATTATTATTATTATTATTATTATTATTATTATTATTATTATTATTATTATTATTATTATTATTATTATTATTATTATTATTATTATTATTATTATTATTATTATTATTATTATTATTATTATTATTATTATGTTATTTCTGTTACTTTTGCAGCTTGCTCTGCAATAGTAGCAAGCTGACAGAAACAGTATCTATCCAGTTTGAGACTTGCAAAAGATAGGGTCATCTCCCCAGCCAGCGTCTCTGAAGCTGGAGAGGGTGTCTTGTTTGGAGTTGTAGTTGATGACAAGTTTTAAATCTTTGGTTGTCTTAAGATATTTCCACACCTTTTGAAATTCTCTCCAGTGACTCATACCCAGTTTGGCATTGAACCTTGCCAGGATAGACACAGAGAAATAGATATCCTGTTGTGTGTATGGGGCTAGGTGGTTGAAAAGTCTTATTTCAGACCTGTAATTTATGTTCAATTGGAAAAATTTGTCGTGATCATCATCAGAGGCTGGTTTGAGATTGAAATTTTGGGTCAATGGAGCATGTGTGCCCTTGCAGGATAACAGGCAAAGCTCTTACAGACCACAAGCAAGGTGATTGGGCTGACTTCAGAGAATCCTGTTGTCCTTGATTTCCAAGCACATTCTGAGAAAAGTGTGGGGAGGGTGAAACAACAAGTTCTTGAAGTCTTCCAGAAAATTAGATTTGAAGACATTAGAATTACCCACATGAATCAGATCATCTACATGGAAGTAGACAATCTCTCTAGTCTTATGGTTAAGATAGAGGCAAGGGTCACTATTAAACTCTTGGTATCCTTGAGACTTCATCCACATTGTTAGAGTTTCAACTAGTTCTTTCAGCCTACTGGATGCCAAGACCCTTTCTATCCTTAAGATACAAGAGGTGATAGAATAAATAATAAATATTTTATTCAAAAAATCCAGCAAAAATCCATACAATATTTTTATAAAGCTATTGCAAGGTTGATTGGTTTGTTTATGGTTTAATATTATTAATCAATATTAATAAATTGATAATTAAATAATTTAATAGAGGGGCCACAATAATATTGGGTATCTTTAACACCTCTGTTCAGGGAATTCACTTTGAAAACACATATACCTGGTTAATTTGGAACCTCTAATTTATATTCTTAAAGGATATATTGCCCTAAGATAATATATATATAAAATATATGGTGGAGTGGCAGGGCCTTGTAAACAAGCTTCCACGACAGAAAGAGAATAATAAGACTCACTTGTATATTATTGAATCATTTATGTACCTGTTTGGGACATGCACTGATGGGTTAAACCTATTACTGGAGTTTAAAAGGTTTTTAAGAAGTTTGAATTGATAAAAAGGGTTGGGGACGGATATTATTAATCAGAATAAAGCCATGAATCACTGACTTATCTCTTATAAGTATTTGATTACCTAGGAACGGTTTCTGGATTTAAATATAACTGGGTCTCTGGGTATCAATATCCTCAAAGAGATCTATATTTATGGCTTTTTGAGTCCCAATTCTGTTCTTCAGAGGGATACAGGGGATCAAAGGGATGGGTGCTAAGCCTAGAAGGGTATCCAGTGGTAGCCTATCACGTGTTTTTGGTGCTGTAGCACGGTTAACATCTAATTCCACAGGGTATGGGAATTATTCTACCTTTTGATTGATTTTTAGACATGTGAATAACACTAATCTATCCACATGATTTATTATTTAATTAATTATTCTTAGTAAATATTCCCAGGATTTTAATAAGTTTCTTAGTAGAAATTTCTACAGGTAATCTGATGTCAGGTGGTTTTCATTATGTATTAGCTGATGGAAGTAAAATTATGATATTGATTTTACTCATTATTTTTGAAATTCTGTTGATTTACTTAAAATAATTAATTAAAAAAAAAGGTATGAGAATTCAAGTTATATTTTTACATAATCAATTTTCTTAGTATATCACGGAAGAACTGATGTCTTGAAGTTCTGAAAATTGTATATTTACAGTATTTTAAGATATTTTACAAATATTAGTTGTCTTGTTTTTGATATATTTGTTATTCTTAATTATATTTTATAAAAAATACGTATAAAGTTTATTTAAGTATTTTTATATACTTTTATGTATTTTAATATATTTTTATGTATTTTTATATATTTTTATATATTTTTATGTATTTTTATATACTTTTATGTATTTTTATATTTTTTTATGTATTTTAATATTATCTACTATCCACAGGGAAATTTATTACATATGCAGCATGTCCCTGTCTAAGTTGTAGCACCTTTATGTGGTACCTGGGCTTTCCAAGCCACCTGTCACTCTGTCCGCCCGTAGTCCCGCGGCTGTGTACTCGTCAGATGCCCGGGGCTGCGTACAAGGCTTGTTAGCGTACGTGGACAGGTTTGCAGTGCTGCTGCTCAGCCAAGCCCAGATATCTTGGTTTCTGTGGCTGCATGCGGGAATTGTGACAAATCACATATCCCCCCGTAACTCCTCAAAAGCACAGAATTCTTGGATTCTGACATTAAATTCACTGTGAAACCTATACGTGGGGTTTCATCTGAAATATTAAATTGGCCAAAATCCCATGGCTGTGTCTCCTTCCAAATCTTCATAAATTATTTAAAAATATAAGCAGTAGGAACTTCAGGTAGATTTCAGTCAGTGAACCTACCTTAATTTCTATGTAGAATCAGAATTTGAAATTATATTTTTAACATTATTTCTCCTTTAATAAAAGTTTTATTTATAATTTTTTTTTATGTTTTTTTGTTACTTTTTCAGCTTGCTCTTCAATAGTAGCATGCTGACATTCCCCCACTCCAAGATATGGCCCTATCTGAAAAAGAAATCTGGAGTTGTTGGGAAGAAGAAAGAAAAAAACTTAATATCATATATATTTCAGTTCCTTTTACTTGCTCTGTAGTTTCTGAGATGTATTGTTCCACCAGGTATATTGCTCTCTGGTAACCATTCATCTTTTTCTCTATATTCTCCTTTGTATCTTGCTAAGTATAGTCTAACATCTTTTCCTTGAACTCTCTCTTTCTTGTCTCTCAGTATCCTGCCAACTTTCCCTTTTTTTCACGGGTTCAGGCTCTTTTGGGATTTTTAATGGAGGAAGTTTGCTACCTTCTCTTGGTTGAAAGTGCTTTAATAAGCTAACAGGGAATACTGGGTGCTTTCTTGAAAATTCTTCACTCAATACTACTTCCACAGCATTTTTGCTGTGCATTTTCCTGATAAAAAATGGCCCTAAAAAAGCTTTTTTCAACTTTCTGTTCCCTGCTACATTGTTGAAGTTGATAGTAGATATCAAGATCTGATCTCCTATCTTAAATTCAGGTTCTCTGTGTGATTCATCCCATCTTTGTTTGTTGTATTCCACTGCTTCTTCTACCCATTTTTGAACATGATTGTTTTCCAGGTCTATCATTTTCTTAAATTGAAGAGATGTGGGGTGTATGGTGGATAGTTTTTGGTTCAGGGTATTCCTGGGGAGTTTTGAAATCCATCATCTTTCTAGTATGTAAGGTGCTTCTTTGGTAGTAGAGTTTTTACTGCTATTATAAGCCATTTCCAGGGCTGCAAGTAAGCTTACCCAGTCATGGCAATATCCATCTGAGTTCTTGTACTCTAGACCAAAGCTAAAAAAACCTTCTTGACATATCTTCCCAGGTCTGTTTCATCCTTTCAGCTAATCCATCAGTCTGGGGATGGTATGATGTAGAAAAGCCTAAAGTAGTACCCAGTATATCATGTAGATTCCTCTATAATTCAGAAGTGAATTTGGGGTCTCTGTCACTGATTATGATCTTAGTTATACCTAGATCAGCTATAATCTTGTTCCACAATAACAAAGCCACATCCATAGCATTGTCTTCTATGTGGTTATGTAAGAACTTTGCTTTCTTAGAATATCTGTCTAATATAACCGGGACAGTGTTATAGGAGTGTGTACCTCCAGGGGGGGAGGTCTGTGAAAAAATCCATATTAATGATTTCCCACCTGTTTTTGGGTTCAGAGATCTTTTGTAAGATTCCAAACCTTTTGCCTGTACTTTTATTAGATTTTTGGAAAGTCTCACAGCTAGAAACATACTTAATAGTAATCTCTTTCCAATCCATCCGCCAAGAAGTCTGATTCACTTTCTCCAAGGTCCTTTCGGTGGGTAGATTCCCTGATGAACAGTTGTCATGGTATTCCTGAATTATGTGTTGTATATGCTATTGTTTTCTCAGTATCAAAACATTGGAATGGTGGTTTCTGTAGTATAGGAGACAATCCCAAAAGGTGAACCTTCCTGCTTAATATGGTTTGAGGAATGAGGCTGGTAAACCATTTATCAGGGCTGCATCTGGAGATTCACATTCCATAATGGTAATCAGCAGCTTGAGTTCAGAGCAATAGTTCTCTCTTACTAGATTAATGTAAGCAGTATCTAATTTAAATAAGTGGATCCCCATTATTGAAGCATATGATGTAAAAAGATTGATGTTGAAGATAGGAACAATATACTGATCCTCAGGGTCATATGCTGGATTGCTAGGGTCATTAGGAAAAGCATTTCTACTTAAACTGCCATAATTCTGGTGTTTAGCTCCGGCTTTATACACTATAGTCATCTGGCCTCTATACTGTTGTATAGAAATTTTCCACCTGAGCATATGTATACAAGGGGTCTTCATTTTCATGAGAGTTCTTACAGAATTAAAATATGTAATTACTTGGAAAGTGGTACCCTCTGAGTAATAATGCAACCATAACAGAGCTAAGCATTTCATCTGACTGGCTCCATATCTTCTATCAGTGTCTTTGATCTGTCTAGATATAAAAATTACTGGTTTCTCCACTTGTTTGTCTTCTTCTATTCTCTCTTGGTGTAAGGCAGCTCCTAACCCTTCCATGCAAGTGTCAATTTACAGCTTAAAGGGTTTAGAGTAGGCTGGTTGGATTATTAGAGGAGTGGAGTTCATAGCTATTTTCAATTTTTCATAGTTTTTCACCCTCTCATGTGTCATTTCAAAGAGAGTGTTATTTTTGTATATTTCATACAGACTTTTAGTTAGCATAGCAAAATATTGGATGTATTTTCTGTAGTAACTGCAAAAACTAATTAATGATAGAAACTTTATTTATTCTGAGGCATGGGTCTGTTCATTACAGCAGCTATCTTATTCTGGTCAGCAGCTAGAGTTAGACCAGAGACTATATGCACTAGAGCTTTCAGTTCTCCATATCCAAAGTTGCATTTCTTCATGGAGATTTTCAATCCTGCTTTTGAAAGATTCTGGAGGACTAATCTTAGTTGATTTATATGAGTATCCCAATCATAAGAGTATATAATGACATCATCTATATATAAAATCATTGATCCTTGTCTAATGTGAACAGTATCCATTGTTCTCTCAACAAAAAAAAATAAGGTGCCACCCGTATGCAGGTGACAAGTTGTATCTCACCTGTATCCAAGCTATATCTCAAGAAGTATCTCTGTTGTAATTTCAGTTGATGTCACCTCCCCCCCTCTGTCATTGACAGAGGTTTTGAAATCACCCTCAACTCTAAATCCACCTATATTTACCCTATTACACATTCCATCCCCTCTTGTCCTGGAAAGCATCCAGGAGTGGAGTTCAACTGACATTGCTCCACCAAGTTTTAGGGGCAATTTTACAACCCATTCAACCTCCAAATAATCAGATCTGCTAATGCCAATTACATAACTATGTAATTTTTGGAAGTAAAATTAAATGAGGAGTGAGCCACCAACTCCAACACACTGTTGGAGTGAAGAATTCACTTTTTCAACCAACAGGTTGCAGTGAGCATTTTACTTCTGGTTGAACCAGGGGGATAAAAATTCTCTTGCAGGAACATATTTGTAAATAACAGGCTAGCAATCAGTAACCACATTTTAGTTCATAATATGACCAAATAGATATAAGAATTATTTTTGCCTTTGAGAATTGAGCTCAAAATTTGAATTTGATTACAGACTTTGGATATTTTTTTCAACTTCATTTTTGATTATTTATTTTTATTTTATTTTTATTTTTTCTCATGTTTTTTTGTCTTTTTCTGCTTGAGGTACTCATTGGACAATTTGGGGTAAAATTACATGAGTTTTATCTGCTGGTAAACCAATCCTGGTATGGGTGCTCTGGAATCTATATATATATACATATATTATTGTTTTTTTTCTCATGGTTTTTAATCTTCTCCTGCTTGAGGGACAAATTGAATGATGTGGGGGAAATGAAAAGTGGGTAGAAAAAATTCATGCAAATGTTTGTCAAAGTAACTGCTCCTGGGTACTTCAAAAAATCTAGATGAAGCCCAGGAATCATCATGGTTCATCTTGACCATTCCACAATTGGGCCCCCTCAATAGTCAATCATGCTCAACAAGATTACATTCTTTTTTTTACCTTTTCACTGAAATTAATCACAATCAATCACTGAAACAGTGTTGGGGAGTAGATTTTTTACAGTTTCATATGCTAATTTGACTCTTCATTTTACCTGATTTTTTATTTTGAATTGGTCTTTTTCTGACAATTGTTCCGTCCTTTAGACCCAGGGATTCAACAAACTGAAACCTTGGAAAATTGCACTTGCTCAAAGGATTTCTAGAACAATCTGAAGGTCTTCCTCTCAAACCATCAAATAACCAATCTGACCTCAAACCTTACAAGGACAGCAAAACCTGTTAACTAAAGATTCAGCGGCTCTGCGCAGTTTCCATTGCGCAGACCCCAAACTGCAGTCGCAAGTGTGCTAGGCGTACCTCCAGGACGTGAAAACAAGAATTCCTGGGGATCTTGATCCGACTTTCCCTTCCAAGAGCTCACACCTCAATCCTCCTCAATACACCCCATTGTCTCAATCAGTCCCCTTCCATCACCACACTCATCACCTCACCCATACCAAAAGTAGTGCTGCATGCAACCCAACCTTGGCAACATAGCTGACTCAAGGAGGAACAACTTCAAATTTACTCTCCACCACAAGCTCCAGACCAAGCTAGTTAGCAGTGCCTTTGACTCAGGTGATCTATTGCGTCTCACTTTTCATTCTGCGCTTCCTCTTAGCTCTACGGTGTTCAATTTTCTAATGATTATGGCCAGCAATTAGCTTAGGCAAATGATCAGTATTTAAAGCAAAAGAAATGCTGGACAACTTGTTTCAATCATTGCTTCATGGGCTCTCACAATGGGGCAATACGTTAAATGATATTGTTGATGAATTTGATTGGATGATGGATGGATCATGGAAAAGGGCAGGGAGAAGAGCTCCTTCAGTACAAAAGATTGGTCTCTTGTGAGCCCATGATACAACAAGGCAATAGGCAGATTTTCCGCCCCAAAAGAGCTCTACAGGCTCTACAGGCCTTGTTACTTGGTTTGGATTAAATCAGCCCACATGGCATCAGTCCCTGTATCCTTAAAACCAGCCTATTCAAGTTAGTTATGGTCTTTCCACCTCAATGGGGCTGAACCAGCCCATTAACTGTTCAAAACCCTGGCCGGTTGTCTATTACAACCAGCCTGTTACCTCACATGCTGGCTGGTTGCCTCATGCAACCAGCCCCTGGCCAGGAGGGACCCAGGACACACCTGGGTCAGGTCTCATACACACTTGGGGGGGGGAGAGGGGGGTGACCAGCAAACATGCTGTCCCCCCCCTCTTTCTCACAGGTCCGTGGAGGGGGTGGTCAAATCCCCCTACCAGGGGCCCTGGGGGTTGATACCCCCAGGGCATTGCTACGGTAAGTGGGCTGGGGGGTGGTCAGGTCCCCTCCAGCCCGTTGCTCCTCCCCCTCATTAAAGGGGGGGGAGAGAGCCCCTTTGTTGGTGGGGGGGTGGTCAACTCCCCCCCACCGCTGGTCGCATTGATGCAACCGCCCTATTGGCTACCTTTGGTGGGGGGGTGATCAAGTCCCCCCCACCATGACCAGTTGCTCCTTGCAACCGGTTGCTGGCTGGTTCAACCCAGCCAGCCTTCCCCCTCCCCCTTGCAATGGGGAGCGAGGGGAGGGGGAGGAGCCGGGGCTGTTGGCCCCAGGCCCCTGGCTCCAAAAACTGGCCACCACCCCAGGCAGAAGCCATGCTGGCCGTTGGGCCCCGCTGTGGTGACCAAATCTGGACACCCTGGACCAGATGCGGAAAATTCAAAAAAAAAAATTATTTTTCTTTTATTTAGGTGTCATTTCAAAAAAAAAAAATTTGGAATTTTTTTTTATCAGTATCACTCCTCCAATTTCCTCATCCGGCCAAACATTCCTATGTCTGGCCAGTGGTCTAGGACAGGCCTCTCTTGGTGTCATCACCTAGGAATTGCGTTCAATCCCTTCTCTCTTTGTTCCCCCCTTCCTTTTGGCCAAACACGCGGGCCGAGACCCTCCCGTCCCAAGATATCTCCATGCCAACTCCCAGCCTTCCTGCTCCAATCATCCCTTTTCCAGCTTGTTGTCATCTTTGGCTGCCCCCGCTGCCCTAGCTCCTTCCTCCTCCTCATCCTCCTCCGCTCACTCCTGCCTTCCCTTCCTCCATGGAAGCCCAATCTACCACCCCTCCTAGTTTTTGCTCTCATCCTAGTCCCCCAGTCAGTCCATCAGATCATCCAACTGGTTATTTTTAAGATAATTGAATTGAATTTCTGGATTAAGAGGGCTAAGATAAGGGAGAAAATTATCAGTAGAAATATTCAAGAAAAGAAAAGAAGAAAAAGAAGAAGAAAAGAAAAGACCAACATCAAGCGTGAAGCATAATCAATCAATAATTAGAAAGAGCTGATAAGAGGACGACAAGAGGAGACATAGGAAGAGAGCTTTTACAAGCAGTCAAATAAGCAGAAGATAAGCGACATCATTCAAGGACAAAGAAAAAGAAGTAGTTGAAGGAGTCTTACCAGACAGAGTTGGAATCAATTGAGACAAAGATGTTTTAGGAATGATAGCAGAAGATAAAAAGAAGAAAGAGTAAAAGAAATAATGAAAAGACAAGAATAAAGAAATAGAAAACAAAGAAATTATAAGAAAGAAGAAGATAATGAAAGCAATTTGTATTTAATTGATTCGGTTAATTGTTTGAGATGAAGAGATGAGTGAGCAGAAGAGAAAAGAATGAGGATAAAAGAAAAAGAGAAGTAAGAAGGTAGATGACAATAAAGATCACTAGTCATATTCGGTTGATTTGGTTAGTTGATTTGAAGATGTGTTGATTAGGAAGTTGATCTTCAGAAGTTCGTTCTTCCAGTTGGCTCTGAGATTGAGTTACCGGTTGAGCAGAGTAAGGCAAGTGCGCGGATGGGCGCAGTGACATGAATGTGACATGAAAGGGAAATAGATAGAAGAAGCGGAGGAACAGTCAATTATTCTACATTATTGAAGCGTCATCGCTTCCTCCATCAACCTTGTCCCAAGTTATTGGCGTAGTCAACTCTTCATTGGTGAAAATCTCCCCAACAACTTCCATGAATCAAGATTCTCCACAAGTTATCTCTCCCATCCCAACAATCCTTACCATCCCAACCACAAATCCAATCCCAATGACAATCTTGCGACTGAGTCCCATGCCTTGTTGAATGACCAAGACCAAGACTTGTATCATCACCATGAGGCTATTGATTGACTCTCTAACCTTTCTGACAAGCACAAGTACAATCAGATCAACCTGCCCAGCTCATTCATCTCTCCTAACGCCTTTGGAAGCCGTCGACTCACTCATTGTTCCTCCCAAAACTTGAGAGCATCAAAATCTAGTCCTCACCCCCATCGGGCCATCTTTTGGCCCAATAGTCTAAGATTGCCTCATTGCTCCAACAAGGGTCGCAGGATACTCTCCAACCCTGCCCACCATCATCCTCCCATCCAATCTCACTCTGATCAAGATCAAGACAATCTTGACAACAACTCCCTCACATTCCTCCTGGGACTCTCTCACCTCCAATCATTCCCACCCCCTTCCATCTTTGTGTGGGGGTGGAAAGCATTGTCTACCGCCCACGGACATCTGCGGGCGGTCTGGTTCATTCTTTTCCCACCCCTTCTGCCTTTGGGTGAGGGGTGGGTGATCCCAGTGTTGTCGCGCGCCCCTGTCCAGGGACACACGCAAGAGAGCCAAAGGGATGAGAAAGATCCCACCCCAGTCAGGGAGGCCGGATTTCCACTGGCCTGCGTGATTAATTTTGCTGATCAGCTGAAATTAAAAAAAAAAAATTCCGCTCTATTTGTATAATCACTTTTACATAGTCTAACAGGGCCTCCTGCCCATATAAGGAGGGGCTCTCCCCTGCCTTTTGGGGGGGGGAGGACATCATATGGTACCTTGCCCAAGAGAACATCATCACTACCATCTTGAAACATATTTTCTGTGGGGTCCCATTCCCCTTTATCTGAGACTAAAATTTGGGTATATCAATGATTTCCCCTTGATCCTTGAGCCTCCATACTCAAACCCTGATCCTTGAGCTTTATCACCAACCAATAGCTCTGCTGGTTGAAGAAGAATTTGACTGATTGAATTCTTGAGTGTGTTACACCACTCCTGATCCCTTTATCCAACCATACTGTTCCTGATCATCCTTTGATTAAATTTCTGGAACCAGTCACGTTTGACTGAAGAGGTTTTATTAAGCTTAAAACCTGGAGTGTTAAACCTCCCTTAATTTCTTTTTGAATTTGAATTCCGCCACGCTACTCTTGAGTCCCTTGAGAAGTGTTGGGTTATTCTTGTTTGAATCAGTTATTGTTTTGCTTCTAGAGCTTCTTCAAACAATTAGCTTTGTCTTGTGCAGCCACCCACAGTTATCGGGTACCCTTCAAGCGCTTGATTGCGGAGATTTGGGCAGGTTCATTGAGAACCTGGAGGTTGTTTGGCATTTAGTTGATCTTTCCTAAGCTTCTTCTGACAACCAGAGCTATTAGCTTGTGGGCGTTGTTCCTTACAATTTCCTTGTCTTGTTGAACTCTGAACAATCCCTGACTTCTTCTATTCAAGTTTTCCCTGGCATCATCTTGCCTCAGATAGTGTTGTTTCCCCAGCTACTGACTACTATCATCTTTATCTTCTTACATTTGGTCCCTTGTTTACCAGGTTCTGGACTTTGATCTTGGTTACATTTGAATATTTTTGTAACACTCAGGAGGGCAGCCTAAACAGCACCTTTCCCCTCCACAGAACTGCCATGGCCTAGCACCGTTTTGATTCTTACACTGGAAATGGGCCGTAGGCAAAAACAGCGGCCCCAAGTGGGCCGCGACCCCAGCCGGGCTGCAACACGGGCAGCAGCCCCAGCCTGGCTGCAACACGGGCGGCGGCCTCAATGGGCCGCCCCAAGCCCGAAAACTAAGCAAAACATACTTTGGCGGGCCAGCCCGTCTGGCCAAGTATGTCCAAAAGAAACCTTGGGCCCAATTATGCCCATCAAAGCCCATCTGGCTGTATTTTCCCATATACCTCAACGGGCCCATTTGGGCCCGTGTACCAATAGGCCTGTTTCATGCGTTTTGAGCCCAGTTTCCCCAAATTAATGACATCCACACAGGCCCGTATGGTCCATGTGAGTGTCCAATGGGCCGGAGAGGCCCATATGTGCATCTCATTTGGATTACACTTATACGTAGCACACGCGTAAGTGCATACGTATTTTAACAAATTCCTTTCCTTCATAACTTACACTTGATCATGCTTCTTTGTCCCCATTATGATCTCAGACTATACTGTTACAAGAGTTGATTTTTGAATTCAAATAAAGAGACTTTTGAGGGAAACATGATAAAACCTCTGAAGAGCTAGAAATACATGAAAAATAAAAAATTCAACTTTCAAGGAGCTTATCCAAGTGGTTTTTGAGAGTTGCAGTACACTCATCTCAGATAGGCAATTTAAATTGGACCTGAATGTCAAGAAATCAACCTTGATCAAACTTAGCATCAACAACATGTGGAATCAATCAATATAATATTTTTTCATCTAATTTTTTCCTTCTCATCTTCCTCAAAGAGTTATTAAATGAGAAGGAATCTTGATGGTAAAAACTTTTTCAATTTTCTCATTGCTAGACCCTGTTTTTATGATTATTTTCACTGTTATTATTTTTTTTATGAATTTTGAATTTGATTTTCACAAACTTTTTGATATTGTTGTAAGTTAAAAAGAGATTCAAAACTATCAAAACACACCAATCAAAATAATTCCTTGCTTTTTTTTGGGGCTTGAATTCAGTTTTAAATGAGTACTTGGAAGTACCAGGGCTGATTTAGTTTAATCAGTCCCATTATTTTTCTCTACCCATTGTACATGAATGGTATATGCTTGGCAACCCACCCAGCTAAGGAGTGCTCAAGAATGGATTTTTATGGTAGGTGGCCAGTGTACCACACCCAAGTGCATTATGCCCATTCCCTTGTGAAGTGCTCAAAAATGAAGTTGCACCCTGGGCAGCCAGCCTGCAAAAACCAAGTTCATTATGCCCATGCCCTAGTGCAGTGCTTCAAGCCAGATTTTTACACTGAGTGGCCAGCATACAGCACCCCTGTGGTGTGCAAAAAATGGGGTTGTATGCTGAGCAGCCAAGTTACAACACTTTGAGTACATCTGGTCAAAACCCATGTGGAGTGCACTAGAATCAAGTTGTATGCTGAGGGACCAACATATGGTGTATCAAGGCTAGTGCCCAGGGCGCTTGATTAGGTTGGGCTTTCACAGGTTAAAACTTGGCCCCCAATCAATCTCCCCTTGATTCCAATCAAGCTCTGGTTGCACCAAATTGACCTGCCTCCCTACCCCCTGACTTCCAATGTTTTTTTTTCCAAATATTATTATATGTTTTGCTGGCGAATGTGACCAGCTTTGATCCATGCAAAAAAACATTCCCAGGCGCCAGAATTATTTGGCCAGGCACCAAGTCAACCTTGACCTGGCATCAAGGGCGCTGTGGGGACCAAATCTGGACACCGTGGACCAGATGCGGAAAAATTCAAAATTTTTTGCGGTTCTTTTATTTATGTGTTATTATTCAAAAAAAAAAAAAAAAAAAAAAAAAAAAAAAAAAAAAAAAAAAAAAAAAAAAAAAAACGGAATTTTTTTGTTTCAGTATCACCCCTCCAATTCCCTCCACCTTCCAAGCGTTCCCCTCTCCCAGTAGTCTAGGAAAGGCCTCCGTGGCCTCACCATCTAGACACTGCCTTTGATTCCTTCTTTTGTTGTTCCCCCCTTCCTTTTGGCCAAATGCGCGGGCCGAGACCCGCTTGGGCCGAGATATCACATTCCATCCATCCTTGGGTTCGAGTGCAGGCAGCTTTCCTAGATCTCTTTCCTGATCCATCTCAACCCAGGTGGACTACCAAGACCAATGGTCATTCAGATCACAAGCAGTCGTTTTTAAGCTTGATGATGGGATTCCAACCATCTTAGAGGATTCACATTCAATGTGACTCCGTACTCTCAGTTGGATGATCCACTGCCCCTGATCCCACCGTCCTCAGGAAGCCCTCCATCAACATCCAACATGCTCTCCATCAACTTTCACTGCCGCATGATATCTTCACCATCACCGATCAACTCCTAGATGCTCAGTATACCTTCAAATCCAAAATTGGTCATGGCAAAAGCATCCTCCATAAATCTCCATCCGCTGCCCTGCTCACCATCTGCTTTATTGATCCCCTGCTCGCTGCCCTCGGACTCCCACCAGCATCTCATCCTTGCTACCACTCAAGAGCGGCCCAGGATCAGTCCACTCCTTTCCCACCCAATACCAAGAACTCCTCCCCGAGTGCCTCGACCATCCCATACAAATCTTCACTCAACAGTCTTGATGATCAACAATCATTCAAGATGCCCCCTGCCTTCTCATCAACCTTCCCATCCACTGATTCATCAACAACTCCCACCCCCTTCCATCTTTGGGTGGGGGTGGAGATTGTTTTCTACCGCCTGCGGACACCCATGGGCGGTCGGATTCATTTTCCTTTCCCACACCTTCTGCCTTCTGGCAAGGGGTGAGTGATTTTGGTATTGTCGCGCGCGCCTGTCCAACGGACGGATGCAGGATAGGTGAAGGGATGAAAGAATCCCACCCCGTTCAGGCAGGCCGGATTTCCACCGGCCTGAATGATCAAATTCTTCTGATCACCTCAAAATTCTGAAAATCAAAAAAAAAATCTTTTTCGCTCCATTTTTAGTATCCCTTGTACATAGTCTAACAGGGCCTCCTGCCCAAATGAGGAGGGGCTCTCCCCTGCCTTTGGAGGGAGGTCAGCACATCCATCAGCTGATCCTAGCAGGACATCAGATCAGATCACACCATCAGCACCATATATCCTAGATCAGCGTATCCTATCAGCACATCAGCAGAGGGTATCATGACCACCACATCCTAAGATCATCAGTAACCTCTTGAAATACATCATCCATGGGGTTTTCATTCCCCTTTATCTGAGACAAAAAATTTGGGTATATCAATGATTGCCCCTTGATCCTTGAGCCTCCATACTCAAAACCTTGATCCTTGATCCTTATCACCAACCAATAGCTTTGCTGGTTGAAGAAGAATTTGACTGATTGAATTCTTGAGTTTGTTACACCACTCCTGATCCCTTTATCCAACCATACTGGTCCTGATTATCCTTTGATTATCTTTCTGGAATAAGTCACATTTGACTGAAGAGTTTTTATTAAGCTTAAAACCTGGAGTGTTAAACCTCCCTTCATCTCTTTTGAAGTTTAATTCCGCCACGCTACTCTTGAGTCCCTTGAGAATTTTTGGTTTATTCTTGTTTGAATCAGTTATTGTTTTGCTTCTAGAGCTTCTTCAAACAATTAGCTTTTTCTTGTGCAGCCACCCACAGTTATCTGGTACCCTTCAAGCGCTTGATTGCGGAGAGTTGGGCAGGTTCATTGAGAACCTGGAGGTAGTTTGGGATTGAGTTTATCTTTCCTAAGCTTCTGCTGACAACCAGAGCTATTAGCTTGTGGGCATTGTTACTCACAATTGCCTTGTCTTGTTGAACTCTGAAAAAACCTTGACTTCTTCTATTCAAGTTTTCCCCAGCACCATCTTGCCTCAGATAGTGTTGTTTCCCCAACTACCGACTACTATAATCTTTATCCTCTTACATTTGGTCCCCCATTTACCAGGTTCTGGACTTTGATCTTGGTTACATTTAAATATTTTTGTAACACTCAGGAGGGCAGCCTAAACAGCACCTCTCCCCCCCACAGAACTGCCACGGCCTAGCACTGTTTGGAGTCTTGAAGCGCTTTGATTGGGGCCAAGATCACTTGGATCAGTGCCATGTGTGCTTTAAAATAATGGGGAATGACTTTAGGAGCTGCTAAAATTCTGTTTTCAAGCCCTTGTCAAGGGTTTTGACATAAATAACCTAAACACCTTGTTTGTTGATCACCCAGCCAACAACAATTTTGGATCTGTTCAGCAGCCAGGTTTTAACTTCTGCTGCCATGCCAAAAAGAATTTACACCCTGTATGTCACATATGAAACATACAGGGTGGTTCAAAAAAGTGTATGTTTTCATGTGCATCAATATGCGCACTGTTTCTTGTGGCCCATAATTCTGGTGGAGCCAGACACCCAGGGTCATCCCTGTATATCTCCCCCTCACATCTAGGGTTGCATATATGGTGCATAAAGCCCTCTGGGAGCCTGGCCAAGTTTGACTTGGCATGCACCCAGCAGGACTTTGTTGGGTGCCCAGCAGACTTGATCAGGTAGGGTTTGCAAGGGGTTAAAATTTGTGCTTGACCAAGTTTGTCTTTTCCCAGATCTAACCTGGGCGCACCCCCAGCCTCAACCCATCTTTTATTTATCTCCGACTCAATTCTCAATTTATTTAACAAGGTAATTTTTTTTCAACCTTGTTCAAATTTATTTTATAAATTTATGCACAGCTATTTAAAGTACAAAGTAAAAAAAAATCAGTCAAAAAAAGAGAAACAATACAGTTTAGAATTGGTTGTGCAACCAGCTTTAATTGTTGCCCAAACCAACTTGGCAAGGCACCAGGCCAATTTTGTGATGGGCCAACTGGCACTTGAAAGGACACCAAGATTGCTTGTCTAGGTGTCAAGATAACTTTTTTGGGCACCACACCCACTTTACAAACAAAACCTGGAACTTTTCCAGGTGCCCAGAATAGCTTTATACACAATAAAATTGCAAATTGGGGTGTATATTGCCACCCAAAGGTGTATATTTTTGAGGAAAAATGTTGTTTTGGGCCTCTCCTTTCGCCATATACACATAAACATACACATACATGTGCCCAGTTTCCAAAAGAAGACTTATATGTCAAAGGTATGTAACACATCAAATCATTGCATGAAGGAGCTTTTATCTAAATTTTATTGCTAAAGTTATTTTGATAATAATTGTACAATGTAGAATGGATTTTGGTTCAGGGGAAGATAATTCAAACTCTTTGGACATGTTCAATCACATAAATGATATTTATGTGATTTTACAACACAGGTACGTCTAATGACAAAAGAATTCCAAGTAGGATATCCTTGCAAGAGTCAGTGGATTAAAGGAGTGAGAGTTGAAAATTCTATTATCACAAGAATCAATATTTAAACATGACTTTAGATATAAAAATAACTTAAGGTATGATTTTAGACATTACAAAGGCACGTTCAATTGGAGGTTGCATATCCAACAGCTTTTTGCCCTCTGGAGAAAGGGATGAAATAAAATCTGGATGATAACAGTTGCTGGGGAGTCTTGTTGGAACCTTTGTGAGTTTTTCTTGGAGGTTGGAAGGTTTCCGCATCATCCACATTTAATGACCACGTTTGTACCATCTACCAAGTTTCTCAGCTTTCATTCTGTCAAATATTTTAACAATTTGGTGACCAAGGGCAGAGAAACCTTGAGATTGCCATTGGCACTGGACCTTCTGGAAGTTGTTTTCATTGGAGATCTCAGTGTCAGAGAAACATTGTGTTTCACTGAATATACTGGATTTCACTGAATATACTTGACTGATTTTTGGGTAATCCAAGTGATTCCAAGGTCTCTGTTTGTTGATTCAAGAGCTGTAGGCAGAGAGGGAAAAAGCATGTGAAAAAAATTGGGGTAAAAAATACCATGGGATGATAGGGAGTAATTGGTTACTTGTTTTTTACATCTGGAATTTCTTGTCTGATTTTTTTTTGCTGCCTGGGCTTCTGAAAGATATTGTCCAGAGTTAATATTGGATCTCCTGCAAATGAACCACCTCTTGAGGACAATGGTAAGGTTGATTTTGGTGTTATGCACTGAGTTGAATGGGTAGTTTCAAAATGCACCATGTGTATGGGCATGGTTCCAATGTTTAATGATGAGTCCCATGAACAAATGGTTCCAATGCAATTCCCAAGGCTCAGAAAAATTGAAAACACAGCAAGGAAATTTGATTTGTGCAAGGTCTTGAAGAAAAATCTCTCTTGCTAGGGTTGATATGCCATGTAGTAGACATGAAGACTTGGATGGGACTAGAGAGGTCGTGGAGTGGATCTGTTGATTAATGAAAGATGATGGCAGTGATTGAACCTGGGATTGTTGTAGGGAATGGCCAATTTTTTGCCAATGAGTATCTGTTGACTTGGTGATATTCATCACAACTCTATAGTAGGATGAGAAAAATTGAGAGAAGTGGGAGTTGGAGCCAGGGACACTGCTGGAAACAGCTTGATTGAAGAGTCTTGGGTTTTTTGATGGGGCTCCATTCAAGAGGTATTGTACCATGATGGGTTGTTTGTTGTTGACACTGAATGATTATCAAAAGTAGGAGAGCAGGGTAATCATTGAATAATTGAAAATCACAGGGGGATGATGACTCCAATGTTAAAAAAGGTGGAATTTTGCCAATGGACAGCCACCATTGCAGAAGGCTCATGGTCAGCAACCATTGCAGCAGGCTCATGGTCAGCAACCATTGGGGCAAGCTAATGGTTGGAAACTATTGGGGAAAGCTAATGGTTGGAAACCATTGGGGCAATCTAATGGGTGGTGACCATTGTGGAAAGCTAATGGGTGGTGACCACTGGGGAAAGCTCATGGTTGGCAACCATTGGGGAAAGCTAATGGTTGGAAACCATTTGGGAAAGATAATGGACAGTAACCATCATGGCAAGCTCATGGTTGGGGGCCATTGGGGAAATCTAATGGTCAGCAACCATTGGGGAAAGCTAATATTTGGCAAACATTTGGGCAAGCCAATGGTTGGCCACCATTGGGGCAAGCTAATGATTTGTGACCATTGGGGAAAGCTAATGGTTGGCGACCATTTGGGCAACCTCATGGTAGGCAACCATTGGGTCAAGCTCAGCCTAAGCTAATGGACAACAACCATGAGGCTAAGTTAATGGATGGCAACCATTGATAATGAGTCACTCCTCAATGCATATATGCATACCAGGTAGAGTATAAGATGTGGGTGGGTAGTGCACCCAGCACCCAATTGATGAATCCCTCCATCATTTGATAAATCCATCCATCTATCCATCCATCCATGCACCCATCCATCCATCCATCCATCCATCCACCCATCCATCCATCTATCCATCTATCCATCAATTGATATGAAGACAGCCAAATGGAAGATATGCCAATTTCTTGAATTCAAATTTGGCAAGTGCACATATGAAGATGAAGATGTAAAAAAAATATAGGAATGGACTTTACTTCCTCTGCCTTAAAGAAACATCAGGCGGCTATAAGCAGACTAAATCAGGACCTGAAAGTCACAACAGACATATTTCAATTACAAGGTAGGAGTCTTTTAAGTGGAGAAGAGGATTGGAAAATATTTAACACTGTAAATTCATGTGCTGATCTTCTAATTTGCCTGCTATAATGATTTTCAGGTTTCCAAAAATTCAGCAAGGAATGAAATAAAAGAGGAGATTCAGATTCCACTTCACCAGGGAGGGCACTGGTTTGATACTCAATACCTTAAGTATAACTCTTTTCATCTAGTCCCAAGGCACAGTCTGCTTGTGCTTCTCCAAGATGCAAAACTGTGCCTTGTTCATCAGCTTAGTGACTTGTAAATCACAGATTTTTTGAAGAAAGAGCGGGAGAAGATTAAGAATCTGGGGAGGGAATTCAATTTTGATTCAAATAACATCATGAAGGCAACACCTCTCAGAAAAGTCACTCTAATTCAAAGGCTAGGTTTTGATCCCAACCTGGAAAAAAGGATATTCTTTCCAGAACTCTTCAAGCTGTATCCAATCCCAGATAAATACAACAACAAAGCATCAATTGTCAAGAAATTTACTGCCAAGTTCTATTCCACTAGCAAAATCTTTGTGCGCCAAACTGGTAATGAGCAGGGAATTTGCTGTGATACAGAATTGCTTATGAAAACCAGTGGGAAACATAACAGACCCATCAAACCAGCTCAAACGTTTCATTATCATAGCTTGATGGCGTGTCTTGGCAGAAAATTATGGTTTTCAGAGTTTGAAAAGCTCATTGAAAGCAATCTTCATCATAAAAAACTCAATTCAAATGTGATGAGCTATTTTTGGGATTTCTCAGTTTGGTGCAACTTTGTTGGAGGCGCAGAAAATAAGAGGAAATTTACCCAAAAACCAGGGAACCTTGTCTTCAGTCTCTATTTGGATTGGTTCAACCCATTTGGAAATAAGGTTGGGCAAAAATCAATCTCTGTGGGAGAAGTGATCTTGATCTGTCTCAACATTCCACTAGAAGAACGTTAAAAGATAGAGAATTTTTTCCTTTTTGCTATTATCCCTGGACCCAAGGAAACCAAAGTGGAAGAAATTAACCACATTATAGATCCATTTGTTGATGAAATCAAAGAACTCTGGGAAGGAGTATGGTTTTCTGAAACCAGCCAGTTTCCTCAAGGTAGGGAGATATTTTTTGCACTGTTCCCATTGATTGGGGATTTGCCAGCTATGCGCAAGGTGGCAGGATTCTCTGGTCCTTCTTCAACCATGTTCTGCTCATATTTTCAAATTAAAAAGGAAAATATCAATGATTCAAATGTCAAGGAGTTCCAGCCAAGGAGAAATGCCAAGAACATGAAAAATGCAAAGAAGTTAGAGGAATGTCAGAAATCATGTGAGCAAGATCAATTTACCAAGCATAAGGGGGTGAGGGAAAGCTGTTTGAACAGGCTTTCATATTGGTGCCCAACAGAATATTCAGTAATAGAGCTCATGCATGGGTGGAGTTTGGGAAATCTCACGGATTATAGCATGAGTTATCTGAAGATTTCTCTAGCGGGAGAAAAATTGGGGAAGTAAAAAATTGAAGAGAAGAAAAGAGGAGAGAAAACTCGATGACTGGGTAATGTGGGAAGCGTCATTGGAAAGGGGAAGAGAAGGAAGTCTCCTGAAGATCAATCAGAAAAGGGTGATAACCAACAGAGAAGTCCCAAGACATGGCTTAATGCCCAAAATCTGAGAGCACTTACACAAATAATGGAAGAAATATCAACAAGTCAATCCAGAAGATATGAATTTAGATCTTCACAGGCCGGTAAATCATAATCAGCCTCACAGAAAATCCAGAAATCTCAACCATCATCTAAATATACTAGCACTCACTCATATTCTTTAAGAAGTAGAATTATTGGGAGTTTGGGAATTTCACAAAGTATAGCCAGTCAAGGAAGCCACAAAAGTACTCTGAAGCTGATGGGGGGTGAGGGAAGCAGTCAAGTGGACAAGGATTATGACAGAGGGAAAGCAGCTCAAGTGGAATCACCCATCCAAGGGCCTTGATTAATGCTTCACGATTTGAGGCAAATCCAACAGGTTATTGAGTACACAAAGGTGCCATCATGGCTGACAAGGGTAACAAAGAATTTTGGATTTCATGGTGCAGGATCCCTCAAGGCTGCAGAGTGGCTGACACTCTACATGGTTTACTATCCCCTTGCTATGATTCCTTTGTGGAGTGGTAATCATAGACCCAGTATTGATCACACTGGCTCAATAAAAATTTTGAAGGAATCAACGTTGTGTTAAACCAAACCTGTCCTATAGCCATCAGACTCATTTTGTCTTATTAATTATTATTCTTATATCAAATTAAATTCAAGAAAATACTAAATAAATTCCAAACACCTCATAAACTATACTCTAAACTCAAACCAACCTGAAAAACCAAATCAATCACCAGATAAACCCCTTCAACCATATCAACACCTGTCACAAAAACAACCCAGCACCTGGAACAGACTGGATTATGTCACATGGATTAATGAAAATTCTTAATTGCATATATAATCAAAAGATTATGCTCAAAATAACCACAAAACAAAACAACATACCCCATACCAGCAGGACTTAAACCATATCAGTACCAATGTTACACTACAACCAGTACTATGAAAGCAAGTTACCCTACTTTTCTGGAACTTTCACCACCAGATAATCCCTCAGAAGCGTCCTCTCAAGGACTCTGATACTCATTTTACCACCATTCCAACCATACAACACACAGAAGTAGGGGCTCATGCAGCCAAGTATCTCTTAATTCTCACCAACCAGCAATAACAACGCAGTACACATGAATTTTCTGAAACTTTCACCACCAGATAAGCCCTCAGAAGCGTCCTCTCAAGCACTCTGATACTCAGTTTGCCACCATTCCAACCATACAATACACAGAAGTAGGGGCTCATGCAGCCAAGTATCTCTTAATTCTAACCAACCAGCAATAACAACTCAGTACACATGACTTTTCTGGAACTTTCACCACCAGATAAGCCCTCAGAAGTGTCCTCTCAAGCACTCTGATACTCAGTTTGCCACCATTCCAACCATACAACACACAGAAGTAGGGGCTCATGCAGCCAAGTATCTCTTAATTCTCACCAACCAGCAATAACAACGCAGTACACATGAATTTTCTGAAACTTTCACCACCAGATAAGCCCTCAGAAGTGTCCTCTCAAGCACTCTGATACTCAGTTTGCCACCATTCCAACCATAAAACACACAGAAGTAGGGGCTCATGCAGCCAAGTATATCTCAATTCTCACCAACCAGCAATAACAACTCAGTACACATGACTTTTCTGGAACTTTCACCACCAGATAAGCCCTCTGAAGCGTCCTCTCAAGCACTCTGATACTCAGTTTGCCACCATTCCAACCATACAACACACACACACATGCACCAACAGAAGTAGGGGCTCATGCAGCCAAGTATATCTCAATTCTCACCAACCAGCAATAACAACTCAGTACACGTGACTTTTCTGGAACTTTAACCACCAGATAAGAGCTCTGAAGCGTCCTCTCAAGCGCTCTGATACTCAGTTTGCCACCATATCAACCATACAACACCTGCAAGCCACACTCTCAAGTTACCCAAGGGGACATGCGGTAAGGCAGCATACCTCATATCTCCACAACTAATTACATTGAAACAGCATGCAGGTAGTTCCTTCAACGTTTTATACATTATAAGGGCTCAGAAACTTCCTAAGAAACACCCAGCACATGAATTTCCGCCACCAAACTCATGCAGGTCACACCATTCAAGCTACCAAAGAGTGCTTGCAGCTGCCAAGCATGTTTCATGCTTTTCCCAACCAGCAAAATTAACTCAAGCTGCAGGCAACTTCTGCATCATTTTTTATACAAGATAAGCACTCAGAAGCTTCCAGATCACCAAATTTTTATCTCTTATCTCATATTTTAGGCTGAATCTCAAAGATTGAACTAAAAAATACAGTTAGCTCTCAGCCTGATTTACACATTTTATCACCAGAATGATCTGTCTCATGTAACTGTACCCTCCTGTGCTTCAACAGTGCAGAGAGAGGCTCAGAACCGCACTCAAGGGAGCCCTGGGCATCCCCTGAGGAAGTATTTTTCTATTTAAGGGGCCTCTTTTGCCCTATCCAAGTTGTCTAGCATGGCATCAGCCCCAGAGTATGGCTTCTGCCCAGTGTGTGAAATATGGCATCAGCCTGACCAGTTACTTACCAGTACCCAGTTATAAGTGAACCAGAATCAAGTGAAAAGGAAATAAAGGATCAAACACAAAATTATCATTGACCATTTGACCCAAAATCCTGGTGTTCTTGAAGAAGGGTTCTTGTGAAAAGGCCTGTTATTCAGCACCTATTTTTAAGAGGGAAAACCCCCTTATTTTTGATTAGTAAATTCATAAAAGAGGAAGAGCACAACAGAAAAACCAACCAAGCTTTGTTTCCGCCCAGCTCCCTGTGGGCAAGCCCATCTTTGGGTCCTCCAACTGGTTAAACACCTTTTAGTCAACCCCTAAATCCTTTAAAAGGAATTGGAAAAATAGTCAGAAAAAGTCGAAAATTCTTGATTATTAATTTGTGGAAGCTTGCCAATAATTCAATCCAACCTGGAATATTCTTGCAATTCCTCAAAATCTCTATTAATAATTAATGTAGGTCTGATAAGAGACCTATTCTAAGTCTCAAAGAAACCAGCCACTAATTAAAAAAATTATTGTGCAGACTTATTATAGTTCAGAAGGGCAGGCAATTCAAAACCACCTTAGCTTACCTCTATCTATTCAAGACTAGAAGTAAACTACATTCCCCTTCTAGTGACTGCCAGCAAGCTATTTTCTAAATAATCCCATTATCCCATGGAGTCTCTACAAAATTGCTTCTCATTTACATAACCAACATGTTAATGAGCCATCATATTTCAAACCAAGAGATCATGGAGGTTGGATGAATACTGCTGGAATACTGTCAAAAAATAAGGACTGGATGGCCACAACAAAGGAGTAAACCCAACGTGCACATTACTCAGCATTATCCAGAAGTGATCAAAAGTTTTGGTCCACCAATGGCCACGGAAGGCTGGGCCCATGAAAGGTTGAATGGTGTCTTGGGAAGGATACCAAAGAACAATGGCACAGGTGATCTGACTAAAAATCATTCTGTACACCTTCCTTCTTACCAGGCAAACAAAGGAAATAATTAATGAATTTATTACAGGTGATATACATGGTAAAATCATGAAGACATGTATATCAAGAAGTCAATATTCAAGTTTATTGATTGAGTCCAAGGTAATTAACAAGGGACAAGGAAACTCAAATTCCCGCTTCAGCCTCACCGCATTAGACCCAGAAATCCATTGCTTGTGGATAAAAGAGGTTGGAAGATTGGGTCTGCAACAGGATGTGTCTCTTGATTACAATGTGCAAAAATCAACAGTAACTTGATACATCATAAAAGATTTAAAGTGAAACAGCTGGATCAAGGGAAAAATCACTCCAATTCCGATGTGGAGATCATGCAGGATGAACTCCGTTCATTTGGTCAAATCACCAAGCTCTTTGTGCAATCAGAAGGTGGGTATTTTTGGTTTGTGATTCAGTTATTCCAAGATGCACATTCAGAAGATGCTGAAGATCCATACACAGCCCACCCCAACTTAAATTTGTGAGTTTTCTCAACAGATCTAGGGGAGATTGTGGTTTTGAGGGGAAAGGAGATAGTGGGGCATGTGGCCTTTTTGGACAATGTTGTGGGGACATTTGGCTATCCAGGCAAGACAATGACTTTGGTTTCCCTGGAACGAGTAGAGAGTTTCCCTTTTAGCTGATATGAGGACAAGGTCAAAACTGATTGTGGAATGTGCAGGGATGGGTTTCAAAATGAAAGTAACCATGGTATTTGGCCTATTGCTGACCAGAAACCTTAGCAAGTATCAACAAGCATCATTTGAAGAAACATTGACAAGTGGAAAACAAATGCCAACCATATGAAACTTTGTCTGGACATGAACGGGGCCTAAGGGATGATGAAATGGAAATTAGATGTGAGGTTGGTAGAAGTAATATTTGTAACAGTAGAATGTTGGATATCAAAATTGTCATCATGCATTGTATTAATTTCCAATGAATTGGACAGAAAAATCCTCAGTTTTCAAATTTTTACAATTTGGGAATGGTGAAGGATGAGATTAGGAATATAAATAAGAAATCCTCTTGTCTCACATTGATCATAATCCTCTATCTGTTATTTCTCCCATACCAATCACCCAGTCTATCCATCAAGTTATCTTTTCATACTCTCTCACATTTAAACAATACTATCTCACACACTCACCATCTATCTCTATAAAAAAATTTATTTTTCAAGGTTTGGAAAATACCAATTTCAACCCTCTCCAAAATTAATTTAGTCCCCAGTGTTGGCCCCACAACTTAACCATAAGCTCCATTGTTTCTTGCCTCTCACACTGGCCATAGGGCCCTCCTCCCCAAATTTGGGGCGTTACGGACTAGAACTATAGTATTATATTATCCTTAGCCAACCCTTGAATATTAATCATTTATCATGCCAGACCAAAGTGCCCATACCTCCCAACCTGCTGCAGCTGATCAAGACACTCCAATGCTGCCTGCAGAGAAAATATCCTCATGTGAAAAAGACACAGTATCCTCTGGTTTGCAATATCATGAGGGACTCCTGGATTGATTACTCAGGGGGGTTCCCCCAGATTTGAATACTATACAAGAATCAGGTGAGCAGTATGATTAAACTGTGAAATCCACTAATTTCATTAACACAGCAATGCTGATTGCAATTTTTTTAGTGGAAATGAATTATTTCACTTCTCAATCTAGGATTGGACTGACACACCTTTCTGAAAAGCAAAAACTTGAAAAAGAGACTTTAGACTGAAAATTGACACAAGTGTTCCGGATGGTCACAAAAACCCCCCTCCCCAGTCAATCTAGTACAATCTCACGTTCTTTCTCTAACAATTTTTTTTCAAACCAGTCTACATCTCCAGCCAAAATGAGGTCATCCACGTGAAAAAATAGGGAAGAGCAGAATTTCTAGTGAGTGTATAGACAAGGATCAGTGTTTGATTTATTATAACCAATTGCTTCTAGCCATATTGTCAGTGTCTTTTAATGATTGGATAAGGCTTGAAGCAGATCTTAGAGAGAATTTTCCAGTTTCAGAAACTTGGATGATCACAGGATCTCTTTTGGTTTGAGAATATAAATTTCCTCTTCCAGAGGAGCAAAAAAAAAGGCTCCTTTAACATCAAACTGTTGTATTTCAATCTTAAGATCCAGTCCGCTCAAAAGAATACGGATGAGAGAAGTGAACTTTCCTGTGGTTGCGTAGGTATAACCAAATTCTAGTCCTGGTGTTTGCAAGTTTCCCAGAATACACAGCTGTGAATTCTATTTATCTGGTGGTAGACTTGTAGCTGATTTGAACTTGTCCACCCACATGGTTCCAAGAAAACAATTTGTTTTGATATCAGCATCTTCCAAAAAATCTTGAGATTCTATCTCTTTGAGTTCAATTAGTCTTTCTGCAAAATAGTCAGAACTTCCTTTGTGGGGGACTGTGACCTGGGAGTATTTTTGTGGTTTCATCAATAGGAACTGCTCACGTAAGGAATTCCTTGGAATCATCTGCGCAAGAGAGTCTTCCTGGGCTTCTCTCACTGGGGTAGTCTCTACTGGAGGGGTTGAGTTGTTGACAATTTTTTTGGACAGGTTTTCTGCATGTGTTATAGGATGCGGAGAAGAATCAATTGAATCAACTTGATTGGTTAGTTCAGGGTTCACAAAGATAGTACATTCACACCAATCTCCTACTGTTATAGCGTTCTCAAAAATTTTAAGGTTAGCATCAAAGTCCAGAAGTGTGATATTTTATTGTCAATTACTCTTTTATCTGCTGTCAAGATCTTATACAGCATTAATTTGTTGTTATATCTGATCAAATTGCCAAAAATTCCTCAAGGTTCCAGTTTAGAGAAAGATGGTCTTTCCTTGAGTATGAAGCTGGAAGGGTTGCCTATGGGATGAAAATAGTCAATTTTTAGAATCTTTCCATTGAATAGCTCATATGATGATTTCTTCAACTTTTGGAAGGTAATTTTATCAAGTTCCAAAGCACAAAACTTGATGATAGTGTTCCAATAAAATTTCTGAAGCTGAGATTCAAAAAGAGCTTTTTGGACTGATTCAAGAATGAGGCTATTGAAACATTCGGCAAATTCTTTCTGTTGTGGGGAATACTCATCAGAGAAGGATTGTTTGATTCTGTTTGCGTTAAATTAGCTGGATAGATTGATATTCCAGAATTCTGATCCTCCATATGATTGGAAAATAATTGGGCAATACTTTAATCTTTTGGATTTGAATTTGATAGGAAACTGCAGAGTGCTTCCCACATTGACTTTACTTTTTATTGGAATTACAGTGAAGAAGCTGGTTCATATATTTACCACTGTTAAGAAGGGTGAATCTCTATTAATACTCACAGGATGAATTGGCCCAATTACATCACACAAAAGCTCTTGAAACAGTCTCTTGGCATGGGTATTTTTATTATTGAATGGAGTTCAGGATATTTTACTGATGGCAAAGGCTTCAAATGTTGAGGACTTCTTAATTTTTAGCCCTAAATTTTTTCAAATTCTCCCATAACTAGCCTGACCAAGAGATTTATGTACTATTCTGTCCTGAGTGAGAAGTGCAATTAGATTTGGCTTAGGATCAGTCACATGAAGAATGGGTATATTGCATTCATACAGGCCTACTGTTCTCCAGTCATCTTTCTGGATTACAAATTTATCTTTTCCAAAGTCAATGAAAAATCTATCTTTTTTGAGTGTGTGCATAGATAACATATTTTCAGTAGATGTTGATCTGTTACCGCCTATACGCCTGTGCTTATGCAGGATACTCCAGAATGCGGATACTCCAATTCTGGAGTATCTGCACTACTCTGTCCAAGGAGGAAGGTGCGGGCAAAACAGGGACAATGTCACACGACCACCCCATGTACTATAGGGCAATTCTTAGATGATTGTGAGCGCAAAGGAATACCAAGTGTGAGGGCAAGTGCGAATAGCAAGACCCAGTTGCAAAGTGCAAACTTGGTTATGCCACTTCAACAAACGGCAAGATGAATGGAATGTGTTCCAAAGAAGGAAACTCAACCTGAGTCCGATGTGATAACTAGGTTGCAGCAAAATGCAAGAACGTATGAAATTAACTAACTGAGGAGACAATCATCAGGAAAGGGGATAGCCCTTATAAGGTAATCCAAAGTGACTAGATACAACCTGGTGATGAGCTAACTACAGTTGAAGCGGTGAGGCAATGAATTACAGGAACGGGATAGGAAATGAAGCAGTTGTATAGATCCGAGGTCTTAGCGTAAGTGCGAGACAATAGAATCTGAGCGTACAATTGCATTGACAAATTGGGACAAGAGCAAGTGATGTTGAAGGTAATGCAAATGAGAGGTAATAGTGTATGCAGGGTAGGGACTAGTCCAATTGGGAACTATACAGTAGTGATGGCTTGGTTAGACGTAGATGCAAACTAACAAACAATGCATGACCCAAGATGGAAGTCCAAGGCTGTTGATTGGCCAGGGAAGTAGATTGGATCTCATAATGGATGGCCAACCGGTATGGAGTTAACCGCAAAGTTCGCAAGTATATACTGAGTTGGTCGCCGAGATTGGAAGGTCAGCGCGAGCCAGAGGAAATAGCGGATTGCACCATTGATGTTGGGCTTTTATTTGTGTCACGCTTTTAGACTGAGGTAGATGGTACTGAGGAGAGGACATGTCAAAGTGGTGAAGACAATAATCCTTAAGTGCAAAGCGTGACAGACAAGGTGGAACACTCATCCTGAAGGCCAAAAAACTCAACCCAACCAACTGAATCACACCCCTCAATTCGCTTGTTCTCATTCCCTCTTCTCTTCTATTTCTTTCCTTCCCTTTCAACGCCACATCACATACTCAGAGCTCCTCAGTATCAAAATTCCTTGGCAAGCACTGTTTGTGTGCCCGGTGAGATATCTACTCAAACTTTGTCTTCTCATTCTTCAGTATCTCCAACTTTTCATTTCAGCTTGTGCTCTTTTTCTCATCTTTTTCTTCTCAGTCCTGAATTTCCTACCCACATTTTCCACTCTCACCATGATACTCAAGTCCTGATGTTGGTATTGATCCCCATATCTTGTTTCTTCAAATCTCTTTTTGATTGTGCTTGTTGTCTTCAGTTCCCATTTTTCAGTAATATCAATCTCAAATCCTTCTATAAGTAGAATTTGGTGAAAAAAGCACATCCAAGACCAAGATTTCCTTATTTTTATTTTTATGGAGTTTGATGGTACCCACACTCCTTTGTAGCCAAGAGAGCTCCTCCCAGACTTTTTTGAGATGAATCTGGTCAATTATCCATCTAAGTGAGAAAAGAAATTGAGATCAGACACCATGTGTCTTGATGAGCCTGAGTCCACCACAAAACATTTTGGAGTGAAGAGTATGCTTGTGTGAAAGGAGCTGACTTAAGTTCCTTCAGCAGCAGATTACAAGCAGGCTTTCTTCTTCTTTGGAAATGATTTTCTGAGATTACGATAAATTTTCCAGCATCTCCCTTCTGGATGGGAAGCATTTTGATTGTGCCACATGTTGTTGCATGGCTTGATACTGTGAGACAAGAAGGAGAAAGAATTGGAGCTCTCCTCTGGTTTATCAGAGGGGACCTCCTTGTTCAGGAATCTATTTTTGTTGAAAATACAAAGATAGTCCAGAACTTGATCAGGTGTGATATTCTTGTTGGAATGAGCAATTTGTTGAATTATGGTATCCATAATAAATGGGAGTTTCTATAGAATTAGATACCAATGATTTTGGTTGGTAGATCAATCCCAACTTCATGCAGCCAAGAAAGAGCTGTTTTGGTATCCGTGATCAAGTCAGGTATATTCAAATACAAAAAATGAGTTCCCAAAAACTCCTTGAAGGTCCTGGAACAATTGAAGGCGTGATTGGAGGCAAAGTACTTGGGGGTATCTGCCAAGATTGGATGAGAATCCTTCTCATTTTTGGATGTTATTATATTGGCCTGCAAGGTACTTTCAAGCTTGGATGTAAAGATTTTTTGGATTATTAATTTTTCCACATTGCTAAGCCCTATTGGATTTCCATTACCATCCTCTTGTTTTTTTGTGATTTTTGACTAAAGATCCTCTTGTACATCCATTATGTTCACAAAAAGGTTACACCAAATTAAGAAGTTTTCCAAGGTGAGTAACAGAATTGCCCCAATTTCTGTCTTGAGAATATTTTCTTTAAAGGAGATGGTCATTTTTGCTTTTCCGGTTGACCAAAGTTGGTGAAATTTTGACTGTTAATTTTGAAAGATTGTCATTTAGATTGCTCCAAGGATGGCAAAAAAAAACCAGAAGGCTAGAAAATGGTGTTAGAAAAAATAGATTGGAAAAGACAATTGAAGATGATAAGACAATCACACCATACCCAAGCTGTTTAAAATTATAATAGATAGAACGCTGCACACAATATCAGATGTCCTCCAAACACACTCCAAGATAAAAAAGAAGGACTTGATAATAGAAATCATGTCAGAAAGTTAATCACAACCAATGAGAAAGAGTGGAGTGCAGTTTACACCAAATTAACTTTAATTGTTGAAAATGAAAAATCCTTCCTTCCTTTCAATTATTTGTTTTATTGCTTGTATGTTGAAAATTAAGGACTAAAATTATTTTTGTGGTAAACAAGTTTGAAGAAGGTCCAGTGGAGAAGAAGGAGGTGGTTTTTCCCCGCAAAACTGAGCTTAAGAAGTTAGAGATCTGCTGCTCACACTGAATATGCAACATGAGGCTGTTGAAGCATAAGGTAAGATAACATGAAGGGGAAGTGAAATATAATTAATTAAAAGAATAGGGGATAAATAAAAGATAAATGAGAGAATAAGAGTTATCCAGGAGTCAAAACAAGTTTTACAACACTGGGAAATCTCCTTGCTATGGTAACAGCAACAATGGGAACAGTGGCAGGAGTTGAAGGCGCAACAACCGGGGATTAGAGAGCATTTGAACCCGTTGCAAGCGCAGAAGCTACAAGGGTCCATGGTGAAGGGAGGGATTGGGTGGTTGTGGAGGAAGGGCACAAGTGTTGAAGTTAGTAAGGGAAGCGCGGGTAAGGTCAACATAATTGTGGGAAGACCTCTGGGGACAGAACTCAACTTGGGGGGGATGTGGTGGCATTGTATAGACACAGATGGGTAACTGGTTGTGGCCTGCGGGCTCACAAATGTGTACAGAAGGACTCAGAATTTGGGCAGCACACTCAGCAACAAGTGCGGGGTGGTTCAGCATAGGGCCAGTACTGCATGCTTAGAAGCAGCTACTGCGTGTGCAGACAGATCAGGATTTGGGATTGGGGATTGAAGTGCGGGTACAGATGGCACTTCAAGTGGTTAGGGTAAGTGCAGGGCTCTTAGTAGGGCGTGAAGGGCGCCATGAGAAGGGAAAAAAATGCATATTGCAATTGTGGTGGGCAGAATCAGTTTGGGTGGCTACAGGCGAGTGTGGGGGGTTCCAAGTAGGGCCTGGTGCCTGCCATGAGAAGGAAAAAATGGAAGAATGTAGTGGTGCAAGAATTTGGGAGGGGAGGATAGGTTTGAGTTAGGGTTTATTTTTATCAGGGTTCTTCCTGGTTGTTTTTGCGTTTTATTTGTGCTTGTACTTAGGTTAGGGGGCAGGGAAGGGTACAATATCCCCCCAATGCTGTGCTAGGGAAGGGGGGGGATGCCACCACAGAAGGAAGCAATTCATCTCCCTCCCTCTCAAAGGGAGCATCCCACTCTTTACAGACGCTAGGAGCAATAACTTCCAAACTTAAGGAAAAATTGGAGAAATCCTGTCTCTTTTTTCCACAGTGGACAAGATGATGAAAGGAAAAACTCAATAATATCAACATAATGATTTTAACTCAAAACGCTCAAAATAATGATTTTCATAATTCAATAAACCTCTATATTAATTGAATTGAAATATGAGCACCAGAAGCACCTGTTGGAACAAAAAAAAAATGAAAAAATGAAAACACAAGTGATGAAATGATATGATTTCTATAAATTGGAATACCAATCCAGTTGATTTTTGAGATTATCAATCCAACCAGAAGATTTTTTCTCAACTCATAGAAGAAGTTTTTGATAAAATGGGTTGGATTGGAATCTCATCTCCCTGAAGTAATAAATGAACCCAGTGGTTATTGTTAAGGAAGCAAATGAAGATAGCATCCAATGTTTTTTTAAGACAAATTTTCATGGGGGTATAATTACAAAATTACTCCAATGAAATCAAAAGAATGGACCTTGCATAAGTATCTGCTATTATTTGACCCATATCCAACTTTGAAAGCCATTTTGAAGAGGTAATGCTTTCATTTATTTCTTCAACATCAAGTCTTTGTTGATCTTTTATACCTCTTTGCTACCACAAAGTATCTTAGAACGGCTTAGTCTATAATTTTTTCTTAATAAGCTGAATTTTGAAGCTCTCCTTTCCCAATATTGATTCTCCATTTTTAGCTTAAGCTGGCTCAGGCTGCAATTTCCGCTTCAGCCATTGGCTCAAACAATTCTCATCATTTCTTCATCATCACTATTCAAAAACCTCTTTATCTATCTCCAACTCATTCTTCAATTGCCCCTAACCCTCCAACTCTATCCATTTATTCAACTAATCAAGCCAGGAAGGACCTCAAGCTGATAATGGTTGATCCAACATGTTTCAAGCCTTCCAATAAATACTGAACATTTTCAACCAACAGATCATTAGTGAAGAGTTGAATGTTTTTGATTCCTGAACCAACAGACTAAGCGCAATTGAATCAACAAGAGTCTTAGGAAGGAAACAAAGAATGAAAAAGAGGATGAAGAAAATAAAGAATGATTCTCACTCTAGGCGGACACAAAAGGATTGGGCGCTCAGGTTGGTAACAAAAGAAAATAAAATAAAAGAGAATAAAAGAAAAGAATGGATCTGACATGTGTCGCAGATAAGCACGTGAGTGAGATTTGAAGCCAGTGTAAGGTTCAGCATAGAGACAACCTCACATATGAACACTAAAGAAAGGAAATCCCTCAATGTTGAGTGATGAATGTTGGTTTGACAAAGTGATGATGTTGAGGAGGTTATTGTATTGAGATTATTGAAGGAGATGAGGATGATGAGTTTTGGCGGAGGTGAGTGTTGATGACAAGATGGAGTGAGAAGAAGATAATATGAGAGAATTGGTGAAAGAAGCGGAAGCTGAGATGGATGGCGGAAGCAAGTGTGGAAGTGGGTGAGATGGATAGCGGAAGCAATGAAGAAAGTGGGTGAAGGAAGCGGAAGCAATGAAGAAAGTGGGTGAAGGAGGCAGAAGGGGAATGATGAGGTGGATGGTAGAAGTGGTGAGTTTTGAGGAGCGAGATGAAATGGTGGAGAGAAATTGATGAGGCAGTGGGATGGGAAGTGAATGGATGAAAGCGATGAGGAGATAGGATGGGCGCGCCCATGCGTGCCGTTGCGCGGATGATTATTGCAGATGAGCGGGCACCATTGCGCGGATGAGATAGGAAACTGAAACATGTGTGCATTGGGTGCACAGAAGAGGATTGTGGTTAGAGATCAATTCTAACGCGATTTCATTTCATTTCAACACGCCGCCATGTTCAGATGAGAAGTTGAAGGATAGTTGAGGTGAGCTTTTTGATGGAGGGTCTTATGGCCAACTTTGTCAGTGGGTCTGCTAGCATAGATTTGGAAGGGACAAGGTTGGTAATTAGAAGTTTGGCTTCCTTTTGTTCCCTAAGCCATTTGATTTGAATATCTAAATGCTTGAGGGCTTTGTGGTGAGATTCAAAATTGATCAGATCATTCAAGGCTTTGTTGTCAATTTATGATCTGTGAGTGAGGGATATATCCGGATTTAATTCTTTTATAAGATTTAAAATCCAAATCTCCTCTTGAGTCCCCAGAACTAATGACTTGAGCTCTCCTTCTGTGGAGGACAAAAAGACGGTAGGTTTCAATTTGCTGTGCCACAAGACGGCGCAGCCATAGAGCAGGACCAAGTAACCAGTGTGGCTCCTTCGTGAAATGGGATTGTTTCTGCCATCGGAATCGCTCCAGGTCTCAAGATCAAGATTGAATGAGTTGTTCTTGAGGCGGAGGGCGAGATAACAAGTGGTTTTTACGTATTGCCAAGCGTGTTTCAATTCTGTCCAATGGGAGAGGCCAGTTTTTGCATTGAATCGAGAAAGAGAGGAGACAGTGTAGGAAAGATTGGGTCGAGTTCGAGTCGCTATGAAGTTGAGGAACCCGGTTGATGAGCGATAGTTGATATTGAGATCGGAGAAGGCAGCAGCGTCAGAATTGGTCGCAGGATGGAGTACTAGTCCAGGGGTCAGTGGAGTATTGATTGGTCAAGATTCCAGTAGTCCAAGCTTGGTCAATGCTGAGTTAATGTGGTCGGGTTGGTGTAGACAGGGTCCGTGTGACAATTAAACAATGTAGTTGCCAAGGATCTTAGAAAGGGGGCCTTCGTGGGAAATGGAGAATTTGGCCTTTAATTGCATTTGGAATTCTTGAGATTTGCCAATGATGACCAAGGCGTCAACACAGCAAAAGATAAAAATTTGAGCAGATTGGTTTATGAATAAGCAGGGATCGGCGGAGGAGGTGGTGAAATTTTGGTCAAGAATCCAGCGTTTGAGTGTGTCGAACCAGCTTTTAGGAGCCTGTTTCAGTCCGTACAAAGCCTTGTTCAATTTTAGATAAGGGAAAGTTGTGTCATATCCGGGAGGAGTTTTGATGAAAATGTCTTCATCAAGCTTGGCATTTAGGAATGCTGACTTGATGTCCATTTGAACAATTGGCAGTTTGTGATGGAAGGAGTAAACCAGAAGAGGTTGGAGCATGGTAATTTGGCCGGTAGGTGCGTAGGTTTCGCCATAGTCTATGAATTCTAGCTGTCGAAAACCTTGCACAAACAACCTGGCCTTGAAGATGATGCCATTGTCATCAGGATTTGTTTTGAGTCGATAAACCCACACGGTGGATAGAGCTTTCTTTCCTTCTGGAAGCGAGTGACAACCAGTTCAAACGCCCATAGATTTGATTCCATCAAGCTCAGACTTCATTCCCTTGGTCCAATTTTGAAAATCCGGTGAACGCTTTGCCTCTTCGTAGTTTCGAGGGAGGGTTCTGGAGAGAAATCCATAGCGTTGAGGCTTTTGAAGGGATGAGAAATCTCTGAGAGTTTGGGATAGAGGAGCGAGTTGGTTGGCTATGTTCTCATCATCAGAACCGTCGGTGGCAGATTTATTGGATGGAAACAATTCTTCAGAAGTGTCGGAGTCGGAATTAGGCTTGGAGGATTGAGTTGACTCAAGAGGAGTTGGATCAGTTGAGTTAGAAGGAGGATGAATGATCTTTTCATGATGGATCAAGGATAGCATGTCCAATAGGTCGGAATCGGGGTGGAGAAGAGTTTCAAAGGGAGATTTGAGTGAAGGAGAAGATTCAGTTAGTTTTATGTTTTCAAAAAGTTTAACATGTTTCGAGCAAACAGTCTCGCCAAGCTCTGGAATATAAACTCGGTAGGAGTTAAAATGTAGGTCATGACCTACGAGAATTCCTTCCCAACCTTTCTTTTCAAATTTTCCAAGATTGTGGCGGAGATTTAGAACTATGGTTTTGGATCCCAAGGTTTGAATTAGGTTGAGTTTGGGTTGATGACCATTCCACATCTCTGGGGCGCTCAATTTTGACTCTTTGGCTGGCAACAGATTCAGAATCTCGCAACATCCAATTAAAACTTGATCCCAAAGCTCCATTGGGATGGCCATGTTGATGATGGTGGTTCTGGCTGCTTCAACAATGGTTTGGTTTCCTTGCTTGGCAATGGGGGTATGTTGTGGAGTTTAAGGTTCAGATGTGGTGTGTATGATACCAGAATTAGTAAGAAAGCTGGAGAGTTTGGAGTTAACAAATTCTCCGCCGTTGTCGGAGTGAAGAGATTTGAGTTGATATCCAAATTGATTAGAGTGAGTCTTGATGAATTTGATTAACTCATTGGTCACGTCTGATTTGAGTCTGATGGGCAGACAGGTTTTAAAGCGGGAGAATTCATCAGTGAGCAGAAAAAAATATTTTTTACCAGTCTTGGAGATAGGATTTATTGGTCCGCAGACATTGGCGTGAAGACAAACAAAAGGTTTCAAGCAGTTGAAGATATGGCTTTTGAAGGATGAGCGATGAATCTTTCCCAAGGCGCATGATTTGCATGAGAGTTCTTTCCATCTCAATTTTGGAAAATCTTTCGAAAGTAGCTTAGTTTGATTGAGGTGAGGATGTCCAAAGCGTTTGTGGAGAGTCGTGAGGGTAAGAAAGACGTGAGACAATTCAGACTGAGGAAGAGCGAGATCTCTGATTACCAGGAGATTGTCTTCAATAGAGCCGGTAAGGATTGATTGATGCTTGAACTTTACAACAAAGTCATGCTGACCGGATAAGTGGAGCGAGCAGCCTTTGTTCAAGAGTTTGCCCAAGGACACCAGATTTACCGCTAGCTGAGGAACGTACAGGGATTGGCTAAGTAATATGTTACAATTTTCGGACAAGAGCTTCGCGGTGCCGATACCTTCAGCGTTAAGAGAGGTATTTTCATTCCCATTCTGGATGTTGGTGTGGTCTTCAGTAAGGTCATCAAAAAAATTGGGGGAGTTGAACATTGATTGGGATGCTCCAGAATCAAGGATGATGGAGTGTTTGGTGAGCAGTTTGGAATTCAACATAGCAAAGTTGTAAGAAGTACAGGATAGATTGGCAGAGGCTGATTTGTTCTTGTTGTGTTTTGAATTGTTGTTGTTGTTGTTTGGTCGAAGGTGTGGATATAGCCACCAGCACAAGTTCTTGGGGTGAGCGGATTGTGGGTTATGCCAGGTAGCTCTGCACTTGACTAACTCTTGTTTGACTCCAGTATTCAACATTGCCAATGCGTAAGTACCAGCTGCAATCTTGTTCTTGATTTGATTCAGATGACGAAGCACCAGGTCACCGTCAATTTTAGATTTGCCAAGGGAGTGAGTTATGGTTGTCTTGAGATGTTCTAGCTGTGGTGGAAACTTGTACAGGATTAGATATGCAACTATGTCTTTGTCCATTTGAATTCCAATTTCTGAAATTTGAATTAGACAGGATTTCACTTTGGTTATGAACTTATCAACGTGTTTTGGGTCAAATTGAAGGTTGAGGAAATTGAAGAATACTCAAGAGCGGTTCGCGGTCTGGGAGGAAGCATAAAATTCATTTATCAATTTCCAGAGTTCAATTCCGTTTGTAAGATGATGATCCTTGACGCAATTGATTTACGTCCTGTTGTCAAGCTTAGCTAGAATATATCCTACCAGTTCGAGGTTGACGTCTGGAGGAAATTTCTCAGGTTCAGGTGATTGAAGCCATTGTGCGACTCCTTTCAAGGCAAAGATGGTCATAAGTTTAGAGCGCCACAGCAAGAAGTTGGATTTGGTTAGGGTGGGAATGGAATCCGTGAGTGTCTTCAGGAGGGACAAATTGAGATCTGTTGGTCCAGGTGATTGAGACATGGTTGGTTTGACTCGTTGGTGTGTTTGTTGCTATTTGGCTTTTAACTGTGAAGAGTTGAATTTTTTTGATTCCTGAACCAACAGACTAAGCGCAATTGAATCAACAAGAGTCTTAGGAAGGAAACAAAGAATGAAAAAGAGAATGAAGAAAATAAAGAATGATTCTCACTCTAGGCAGACACAAAAGGATTGGGTGCTCAGGTTGGTAACAAAAGAAAATAAAATAAAAGAGAATAAAATAAAGGAATGGATCTGACATGTGTCGCAGATAAGCACGTGAGTGAGATTCGAAGCCAGTGTAAGGTTCAGCATAGAGACAACCTCACATATGAACACTAAAGAAAGTAAATCCCTCAATGTTGGTTCGACGAAGTGATGATTTTGAGGAGGTTATTGTATTGAGATTATTGAGGGAGATGGGGATGATGAGTTTTGGCGGAGGTGAGTGTTGATGACAAGATGGAGTGAGAAGAAGATAATATGAGAGAAGCGGTGAAAGAAGCGGAAGCTGAGATGGATGGCGGAAGCAAGTGTGGAAGTGGGTGAGATGGATAGCATAAGCGATGAAGAAAGTGGGTGAAGGAAGCGGAAGCAATGAAGAAAGTGGGTGAAGGAAGCGGAAGGGGAATGATGAGGTGGATGGTAGAAATGGTGAGTTTTGAGGAGCAAGATGAAATGGTGGAGAGAAATCGATGAGGCAGTGGGATGGGAAGTGAATGGATGAAAGCAATGAGGAGATAGGATGCGCGCGCCCATGCGTGCCGTTGCGCCGATAATTATTGCAGATGAGCAGGCGCCATTGCGCGGATGAGATAGGAAACTGAAACATGTGCGCATTGGGTGCACGGAAGAGGATTGTGGTTAGAGATCAATTCTAATGGGATTTCATTTCATTTCAACAATTAGCCACAACATTTTAGAAGGTATCAAGGTTGCTTCTGCTGCCTAGAAGACCAAAGATAAAATTTACAATGAATCATTTCTTTTCTTTTTTTTAAAACCATTTATCTGAGGGGGATCTTCTGTTTTTTAATTTTTTCCATCATCATTGTGATCATGTCCAACCAATTCATGTGCTGATTCATTAAATAATCCAATTTTTTCCTGTTGGTTGGATATCTCTTTTCAGGCTTCATTTTATATTTTTCTTATTTTCTAATTGAACAAAACTTTTTCAATTTCCTGAATTATTTCAAAGGTAATTTTCAATTTTGTGGTTACAAACGGGTACAAAATGCCATTTTCAACCCATCTGAGTCGCGAATGGTTATATTATTCATATATATATATATATTTTAACTTTTTTTATATATTTTTATTTCTTTTATTTTGATAAAAAATAAAAGATAAAAAACAAATTAAAAGTAAATTAATCAATTAATCAATTAAATTAAAACTATAAATATAAAAAATAAATAAATAAAATGAAATAATTAATTAAATAAATAAGTAAAAAATAAATTAATTAATTAAATTAAAAATAAAACATAAATATAAATATAAATATAAATATAAATATAAATATAAATAAACAAATATAAATATAAATAAATAAATAAAAACAAAATGAAATAATACATATATATGTATATATATATATAAAATAAATAAATCAATTAAATTAAAAATAAAGATATAAAAAATATACATTTATGAAATAAATATATTCTAAAAATCTTTGGTTGTGTGGCGCGGTTTGCAAACGGCAATTCACAACCCACCTGAGTTGGCAATGGCCTGTTGCTATTCAGGTGGGTTTTGAATGGCCGTTTGCAACCCATTTTGTGTCACAAATCGCGCCATGTGACCCTTTTTAGGCCATGAACTGGGGTCACAAGGTTGAAAATTTAAAATTTCCCTAAATTTAAATCAATCAGTGGTTCTGAATTTCACCAACCTTTTCCACAGAATCAACCCCCAGGTTCCTGTTGTGCAATTTGACCCCCCGCCAAAGAAACCAGGCAATAAGGGGGGAGTGTCACACATGTTTTGGTGGTCACTCAAAGAGTAATTGGGGGAACTAAGGGGGAGCCTGGCTCCAGCATTGCCCATTTGAGATACAGAGGCCAGGCTGAACATGGAAACCAGGCTTTAGGTAATGGATTTCTTAGTTGAAACCAGTCCAGCCAGCATTAACAAATGGCAAGGCCCAGCTTCATAGAGCATCCAGGCAGGGAAAAAAAGAAAAGGATATGGTTCAGCTTGTTTCAGGTGGATACACCCCAGAGGGGCCAGAATATTCCACTTAGGATTTCCAGGATCAAATGCAAAGTAGGCTGTTTGTGGGCAAACCAGTAACAAGGCCTTTAGAGCCTGTAGAGAATTTTTGCGGAAAAATATTTTCCTTTTCTCATTTTTTATTATGGCCATGCTAGAGGCCAATCTGTTTTACTTTGGAGGTTTCTTCCCTTCTGTTTCCCAATTTTCCATTCCAATTCACCCTATATTCAATTAATGAATCTGTTAAAAATTAAAATAATAATGTTTAAAGAATCTCTTTTGCTCTAATTACTGCTTTTCATGAAACTAAGTTAAATCTTTAGCCATAATTTTCAGAATGATTATATTACAAAACAAATACAATGAGATGAAATAAAAGGAATCATGAATTGAATGAAGGTTAAAACATCAGAATCATTCCTGGGAATGAGAAAAGGTGTGATGACTATCAGCCAGTAGATGTAAATTTGACTATTCAAGTCTTTAATGGTAAATTTGAGAATGGAAGGGAATTTTTTGAAAGTGGTGGTTTGGATTTTTCAAGATCAATTGTTTAAAAGGGATAGAAGTTCCAGGGGTGTGCGTGATTGCAATTAAAATTGAAAATAATTAAACATGGTACTTCAAAGTGCAAGCACAGGTGAAATTGATGAATTAGTTACTGGAGATTGAAGTTCTCTTGAAATTTGGAATTAGAATAAGATTACATTTTATTGTAGAATTATTTGTGGTATGCTTATTCACTGAGGAAGATTGTCATGCAGACAGGGGATATTTTTAATTGGCGGTAAAAAATAACTCAAGATCTGTGGAGAATGGCAGTTTCTGGGGGAAAAAAATTGCAATCTCCTGCAAGCTTCCAGTAGGATTCAATTATCACTCAACTTTTTCAGGCCCCTACTGGACTACTGCTTATAAATCAATAAAAATATAATTAATTATAACGTATTACAAAATCTTTCAATCTCTTTGCCAATGTGATTGGCAAATTTTCAGTATCAATTTTTTCAATAAGCATTATCTATGCAGGGGTAAATTATGCATGTGATTCATTCACCTTTTTAAATTTTGGATCTAAAAAGGGATTTCATGTTTTGGAGAATTTTACAAGAACACCTTGGGAAATTGGCCACACCACCACTTGAAAAATGTTTGTTGCAAATCAACTGCCATTCAGGTGAAAAATCAATGGCTTTTTTGCTTCCTCAACTTTTCTCCAATCTCCTCATCCCTCCAATGTAAAAAATACAAGCTATCTATACCACAGTAGATATTTGACTCCACCAAACAATTTCAAGAATCAGATTGATACAAGAAATAATCTGATGGATTTTCAGCTTAATTTTTGAATGGGCTAAGATTTTGAATGCTCAAATAAATTGATGATCTTGAAACTGTAAATGATAGAATAAATTGAATTCACCTGATCTTAGATGGTGATAGATTCCTTCAAACTTTAGTGCATAATTGTAATGTAGCAAATTTTCAAGCAGTTCCAATGGGCATGGAAGAAATGAAAATCACTGAATTTTAAAAACTCTGGATGGAACATTTTAAACAGCTTGGAACATCGCAGTTTACATGTGTGATAATATTTTTAAATCAAACACTGACTTTTCATCTTGGAGGTTCCACCCAACAGTAAAGAATTCTCTTCAAAATTCATGATTCACTTTTAAAATGAAGAAAAATTGAATTTGAAAGCTTGGGTGCTCAATCACTAAAAAATTGTACTTTTTTGCAATATTGGTCTTTTAAAGAATCAAAGAACCACATAGGAGGAAGTAAATATGTCCGCAGTTTGATGTTTTCTTGTATTTGGGATATGGAAATTGAAATTTTGAAAGCCGTATATGAAATGTATTTATGTAATTTTATTTCTGTGTGATTAAATACAAGAAAAAAGAAATCAATAGTTTCAATTAAGAATATGTGAAAAATATTATGTAGAATTTTGTTTATAATTGCTTACCAGAGACAGTGAATTTTGCTCTCCCTGTGATTGGATTTTTTTCAAACAGATGATTCTTTGGGATAGAAGGGGGAATAAAATTATTTGTGTGCAATTTTCAATTAGAGAAACAATCAAGAAGCATGCGGATATTTTGAAGCATGTTTGAATTTTTTCATTTTAATTTAGTTTTGATTCATATTTCTGATATTTTTGATCTGAAAAGAGAGAAGGATATCTTAAATGATGCATTCAATATAGGTAAGTGAAAACAAGTGCATGAGTGCTCCAAATGCTGTCTCAGTAATTGAGGGGGAATATATAATACCCATTTTTCCCACCAATCCTTTCACTTTCCAAGACATCTTATATATTAATCCCTTCAAATTTCAAATTCTCACTACCACTCCTTGATTGTTCAAGTGAGAGTTCAAAATACTATCCTCATGATTAATGGTCCTAAAAAAAGTGAAAAAATGAAAGTTGTTTCCAATTTTAAGTTGAAATTTAATTGGAAATTTATTGCTGTAGATTTTTTGAACCAGTGTTCACCCAGTGCAATGTGATAATCACAAGTTATCTGAGCCTAAAGCATAGTAGTTTGTGTTTATTTGACTGATTGATTTATGTTCTAGATTTTTTTAATTCATAAAAGCCCTGCACATTTCTGAATATAATCCTGATAATGATAGATATATTGAGGAAGATGATCTTGTTACTACAATATTAATTTTGGAATTTTTCTCCCACAACCTGGTACTCATCATGAGGAGTATGAATTGTGTGAATTGATGAAATTCTGACCATATTTTACTTCATTTTTTGCTTTAATTAACAGGAAAGCCAACCATAGGTAATCAGATACATCAAATCAAAAAAAATGAACAAAAGATTGGTTGCAGAATGGGGAAACATTCTCAGAAGAAAGATATTTAATCTGAAAATACTGGTGATTAAAATTTCAAAACTCTGTATATTTAATTCAATTAATTTATCAATGCAGGGTGATTTAACACGGGGAACAAAAGAAAATTGCAAATAGTGAGTGGATAAGTCTAAAGGAATATTAAATATGCTCATTGTTTTATATTAAAATTAAAATTTTTTCTCCAAAGAAAATGAGAGGAAAGATGTAGCAAAAAAGAAAAATGATAAATCAGCATCTGCTTTGAGACAGTGATAAGTCTGATAGTTCACAATCCACAAGTGCAATTTGATTGGTGCAAAATATCTTGACCAAAATTGTTGAAAAAAAAGGCATCTCCAACCACATCTCATGCTCAAGAAGGTGAGATTTCTTATTAATAAATCTGATTAAAAAGTCTGAATTCTTTTTTTGCATTGGAAATTCTCTTCACTCATAAGAAAAAATGTTCTCAAAGGAATCCAATATAGGTATACACTTTTTTGTTAAAATTTCTTGTATGAATTTTATTTATAGTTTTTATCCATGACTTACATGATTAATCAATCCTGTAGTATCAGCTCCCTCAAAAATATTGCATGTTGTGGCCTCTGGGGGAAGGTTTTCACATAAATAGAGGTCCAGTGTCAAAACCAGGATTCAAGGAGCTTTGTTTCCTCCTCAAAACAAGAATCCTGGGCTGTGGAGAATGAAGATGAGTATAATAGAAATGAAGGGTGCTGCATCTAAGACATCATATAGTAGGATAGACAGCCCATTGGAAGAAATTGAAAGGATAAATACTCCAATTGTTGAGAGGGATATGTAATCTTCTAATTTTATCCATTGATTATGTTGTTGATATTAAGTTGTTTTGTATGCAGGATTAATTAAATTTTCAGGGGCAATTTAATTTGATGTCACTAAGGAATCATGTGCAGGTAGAATTTTAAATTAATTAATTTATTTATTCTTAATCTTTTCTGACATTTTCTCTCTTCCAGTTCTAGGAATAATTTCCCCCTGGGCGCCTCCCCAATTTTTAAAAAAAGCAGTAAGTGTGTCCTCTCAAGGAATTTCTTCATATGGGGAGGGTTCAATCCTTGCCTGCGGGATATAGGCTTCTTTTCAAGTTCCAGGAACTCAAAATTATGAGTTTTGGAGAGTGAGAGTGCACTGGAAGAATAGGAAAGATTACATTTTCTGTTGTAAGATGGTATGATTGAGGGGGCTTTGAAAGTATCAGGTATTCAAGGTTCCCAGAAAGCAAAACCAAGAGTTGTGATTCTTTTTTCACTTTGAGATAAACATGATATTTCAATTGTTTTGATTTATTTCCATGTCATTTTTCTTTTCATGATACACAGATCTTTCAATATTGGGAGAATCTTCAGGCTGTATGTATTTCACAAATTGGCAAAATTCAAATTTAATGAAAGTTGAGTGGATTTTTTATAAAAACAGGTGCTTCCAATTTTACTTCCCCCCAATCATTGATTCCCCAAAGAAAAATTCTTTGAGGCAAGGTTCAGTGAAAATAAATTTGATGAAGCTTTTAAGGTGTCTTTTTCTTGGAAATTCTGTGTAAGATTAATGCTTCTTGAAATTTTCAAACAGTAAAAGTTTCATGAGAGCACCACTAGAAACTTCTTGCAATTAATATCAATGAGGAGCCATATATTGAAGTATCTTATCTTATGGTAAAACCAGGTAGTTTTTTGAAAGGTTGAAAATTTCACATTATTCCCTGTCTATGATTTCAATGATCATTGTTTGAAAATAAGCTGGTAAAAAAGATGTGGAAAAGGGTATCATACAAAGTTGTAGCCAGAATCAATTAATTTTTGATCCCACTGTGAAAAATACTGGCGCTCAAGTTGAGACTCCATCTCCCAATATCACGCCAGACAGTAATTCATTTTATGTAACTAATTTTATCTGTGAGAGAAGTTCTTATTCAATTTCTATTTTTTCATATTTCAAAGCATGGGATTAGAGAAGATATGTGGAGAGAATGGAGAATCTTTTCCGTAGAATTTGAGAGGGGTAGACTAAGCAGATGCAGGTAAGAAGGGTTCAACTATCTTGAATTTATCTTGAAGTAGGAATTTTTTTGATTCAAATCCACGGGGATTCCAAAGGCAGCTCAAGGCCCAAATTCACAGACACATCCAATATTTTACAAAACCTTAAAAATAAATAGTAAATTCACTTTGAAAATCTGGAAACTTAATTAAGTTTTCAGATTTTCAAAGTGAATTTACTATTTGGAGGTTGAATTGGACAATCTTCAGAGATCTATAATTAGAGGATCATAAATATGTTAATGTTTGGTGGCGGATAGCTGGGGTATTATACCAATTACCTTATTTTCCATTTTTGTTGAAGGCATTCTGGCAAGGTGAAATGAGGCTATCTTTTGATTGGATTCAAGTTAAAGACCAGCGCTTGGGAGGGCAGAGCGTTCACAAAGGTGGGAGCACCTTGAGATTGGAGCTGACTACTTGATATGAGGATATACAAACTCAAGGGTAAACTGTGACAGTGTGCGTGAGAGTAGAATTCTGAAAAGTCTGAAGGTAGATATAAGTGGCCAAAAAGCTCCAGATTTTGATTGAGGTGAGTCATCCAATCTCCATAAGCATAGGACCGGGGCCGTAGATTGACACTTGCAAGGCATGAACTGCTGAGTTAGAAATGGGGACTCAGCAGTTCAAACCTTGGAAGCCCATCATTTGAATTGGGAACGCGCAAGATAAGTGACATTTTGACAAATTTGGTGAGGCAGAAATGCCAAGACCAGCAAAAAAACCACAATCCCTTGAGCAAAACTTTGGCAAGGGTGCACCAGGGGACAATGACTTCCCTTCTAGCAAGGTCATGTTCTGGATTGGAATACTGTTAAAATCAAAGTATAGTGAATCAGAAATTTTGTGAACAACTTCATCTAAGAAATTATCAATCTCAACATGAGGTGGAATGGGAATTGAGCAAGCCAAACATAAAATTAAACATACATTGAACATTGCAAAAGAATTGGGGAGGGAAACAGTAACCATTCTGGAAGGGAAGACTGGAAATCCATTGCCAAAATGACTGGGTGTTTTTTGTGAATTGCACTTCCAAATGGAAGGAGATGTGGTGGTTGAGACGGTTGATTGGATGATGATGTTGGCGCAGATATATGTGGTTGTAGGTGTGGTGTGTACCCCGGTGCCTTGCACTATCTCAAACTAAATTGTTCAACACATGGTGCCCTAACTCAGGGTCCTTTGCGCACCTGCCTTTTTGGTGGCCATTTCTGCCAGATGTAAGTATACTACAGCTTCATCCAGGCTTGGCATGTAGCATGTGCAAAAATCCACCCAGAGCCTCTTTATGACGCTTGCTAGCAAGCGTCACCACTTTTTTTGTGGTGTAAGGTCAAATGATACCTTTGGCATTGAGGTAGTAGTTAAAAAAGTCAGGTATGGGGAAAATGGCAAGCCATTTTATCAAAAGATATTTAAATAAAGGGTTCATTATCTTATATATGCCACAATTTCAACTGAAGAGGTGAGGATGAATATTTTCTATGTTATTTTTAGCCCCAGAGATGTGTAAGAGGCTTAAAAAAATTAATTCCTAAATACAGCAGAATATTAATGCAGATTTTTCTTGGTCAGAAAAGCATATTTTACAAGAGTTTGAGTGGGATTAAGTTGAATTCTTACTAATTTTGGCTGGACTGATGCATTTTTGAGATTTTCTTTTTTTTTAAACAAACTTTGGATTTTTCCTGTCCTGTTGTTTACAAGTTCAACCATTCCAGAGCAGTTGAAGGTAGCCTTATGAGGGGAATGCAACAAGAAGCCTGTAGGAGGCAGGGTAGGATGTGTAGATTTGTATTGGGAAGTAACTTCCTGAAAAAATTCAGAGGCACTGTGAATTTGACTGAGATATCCTAGCAAAGCCCAGAGGTGCAAGATAAAACATATCCAATGTTTTCTTGGGTTGGAAATGATATTAGTTTTTTGGAAGTGGTGAAACTGGAAAATTTGATACTCATCTCTAAGGTTTTTTTGCATAAAATCTTCAGCAGAGATTCTTATGTGTGACCTATTCTCCACATTCAATAGTTGGCTGTGGGGGAAACTTCTACTTTCTTCAATTCAAGTGCAGTTTATTTGAGGTTGTCTACCCCAAATATGGCGGAGTTACAGGCTAACCCTTTTTGGGAAGTAAAAATGGCCAAAGGTGATTCCCAGTTTCTAGAAACCAGAAATAAACATGCAAAAATTTTGAAATTTCTGTGCAGAGTGAAACTATGAGAGGAAGAAGGATAAAAAAGAAGAAAAATGAGACTTTTACATTTTCTGGTTTTGAATTTATCTACAGGGGCATATAACTGCTCAAATGTGATTCCCAGTTTCCAGAAACAAGGCACCACAGGCAGTTTTGTGCCCCTGTAGAGAGTGAAAAACCTCATGATTCAAAGTAACCAAAATCTGGAGTTCTTTGTAAATTCATGTCTTTTTTTTTCTATGGGGGCATGAAACTGACAAAATTTGGTTCCCATTTTCTAGAAAGTGGGAATCAAAATCAATTGAACTGAAAGAAGGGATCACCTTTAGGCATTTGTATGCCCCAATAGAGAAAGAAAAGCAAGGATTTTTCACAGAATTCCAGATTTCACCAGGCTTGTTTTACTTTGACTCATGGGATGTTTACTCTTAAAAGGGGAATAAAACTTCCTGTGATGCCTGTTTTCTGGAAGCAGGCATCACCTTTGAGCAGTCTTATTCCCCTTCCAAGAAAATCAAAAACAGACTATTTACAAGTCTCATTTTCCTGCCTCTTTATCCTTCCTCATCTCACAGTTTAAAACTATACAGAAAGTTCAAAAATTTTAGATTTTGATGGAAAGTTTCTGGAAAGCAAGCACCAAGAATCAAATTTTGCGAATAATGAAGGGTTGAATGATCAAAATAGCATCCAGAAGAAACAATGCCTCCCGCATGAATGGAGAATATCACATCTTCCATATAATTCAAGATTTTCATGGGAATTTTGTTTCCTCTGACCTTTCCCAATCTTCCACCTCCCAATCCAAAAAGATAATTGTTGGTAAACACCATGAAAATGCCAAAATGAAGATTTTTGGAATGCATGAAATATTCAATTCCAAGAAAACTGAGGGAGTAATGGGAATGACAAATTTGAAGGGAATTATTGGTTACCAGAGCAAGATTTGTGCAAAAATTTAGTGTAGCACATAATTTCTTTCCACATCATCAATAGGAGGCACATCAAGTCCAAATTGGTGGTTTGAAAAAACCTATTTGTGAGGTACTGGCCTTTGATCTGGGAAAAACCTTTTGCAACATACTGCCCCTTTAATACCATGGTATCCAGCTGTTTCTTCTTGGTGAAAAACCAATTTTATGAGGGCAGACATTTCTGGGGGTAGCTGGCAGACCTCAAACATCCCCTTGCCCAGCAGGTTCTGGAACTCTTTCTTCAAGGCCTTCTCATACCTCTTCCATTCAGGCTCCTCCTGAGTTGTTTTTAGGTGTTTGGGATGTTTCATTCTTCTAGTAATCCATTCTGGAAGATAGAGTCAATTATCTTCTCCTGATTTCCAACAATGGACTTACCATTGAAAAAGCCAAGTTGGAGGTGGTTGATGATGTGGCCAATTGAGCCCTTCTTGATCTTGGCCTTGGTGAACAAATTCTGGTAACCAAAAAAGGCCCAAGCCAACTTTACATTTTGTTTGACATGGGTATGTAGAACACCCACCCTTGGCTTTCATCAAGGTGTCCAACAACATACCCAGGATTCAATTGATCCTGCAGCTTGTTCCTCTGTTGGGGTGGGGTCAGTACACATGCAGGCAAGCCAAAGATCTGAATTTGGTCTAGGCAGGGTTTCTTTCCCAAAAGTTTTTCAACTGGTGTCATCAGTGCCCTCACCTTTTTTGGGAACTGGTTGAGCATGTAGCATGCCCACATCAGGGAGAATACCCAGAACTTGGCTCCCAGTGGCTTTCCTTCAGGATTTTGTGCACCATACACTTCATTGTGCAATTGAAGCGCTCAATTACACTATTATGTTGATTGTTATAGGGAAGGCTTTGCTCTGCCAGAATTCCTGGACAGGTGAAGTAATTGATGAGCCCCTTTTTGCTGAACTCACCACTTGTTTCTGAAGATACCACCCTCACCTTCCTTGATTTCTGCCTCTCCCATTGGTTCAGAGTCTTAATCAGGTGCTTCCTGGCATTGCATTTTGCAAAGAGGATATGGAACACACTGTAGGAAGTCCCTAAAACTCTGATTTTCAAGGAATACAGGCCCTTGCCAATCAAGTCTACAAGCATTGGCCCAATGAGGTGGGCACAAACTACATCCAGGGGCCCACACTCTCTGGTAGTCAATGTGAGGTGCTGGACCCTTGCAACCTTGCAGACCTGACACATGGGACATGATATGTTGCTGCTGGGAAGTGAGATAGACAATCTCTTTCCACACCACTCAGTCCATCAACGGTCCTGGTGCCCAGGTGTTGGAACACTGGAAAGAGTTCTTTGGTCCCTGATTCCAGGAAATCAAAGGATTGTTCAGGGGCTTTGCCAGGGGGCGTTGTGGCGTCAATTTATAGACACGGATTGGGAACTGCATCGCCGCTGCGCTCTCAGCATTGGAGGAAGCAGGCTCAGCATTAGGGTATGTGGAGTGCTCAGCAGAGGCAGCTGCTGGATCAGCAGCAGCTGGGGTTTGGCTCCGCACTTAGTGGACGGGTTGGGCTCAGTATCAAATGCGGCGTGGGCGGCAATCGGCCCCGGCAATTGGATTTGGAAGGTAGTGCGCTTGACTAGGTTTGCGGGCGCGCCGGTTTGGATACGTAGGGGTGGAGCAATCTGCGGGCTATAAAGGAACGGATGGAGCGCGCGCGCAAGCGCGCAGATCATGCTGGATATTACCGGACACCCATGACAGGCGCGGACAAACGGATACAGAGTACAGGCGCGGGGGGCTCCGAGTAGGGCGCCGTGCAAGGACCGCGTCATGAGAAGGACGGAACAGCATACGGACGCCGGGGGGAGTTTGGTACGGAGGTAGGGAGAGGAGGCTAGGGTTTCTGTCTTGGGATTGTTTTCTGTTTTTTTGTCATACTGTTGTTTGCGCGTGTACTTAGGTTATGGTTAAGAGGGAGGACTTATCCTCACTCTCAACTACGGGTTAGGATGGATGGAGGGAAGGGAATCAGACCATCACATCATCAGATTGAATCACTCATCTCACCAAGAGATTAAAGGAACTCATACTGGATACACATCCAGGTGGAAAGTTCTTAGGATTGAAGGATTGGCAATTTCTCTCTCTCTCTACTTTTCTTTATCTCTTTATCTCCTTATTTCTATCTCTCATTTCAAGTGCAACTCTGGGCATCCCCATCTCCTTTCAAACGCAGGGAACCGTTAAATTCCAAACCTTGGGACAATTATAGGGGGATAACCCTTATTCTTTCCACATCTGGGGGTCTGGCCGGGAAGTAACCTTCCATTTCTTGTCTTTCAAAGGTAACTGGGCGCAATGTCCTTTCCATACCTCCCTACAGTTGCTTCCTATTCTTCTTCTTCTTCTTCTCCTTCCATTTCCAGGTCCGCTACTCCAACCCCACTAGCGTCTTCCATCCCTCCTCCTCCCCCTCCTTCCGCTTGGCCCAGGACAAGCTACGCCGTTCCCCCATTGGTCTCCAGTGACCATGAACCCACTCGTCCGGTTTGCATCAGGCCACGCAATTACCCTCACATCGGATTCAACACTGCGGATGTGGAGTGATTCATCTCGAGATACAAATGTATTGTGGATGCGGAAGGTGCGTTGGATGCCAATAAGGCCTGGCTTGTTGTCCTGTTTATTATGGACAAATAGAAGCTCAGGGATGTGGAGGAGATGGAAGGCTACAATAATCAAGATTGGCCAAAACTGAAGGAGGAGATCCTAACGCGGTGGGGTAGGCGCAAACCTCGATTCCGGGAAAGCAATTTTGACCACGTGGCCTCGGAGGCGAGCGCGCGCAGAGGAGTCAGAACGGGGGTGGAGCTGGCAGATTACACCTTGACATTTGATTGGATCTATAGTTACTTGTCAAAGAACAAGGTGGTGGTGGGACAGAGGGGGGCCATGAAACGCGCGTTTCTGGGTGGTTTAGGAGCTCAACTCTGGGCAAGGGTGCAGCGGCATCTTTACGATCACAACTTGGTAAAGCGGTCATTGGAAGGGAGCATTGCGCTCCTTCTGGAGCTGGCTGTCATTTGCCAGGCTGTGGAGAGCGAGCTCAACTTAGAAGATCTTATTGAGGATACCGCTAAGTCCTTCCCAGCGGGACCAAAGAAATCAGTCCCCCAGGTTTTGGCTCCAGCGCAATTTCCGGCCCTGGTGTGGAAAGAATAAAGGTTATCCCCCTATAATTTTCCCAAGGTTCGGAAGTTAACGGTTCCCTGCGTTTGAAAGGAGATGGGGATGCCCAGAGTCGCACTTGAAATGAGAGATAGAAATAAGGAGATAAAAAAATAAAGAAAAGTAGAGAGAGTGTGAAATCGCCAATCCTTCAATCCTAAGAACTTTCCACCTGGATGTGTATCCAGTATGAGTTCCTTTAATCTCCTGGTGAGATGAGTGATCCAATCCAATGATGTGATGGTCTCCTCCCCTTCCTCCCCTCCATGCCCAACCCGGAGTTGAGAGTGAGGAATAAGTCCTCCCTCTCAACCCTAACCTAAGTACACGCGCAAATAAAAGTATGAAAAAGAAACAGAAAACAATCCCAAAACAGAAACCCTAGCCTCCTCTCCCCACCTCCGTACCAAACTCCCCCCGACATCCGTACGCCCTTCCGTCCATCCCGTTTGTCCTTCTCATGACGCGGTCCTGGCACCCCGCCCTACTCCAAGCAACCTGCGCCTGTCCATATCTGTTTGTCCGCGCCCGTCGTGGGTGTCCGGTAATATCCGGCATGATCCGCGCGCTTGCACGCGCGCTCCATCCGTTCCTTTACAGCCCGCGGATTGCTCCGCCCCTACGTATCCGAACCGGCGCACCCGCAAACCTAGTTGAGCGCACTACCTTCCAAATCCGATCTCCGGGGCCGATCGCCGCCCACACCGCATTCAATGCTGAGCCCGACCCGTCCACTAGGTGCGGAGCCAAACAGCCGCTGCTGCTGATCCAGCAGCTGCCGCTGCTGAGCACTCTGCATACCCTAATGCTGAGCCCGCTTCCTCCAATGCTGAGCGCACAGCTGCAACGCAGTTCCCAATCCATGTCTATAAATTGACACCACATCCCCCCCAACTTGAGTTCTGTCCCCAGAAGTCTTCCATTGCTTCACCATACCACCACCCCGGCTACTTCCACTCCCACCCACACCACTCCCACTACCGCCTTCCCCCGTCCTCCACCCGCTCCATCACCACCATGCTCCCATGCGAGTTCTGCGCCCGGAACAGGCACGCATGTTTGATCATCCCTGGTCGACGCGCCTGCTTGGCTTGCCGTCACGGCCACCGTTGCTGCTTGCTTAGCGACAGCGTGCCCCAAGATCCCCCCCAGGCCGCGCAAGAGGGCTTGTCTGGACCCGTTTGTGGTTTCGGAAGACGACTTGATCTCGGAAGGCTTGTGGACACCCCCCGGTTCACCTTCATCCCGCCGCCCCCAAGCTCCATCACCCACCACCTCGCACGTGAGCCGCGACTTGGAATCACCACTCTTCCGGGCCAGACCTCCGCAACAGGACAAATACAAAACCTCGGAGGAATGGTGCGCGGCAACCCGCGCTTGGGCCGCGGCTGGCGGCGTGAACCAAAAGGTACCAGACCCGAGGATTTTTGGAAGACCTGCGGCCGCGCCAGCACCCCCTTCTCCTCCTCCACCACCGCCAACACCGCCCGCGCCACCAGCGGCCTTGGATGAGAGGCCTATGACCCCCAACATCCCTCTGCCTCCGTCACCCATAGTTGTCCCATCATTGCCTGCAGCTGGACCAAGCCCCCCTGTTGGTTCCCCGGAGTCCCCATCTTCACTGGCCGCTCCTCCTCCCAGCCCTCCCAAGATCCTGGAAATTTTGATTGTAATGGCGCTCCCAGCGGCTGGCTTTGAGGCTTTTGCGGAAAGGTCAACCACATTGCTTTGGGATTTCCTCGCAATCCCCGGCTCTCCATCCTCAGAATCCCGGCGCAAGCTCTTGGCGTCTTTCCGGGCTTTACTGGCGTCATCGAGGGCGGAAATGGAGGAAATGATGAAGATGGCATAGGCGCATTGCCCCCCCTTTCCCCTTCTTCATTTCCTCTTCTTCTTCTCTTCTTTTTGTTTGTACCGCGCTTCCCATTTCATTAAGAAAATACAGTATCCGCGCAAGGTCCTAATCTTCTGCGAAAAAGTGCGCAACCGCGCTTCGTGAAATTGAGATTGAGATTGAGTCCGTGTCCGCGCGCTTTGCTTTGTGAGCAACCGTAAGTGACTAGCCGTTCCAAAAGAGGCACCTGGACCGCCCCAGTCAAACTGCCACACAGTTCCCCGTACCCATCCTGTAACAACACAACAACCAAAACACCAGCGCGCGCCACCGTAAGGGAAGAGAGAGAGAGAGAGTAAGAGAAGGGACATTCTGGGGTGTCTAGTTGTCCTGGCTGTGAACCGGCTAGAGCACCCCCTCACCAAATCAAGCTTAGTCCCATACCAACCACCCATTCTTGAGATATCCTGAGAGAAAGAAAAAGAGAAAAAGAAACCAACAGAGAAGAAAAATAGAAAAGAACTCTCTTTTTTTTTCGGGCAACGCCGATAGACTGCCCGCAAATTGCTCTTCGTCCCGCTCCCCCCCCCCCCCCCCGCGGGATTGCCCACGCGTCCCGGTTCCGCGGGGCTTGTCCTCGCGTTCACGGACCTGGCTTTGTGCCGTGCCCGCGTTTCCTGCAAAAACCCCAAGCCAGCAAAGACCCCACAATCCAGATAAGAAAGAAACATAGAGAAACAAACATTCTGGGGTGTCTAGTTGTTCCAGCTGTGAACCGGCTAGAGCACCCCCTCACAAATCAAAACTTATCCCCTACCCCCACCACCTCCCCCCCCCAACTTGGCCACTGTCCCCAGCTGGTCCCAACCACCTACTCCGTCGCAACGGCACGGTCTCTGCTTCTCCGCCCAAAGACGAATCCCCGGATCGCGTTCCTACACCATTGCCGCGCTCCACACTCCCCTTGTCAGATCCTTCACCCCCTTCCGCCGTTTTGTTGAACGAGGTAGATCCTCGCGCAAAGAAGCGCTTGACATGCAAAGCCGCCCCCTTCCGTTTCAGCAGAGTACCATCTAGTTCCTCCAGCTGATAGGTGCCGCCCTTGAACTTGGACGACACGGGGAACAGGCCTTTCCACCGGTTAGCAAACAAGTTCCCCACTGAGACTCCAGACTTTGGTTGTACAGGAGCACCAAATCCCCCTTCTGCAAGTGATCCCAGAGATGATGCAAGCAGTGCTTGTCCCAATAGCGCACCAATGCCGTCCAAGTCTTCTTCAGCCGTTCCGCGGCCTTTGCAAGCATTCCGTCCCGTTGAAGGAGCTTTTTGGCGCGAGCCTCAAGCAATTTGGCTGAAGTATTCACCTTCCACCAGTCAACCCCCAGGAACGTCTCCAACTCAATGTCCACTGGAAGCACGGGGCGCTGCCCGAAAAGTAACTCATACAGCGAGTAGCCTGTTGACCGCTTCACCAAAATCCAATCCCCAAACAGAACCATTGGAAGGGTCTCCTGCCAGCGCTTCCTGTCTTCCCCGCACATCTTGACCAGGGTGTCCTTGATTGGTTGATGCCCGCATTTGATCATGCCGGCCCCCTTGGGATAGTACTCCGTTACCAGGCCAAACTTGGCTCCGCAACTCCTCACCAACTTGACCAAACGGCCGCGAAACTCAGCCCCTCTGTCCACTGTAACCAGACAAAGCAACCCGTACCACGCAAACCAATCTTCCTCCAGAAATAGAGCAACTTTGTCCGCCGAGAGCTTGACCAACAGACGCGCTTCCAATCCGACATTTCGTGTGGGAATATGCGCAGACCTTGGAACGCATCCTGTTTCGCATTGAGGAGGCAGGACTGACAGTGTCGGGGAAGAATTTGGGTGTTTGCGTTCCGGTGCTCAAAGTCCTTGGCCAGGTTGTTGCTTCCAATGGCTGGCGCATTGCAGAGAAAAAGCGGAACAAGGTCCTCAAATGGCCGACCCCGGGGACGGTGTTGCATATCCTTCAGTTCTTGGGATTATGCAGCTATGTCCGTATGTTCATTGAGAGGTTTGCAGAGGTGGCTAGCCCGCTCCAATCACTAACGCAGAAAGGCGCGGAGTGGAAGTGGGGAGAAGAGTGCAAAAGCGCGTTCCGGAAGCTCAAGGAGATTGTGGGAGGTGACATTGTGCTCCGCAATCTTGACTACAATGCAGGAGGAATTAGGCTAGCGGTTGATTGCAGGGAGTTCGGCGTGGGGGGGTTCTCACTCAAGAGGACGACAGCAAGGATAGGCCGGTTCTTTACAAGTTGGTCACCTTCACTCTGATGGAAAGCTGGTACTCTCAGCCAAAGTTGGAGTTGTGCGGGGTCACCAAGATCATGCGGCGGCTCCAGTATCTTTTTTGGGGGGTTCACTTTGAGCTTTTGGTGGATGCGGAGGCGCTGGTGCGGATGATCAATTCCCCGGCGTTACCCAACGCTCTCATGACCAGGTGGGTGGCCTTTCTTCAACTTTTCTCCTTTGCTGTTGTTCATGTTCCGGGGAAAGCGTTCACTATGCCCGATGTGTTGTTGTGGTATCTGAGGGACGACCTGTTTGAGGACGCAGAACTGCTTGATGTGGAGACCCCGGTTGTCAAGGTAGGGGGTGTGGAGGCGGGCGTTCAGCTGCCGCTCCGGCAGACCGGGAGGTACGCGGTTCTTTGAAATTACTTGCGGGACATTTTTTTTCCCAACGGAACTACAGACAAGCACATGCCATGGGCAAAGCGGCAAGCGGGGAACTTCTAAGCCTTCACAACAATCTCGGCCATTGAGGGGAGGTTGAAACGCGGAGGTGGGTGAAAGAGCGGTTCTGGTGGCCGGGGGTAGTGCGTGCAGTACGAGAATGGTTGGGGTCCTGCAAAGCCTATCAATGGCAGAGCGCAAGATTGCCTAAGGAAGTCGGGAACCCCACAGGGGAAGACACCCTCTTTGGTTGAGTCTTGCTTGATGTTGCCCACATCAAGGCAGGTAATTTCGCCTCTCTGCTTGTTGCGCGGGACAACCTGTCCAGTTGGGCGGAAGCATGTCCGTTGGTCAAGCTCTCAGTGGACAAAGTTGCTCTGTTTCTGGAGGAAGATTGGTTTGCGCAGTACAGGTTGCTTTGTCTGGTTACAGTGGACGGAGGGGCTGAGTTTTCCGGCCGTTTAGTCAAGTTGGTGAAGAGTTGCAGAGCCAAGTTCGGCCAAGTAACGGAGTACTATCCCAAGGGGCCCGTCATGATCAAGCGCGGGCATCAACCAATCAAGGAAGCCCTGGTCAAGATGTGCGGGGAAGACGGAAAGCGCTGGCAGGAGACCCTTCAAATGTTTCTGTTTGCAGATTGGATTTTGGTGAAGCGGTCAACAGGCTACTTGCCATACAAGTTACTTTTCGGACAGCGCCCCGTGCTTCCGGTGGACATTGAGTTGGAGATGTTCCTGGGGGTTGACTGGTGGAAGGTGAAGACTTCCGCCAAATTGCTTGAGGCTTGTGCCAAACAGCTCCTTTGACGGGACGGGATGCTCACAAAGGCCGCGGACTGGCTGAAGAAGACTTGGATGGCATTGGTGCGCTATTGGGATGAGCTCTGCTTGCATTGTCTCCGGGATCCCTTGCGGAAGGGGGATTTGGTGCTCCTGTACAACCAAAGTCTGGAGTCTCAGTGGGGGAAGTTGTTTGCTAACCGGTGGAACATCCCGTTCCACTTTTTGTCCAAGTTTGAGGGCGGCAGCTATCAGTTGGAGGAACTAGATGGTACTCTGCTGAAACAGAAGGTGGCGGCTTCGCATGTCAAGCGCTTCTTCGCACGAGGATCTACCTTGTTCAATGAAACAGCAGAAGGGGGGGACAGATCTGACGAGGGGAGTGTGGAGCACGGCAATGGTGTAGGAATGCAATCCAGGGATTCCTCTTTGGGCGGAGAAGCAGAGACCGTGCCGTTGCAATGGAGTAGGTGGTTGCAACCAGCTGGGGACAGTGGCCAAGTTGGGGGGGAGGTGGTGGGGGTAGGGGATAAGTTTTGATGGGGTCAGGGGGTGCTCTAGCCGGTTCACAGCCAGAACAACTAGAAACCCCAGAATGTTTGTTTCTCTATGTTTCTTTCTTATCTGGATTGTGGGGTCTTTGCTGGCTTGGTGTTTTTGCAGGAAACGCGGGCGCGGCACAAAGCCAGGTCCGTGAACGCAAGGACAAGCCCCGCGGAACCGGGAGGCAAGGACAATCCCGCATATGGGGGAAGCTGGACAAAGAGCGATTTGTGGGCAATCTACGGGCGTTGCGCAAAAAAAAAAAAAAAAAAAAAAAAAAAAAAAAAAAAAGTGTTCTTTTCTATTTTTCTTCTCTGTTGGTTTCTTTTCTCTCAGGATATCTTGAGGATGGGTGGTTGGTATGGGACTAAGCTTGATTTGGTGAGGGGGTGCTCTAGCCGGTTCACAGCCAGAAAAACTAGACACCCCAGAATTTCCGTCCTCTTACTCTCTCTCTCTCTCTTCCCTTATGGTGGCGTGCCCTGGTGTTTGGTTGTTGTGTTTGTTACAGGAAAGGTACGGGGAACTGTGTGGCAGTTTGTCTGGGGCGGTCCAGGTGCCTCTTTTGAAATGGCTAGTCACTTACGGTTGCTCACAAAGCAGAGCGCGCGGACGCGGACTCAACCTCAAGCTCACTCTCACGAGGCGCGCTCGTGCACTTTTTCTCAGAAAGATTAGGACCTCGCGCGGAAACGTGTATTTTCTTAATGAAAAGGGAGGCGCGGTACAACCAACAAGAAGAAGGAAGGAAAGAAAGGGGAGAAGGGAAAAAGGGGGGGCGATGCAACTAAGCCATCCTCATCATCTCCTCCATTTCCGCCCTTGATGACGCCAGTAAAGCCCGGAAAGACGCCAGGAGCTTGCATCGGGATTCCAAGGATTGAGCGCCGGGGATTGCAAGGAAATCCCGAAGCATCGTGGTTGACCTTTCTGCAAAAGCCTCAAAGCTGGCTGCCGGGAGCGCCATTACAATTGGAATTTCCGGGATCCTGGGAGGGCTGGGGGGAGGAGCAGCTGGTGAAGATGGGGCCTCCGGGGAACCAACAGGGGGGCTTGTTCCAGCTGGAGGCAATGATGGGACGACAATGGGTGACAGAGGCAGAGGGACGTTGGGGGTTGTAGGCCTCTCATCCAAGGCCGCTGGTGGCGTGGGCGGTGTCGGCAGTCGTGGAGGAGGAGGTGCTGGCGCGGCCGCGGATCTTCCAAATAGCCTTGGTTCCGTTACCGTTTGGTTCACGCCAACAGCAGCAGCCCAAGTGCGGGTTGCCGCACGCCATTCCTCCAAGGTTTTGTATTTGCCCCGTTGCAGGGGTCTGGCCCGGTGGAGAGGTGATGCCGAGTTGCGGCTCACGTGCAAGGTTGTGGGTGACAGAGCTTGGGGGCGGGGGGATGGAGGTGAACCGGGGGGTGTCCACGAGCCTTCCGAGATCAAGTTGTTGTGCAAAACCACAAACGGGTCCGGACAAGCCCTCTTGCGCGGCCTGGGGCGAGAGCTGGATTGGGGGGGAGCTCGGGGCATGCTGTCGCTAAGCAAGCAGCGATGGTGGCCGTGACGGCAAGCAACGCAGGCGCGTCGACCAGGGATGACCAAACACGCATGCCTGTTGCGGGAGCAGAACTCGCATGGGAGCATGTTGGCAATGATGCGGAAGGAGGATGGGGGAAGGCGGTAGTGGGAATGGTGGGGGTGGTAGTGGTAGTATGATGAAGCGATGGGAAACTTCTGGGGACAGAACTCAAGTTGGGGGGGATGTGGTGTCAATTTATAGACACAGATTGGGAACTGCGTTGCGGCTGCGCGCTCAGAATTTGAGGCAAGGGGGCTCAGCATTAGGGTATGCGGAGTGCTCAGCAGCGGCAGCTGCTATATCAGCAGCAGCCGCTGTTTGGCTCCGCACCTGGTGGACGGGTCGGGCTCAGCATCAAATGCGGCGTGGGCAGCGATCCGCCCTGGAGATTGGATTTGGAAGGTAGTGCGCTTGACTAGGTTCGCGGGCGCGCCGGTTCAGATATGTAGGCGCGGAGCAATCCGCAGGCTATGAAGGAATGGATGGAGCGCGCGGATCATGCCGGATATTACCAAACACCCACGACGGGCGCCGACGAACGGATACAGACAGGCGCGGGGGGCTCCAAGTAGGGCGCGGTGCAAGGACCGGGTCATGAGAAGGGCAAACCAGATGGACGGAACGGCGTATGGATGACAGGGGGAGTTTGGTACGGAGGAGGTGGGGAGAGGAGGCTAGGGTTTCTGTTTTGGGATTGTTTTCTGTTTCTTTGTCATACTGTCATTTGCGCGTGTACTTAGGTTAGGGTTGAGAGGGAGGACTTATCCTCCCTTCCAACTCCGGGTTTGGAATATAGGAGGAGAATCAGACCATCACATCGTCGGATTGGCTCACTCATCTCACCAGGAGATTAAAGGAACTCATACCGGATGCACATCCAGGTGGAAAGTTCTTAGGGTTGAAGGATTGGCAATTTCACTCTCTCTCTACTTTTCTTTATCTTTTTATCTCCTTATTTCTATCTCTCATTTCACGTGTGACTTTGGACATCCTCATCTCCTTTCATAAGCAGGGAACCGTTAACTTCCGAACCTTGGAACAACTGTAGGGGGATAACCTTTATTCTTTCCACAATGGGAGTGCCATTATGATTGGAATTTCCGGGATCTTGGGAGGGCTGGGGGGAGGAGCGGCTGGTGAAGATGGGGCCTCCAGGGAACCAACAGGGGGGCTTGGTCCAGCTGGAGGCAATGATGGGACGACAATGGGTGACGGAGGCAGAGGGACTTTGGGGGTTGTAGGCCTCTCATCCAAGGCCGCTGGTGGCGCGGGTGGTGTCGGCTGTTGTGGAGGAGGAGGAGAGGGTGCTGGCGCGGCCCAGGGTCATCCAAAAAGCCTTGGGTCAGGTACCGTTTGGTTCACGCCAACAGCGGCAGCCCAAGCGCGGGTTGCCGCCAGCCATTCCTCCAAGGTTTTGTATTTGCTCCGTTGCAGAGGTCCGGCCCGGCGGAGAGGTGATGCCAATTCGCGGCTCACGTGCGAGGTGGGGGGTGACGGAGCTCGGGGGTGGCGGGATGGAGGTGAACCCAGGGGTGTCCACAAGCCTTCCGGGATTGAGTTGTCTTCCGAAACCATGAATGGGTCCGGACGAGCCCTCTTGCGCAGCCTTGGGGGGAGCTTGGGGAATGCTGTTGCTAAGCAAGCAGCAACGGTGGCGGCAACGGCAAGCAATGCAGGCGCGTTGACCAGGGATGATCGAACACGCGTGCCCATTCCAGGCGCAGAACTCGCATGGGAGCATGGTGGCAATGGAGCGGGTGGAGGACGGGGGAAGGCGGTAGTGGGAGTGGAAGTAGCGGGGGTGGTGGTATGGTGAAGCAATGGAAGACTTCTGGGGACAGAACTCAAGTTGGGGGGGGATGTGGTGTCAATTTATAGACACGGATTGGGAACTGCGTTGCGGCTGCTTGCTCAGCATTGGAGGCAGTGGGCTCAGCATTAGGGTATGCAGAGTTCTCAGCAGCGGCAGCTTCTGGATCAGCAGCAGCCGCCGTTTGGCTCTGCACCTACTGGACGGGTTGGGCTCAGCATCAAATGCAGCGTGGGCGGCAATCGGATTCAGAAGGTAGTGCGCTCAACTAGGTTTGTGGGTGCGCCGGTTTGGATACGTAGGGGCGGAGCAATCCGCAGGCTATAAAGGAATGGATGGAGCGCACGCGCAAGCGCGCGGATCATGCCGGATATTACCGGACACCCACAACAGGCGCGGACGAATGGATACAGACAGGCGCGGGGGGCTCTGAGTAGGGCGCGGTGCAAGGACCGCGTCATGAGAAGGACAAACCGGATGGACGGAACGGCATCCGGACGCCGGGGGGAGTTTGGTACGGAGGTAGGGAGAGGAGGCTAGGGTTTCTGTCTTGGGATTGTTTTCTGTTTTGTTGTCATACTGTTGATTGCGCGTGTACTTAGGTTAGGGTTGAGAGGGAGGACTTATCCTCACTCTCAACTCTGGGTTAGGATGGATGGAGGGAAGTGAATCTGACCATCACATCATCAGATTGGATCACTCATCTCACCAAGAGATTAAAGGAACTCATACCGGATACACATCCAGGTGGAAAGTTCTTAGGATTGAAGGATTGGCAATTTCACTCTCTCTCTACTTTTCTTTATCCCTTTATCTCCTTATTTCTATCTCTCATTTCAAGTGCAACTCCGGGCATCCTCATTTCCTTTCAAACGCAGGGAACCATTAACTTCCAAAACTTGGGACAATTATAGGGGGATAACCCTTATTCTTTCCACAGCGTCTTTTTCTCAACAATAGTTTGGTTGGACCTGGCTTGATCTTATCCTTGGAACGTGGGGGGAAAATTCCTGGGTAAGCACTGTTTGTAGCACAGTCTGTAAGACTTGGCCCGGCGTCTCATTGGAAATAATGGTTGATCTGGGGGCTGCATTCAGGGTTGCAGGCTGGTTCAGAGGATTAGTTGTAGGTGACAGAGAAAGCAGGCTAGGGTGCTTGCATGCCTTTGTGGGGGCTCAAGGAGCATGTGTCCTGCAAGTGACCCATCTTAAAGCAGTAGCTGCACCTGGTGAAAGGCCCCACGGCCAGGAAGGTTTCTTTGGTAAGTCCCTGGGTGGAGGTCAACTGTATTTAGTCAGGGAACTTGCCAGCAGCCTTGTTTGCCTTGGATAAGGGGGGGGGTTCAGTGTGTTGCAGAGCCCATGACTTGAGCATCTGGGCAGTCTTTTCCAGAATGGGGGATGTTGTTCCAACAGTGTTGTAGTGGATGTTGATCCATTTGTCAAAGTTCTTGCATAGGGCCCTGTCATCATGCAGGTTGTTGTGAAGGATGAGGATAAGAATGTTGCCCATGTTAAAATGGATGCCCAGGTTCCAGAGTTCCTGTGCATTGGCCCCCATGTGTGCCAGTGGGGAAAAATTATTTTCAAAGGATGATGGATTGTTCAATAAAAGCTTATCCCATGCCACTACTTGCACCAATTGGCTCACAGAGCAGAAGTGTTTGTGCAGATACTTTGAAATGTCCTTTGCAAATTTCAGGTGTCCAAGGCCCCACAGGAGATTGCTTGTGATGGGAAAGTGTATTATCCCACGTGAGATCTGTTTGTTGGAGGCGCCATGTTTTTCCAACCGTAGGTAGTGGGGATTGGAGAAGAACTCAGTGCACAGAAATTTGAGGCACCGGTGCCACTGTTGGTAGTTTGTGCCATTGGCTTTCAGCAGGTAACCTTCCCATAGTCTCTTGGAGAAGGATTGAATGAGGGTGGTCATGTTCAGCTGCTTGTCTTTCATGGCCCTCTTCTGGGAAGTGTTTTCATCCTGCTGCCTGGATTTTGGTTGGCTATTTTCTACTGCCGCAGCTTGTCCAGGAGGTATTGGGTGGCACGGAGCATTTTCTTAAGTACATTGTCATTTTTGTCAATGGTGGCAGATGGGGGGATTACTGCTGGCCTTCAGGCTGTTGCTGTTGGAATTGCCTTGGTGGGGGGGGGTCATTTGTGGCTTGGCGTAGTGGACTTCCAGGGATGAAGGGGGGAGTGAATTTCAAATCAGACAAGGGTGCCATTTTCAGAGAAAGGAGAATGGTGGAGAGATGAAGGTGAAGGGGGGGGGTTGCACCTGTGCAGGTTGATTGCAGCATGTTGGAACCACACTCAAAGGGAATAAGAATCTCCACCTTGGAATGCAAACAGTGATTTCCAGGAAATACAGCTTTGGCCACGCTTTGATGCACACTCTATGGCAGAAAGAAAAATGTCCTCTGGAGTGGTCTGAATGCTCACACCAACAGCTTTTACATGAGCACAGGGAATAGGAGAGGGGGATGGGGAAAGGTAGCATGAAAGAAAAGAGCAAAATATGCAGAGATATAGCATGAGATGTAGTGTGAAAACCTTTAGTCAAACATTTTAGAAAAGATGGCTCATAACCTGTGATGAATATTTAGAGGTTCATAATTCATTGCTGAAGATTTTATGATGAGAAGCAAGGTTATTTGGAGAAGGAAGGAATATGGTAGGCTACTGAAGAGCCAAATGAGAAGTATTTATAAGGCTAAAAAGCGCCAAGGGAAAAGGGAAAATACTTGTATAGTCAAGTGGAACTGATCTGATGAGGAGGAAGGGAAACATCGGTATTGTTTTCTGGAAATCAGATGAGTTTTATTGATGGTCACAGGGAATGAAAATTATTTCAAGACAAATAGAGAACCCCAAAGGGGGCCTAAGGCATCTGGTTAGAGACAAGAGAGTCCCCAGAAGGGGCCTGAGACAGGAATAACAGGATAATGAAAACAGTAAGATGGAAAGTAAAGGTAACCAAATTTGTTAGTTACATAATATAAACAGGAAAAGCCAACACACCACTTGAACTGAAAAATTTAGGAACCAATTTAAAACCAGAAAAAATTCCAGAGATTTGTGAGAGATGAGAGGATAACATGAGAATTGAGTAATAAGTGACAAGACACCATCTTGTCAGGATAGGAGATGGGAAATGCTATTCTATTTTAAGAGGAGCCACAAGGACCTGAGGCATAGTTGCCTAGCATGATATGGGGAAATGATATTAATATTTTAAGAGGAGAAACAAGGACCTCAGGGCATAGTTGCCTAGCATGATACCATAGAATGATGATAATGATGATAATGATGATAGTAATGATGATGAAATGATGATGGTAATGATGATGATGATGATGGTGATGGTAATGATGATGATGATGATGATGATGATGATGATGGTGATGTTGATGGTAATGGTGATGGTGATGGTGATGGTGATGGTGATGGTGATGGTGATGGTGATGGTGATGATGATGGTGATGGTGATGGTGATGGTGATGGTGATGGTGATGGTGATGGTGATGGTGATGGTGATGGTGATGGTGATGGTGATGGTGATGGTGATAGAGATGAAGTTGGAATGGAGTGGTGAAATTTATTGGAATAATGGTTGTGGATGATAGTATGTAATAGTAATGAATGTTATGGTGGGAATGAAAGAGGGTGGAGAGCACAAAGCTATAGAGATAGTATTGAACAAAAAGGAGGGAAGGATTCCAACAATTGCACCTCTATTAACCCTGCTTGATAGGTAAATATACCAAGTGGGGTCCCCAGCTGTGGCAAAAACAGAGCCTTGCTTACAAGCAAGCTCCATAACTCCAACCCCAAATCAATAAAGTTATCAAAATTTATGGAGCTCTCTAAGCAGGACCTTTGGTGTGATTTACATGGGATAGGCAGGTATGTAGGCCCCTTTGTTTCTTCCTTCCCCTCTGCTTTGTACAGTGGGTGGACAAAAAGCATGGGACTGTTTGTCAAAGTGACCACACCTGGGTACTTCAAACAATGTAGATGAAGCCCCGGGAGTTGCAATCTTGCTGTTGACCATCCCATCTTCAGGCTCCCACTCCATCCAACCCATCACCACATTTCCACCAACTTTTTTTTTTGATTTTGATGTCAGACAACTTGATTGATCCAAAAAACAAGGATGGTAAGTGATTTTTTTTGAATCTTATTCTTCATATTTGATTCTGATTCATTTTTTTGTTTTTTGATATTTAGTCTTCTTTGGGTGATTGGTTGTTTCAGAAGATCAAGAAGTTCCAACCACCAGAAGAGGGTACAATTGCAATTGTTGGATTTGTTTTTACAACAATGTGAACCACCTCCACTCCAATTGAACCTCAAACCAATATAACCTCAAGCCTCTCAAGGCACCTCAAAGTGGGAAAAGTGCAGAGAAATCAAACAATATGAGCATCAGATGCATAGAGAGATTGAATGAATGTTTTTTAGCAGTTCCCATGACTTCTGATCTAACTATCTCAACACTATCATCACCATCTCACCAAGGCCATCAAAAATCAACATCAATCAAAACTGGTTTTAATTATTTTTAGAAACTTTGAATATTAATATTTCTTTCATTCAAATCATTCCTTTTGATCCTCTCTAATGTTAGAGTTTGAGTTTTTGTTTATGTGACTTTTACTGGAGTTCAGAGTACCATTCATTGGATTGATTTGATCTTATTATTGTTAACCTTCAAGTACTAAAACAACAGGTAAAATGTAACTGGGCTGTGTTGTAGTATTGTGATTATCAGACTGTTTAGTCATGGCTATCAGACTCTTTAGTCATAGCATTTCACTTACCATGTCACTTAAACTGCTTATGCTAATTTTACCTTATTCATTTTGTACTCAACCACTTGTCAGCCTATAGTGTATTTAGTCTATATAAGCACCAGTGCTCTCAAGTGGAATTCATGATCTGTTCACTCACAACATCAACTGGAGTGTCCTTTTCCTCCTGAGCCCAGGTCCGTTACGCTTGACGTTATAAGCTCCTTTTATTCATTTCTCTTTACCTTTAATTTAACCAGAGCCCAAGCTCTTTTTCATTTTTACATCTAACACCCCTATAAAGAAGAAAAAAATTTGATGGTACAGAATTTTTCATTTTTTTTATTCCCTCTGGCATGTTTTTTGAGGGTTTTGTGCTTTTTTTGATTTTTTTTTTTTTTTTAAATTATAATTTGATTTTTTTTTTTCAAATTTTGATTGTTGTAAAATTAAATGACAGATGTTGAAATACATAATACCATGAATAAATGTAAGTACATGCCTTTTTTTGAACAATAGCTTTAGCTTGGAACACAGGTCTGAAAATAAATGGACTGTTTTAGGTCAGTCAGTCCCATTATTTCTGTCCACCCACTGTACAACGACTCCCCATCTATCATATCCTACCCTCCCATCCCATCTATCATATTGCTCTCCAATCCCCATCCCCATCCCCCCTCCCATATCCCGTTGGTCCATCTGCAACCCCATCCACTACAACCAACACATAAGAAACAAAAGCAAAAAATCTAGAAACCGACGATCATGGTGTTGGTTGGTTTGTTGAGGGTGGTTGGTGTTTTTCAATAGAATTTCAATCTTGTAGATTGTTGGATGTTGTCCTGGATTACGATACGAGTTTGGTGAAGTGGAGGTTGTTGGGTGCACGGCTGGATGACCCATCTCTTTAGGTAGGTGGCGAGACGCTTTGCAGAGCCCGATTGGAGGGTGCGCTCTGTAAAGGGCCTCGCTTACTATTTTTTTTGGCTAATGAGGACTTAGCTATCACAAAGTTATCGACAACGATTGCGGATGCTCTTATGTACTCTACAAGACTGGCTTAGCCGCAGTAGGGCTGTACGACTACTAACAACGTGGAGATAGGCGACTACACACGGCACTCGACCGCCCAACGTGAACCCGTGGTGTATGTACATATTCGCATACGATGTCAGTGGTATTATGCATATGTCCGGTGCGATCATTGCGTTGAGGGTTGGTTCGTTGACACGTCACACTGACGAGTCCCAGTCGAGCCTCGATCGAATCTGGCAGGTCTCGGCACGATCGTTAAAGACAATCATGCGGTAGTCCAACTTGATCAGTACCAACCGCTCTACGAATCGAATAATTGGAGAATGAAGAAGAAGTCACGATGTGCATGAGGATAGGACATCAACTGTAATTGTTTGCCATCGAGGTCTGTTGGAACGTGTTCATTTTCTTTTTTTTTTCTTCTTTTCTTTCTTTTTTTTTTTTTGGATGATGGAAATGCCTCAGCAGGTTTAGGAAGTTCATCTGATCGCAGGTTGTTTTGGATACCATTCATCTTGATCAGGTGTAGCGGGGTGCAACGTATGATGTAGATCGATTTTGGTTATCAGGAATTCCTGATGCCCATCATGAGGAGAGAAGCTGGATACGATCGATGTGGGGGATGGTGTGGTGGTAAATATCTATGAGATGATTGGATGATCGATCCGATCGATCTGAACTCAATATGCGGTATCGACGATTGTATCGGGAGATGTACTGAGTGTGAGATGGATTGTGTTGGAGCTGTGTGTATTTGCCGTCTTGGTGGCCAAGCGGCCAGCGCGCGCTGTTACCTTTTTCTGGGTTCTTACAGATCGGTCTGGGTGGAATGAATGATGAGAGTTGTGGCTAGCTAGCTTAAGGGATTTGAATGTCGACTCGAAGGATTGTTGCTGGGGAACGTGGTGCTGGTTGACGACTTGGTGGATCATGCATGAGGTTGAACCCCGCGATACCATGTGATCCAGCACCAAGGCGCGCTCTGTCCGACTTGGGAAGAGGTTGGCGCTGCATGTATGTATTAATACTAGAATACTAGTTGTCGGTGTGGCAGACCAGCCCGGGCGCCCGATATTCAAGCTCAGGAGATCATCAAGTCGATTTTCAAGTTCTTCTCACCCAGTGCTAATGAAGATTTTTTAAATACTATTTCATTATTTATAAAGAGTATATATTGATGAGCCGGCGTATCGATGAAAATTATTCGATGTGAGTCAAATTAGAATATCAAGATCAAAGGAACCCTATGATCTTGTAAGTCCTACGCCATACAGTGGTCGATACACCGGTGATACGCCCGATCGCCCTCTACAGGGTGGAGAGTTACACTAGAGAATCAGGCTCAGAAGATACCAAATGAGTGAGGTGGCTAACTCGTAGCAGTCGTAAGGGACGAAGCTTTTGATCGATAGCAAGTCGTCGTCTTGACTGGCTAGCTGTGTATTCAGATTGCTTCTAACTAAGGGTGTCCATCGAAGGAAGTCGGTCGAAGTGTACATACATCCTTACATACAGCCATACCGCATATGTTCTAGTGTGATAAGTATGATGTGGACGCCAGCCAAAGCCCAAGCAGTCCTTGAGTCGGAAAGATACGAACGCACTGGCTGGTCGATTGAATTGGAAAGGATACTTGGCTTGAATGATAAAAATGATGATAGTTAGTTACTTGGATGGATCCCCAACCATGATCAGTAGTAGTATGGATAGGTAAGCACCCAGTGATAATAAAGTATAACAGAGGCCTGTTTGAATTTCAAGCTTGATGAGGTTGGAATCTTGTCCTAAGTGATTTCTTAATGGAGAAGTACTATTTATCTAGACCATAACCCAATCGGCTGTTGTGACAGTACTAGCCTATGACATCATAAGAAGTGTCTTGAGGTAGTTGTTCCAAAGTATTATTGATTTATTTATGAAGTTGTATCGAAGTTTGTACCACTAGCGCTTCAGTGGTCATGCCCCTTCTTCATCCTCTCGAGCCCGCCACCCCCTGAGACTGGTCAACAGCAGACCAAGATCGATTGAAGACTACTACTTACTCACTCACTTACTGGCTCATGACTCACTGGGCTCGACCCTCCCCCCTTAGGAAGTACTTACCAACACTCTGACTTCCCACATCACCCCTTCCATTGCTTCTAGAGTAATCAATCACTCCCCATCCTATTATCCCTACATACTCGGCTCGTTCCCATCCAATCGATCTCATAGAGATCACCCCTGATCGAGTCTCCTCACCATGCAAGCCACGATCCCCTCCGAAATGACTGCTCTCTACTACGAGAAGCCTCGTCAATTCTCGGTCATCAAAACTCATTTGCCCTTGATCACCGACGATGAGGTCTTGCTCAAAGGTTGGTCTTTCACCATCTTCTCCTTCCTCAACGAGCATTGCCCTACTGCCCCTCAGGCCTCACTCCATTGACGTTGGCCCTCCCATCGGTGACTCTACTTCGCAACTCTAAAAACAGTATCCATGTGTGGAGTGTGTGGAACCGATCAGTTAAATCAAAACCCTCTTACCTAACCAAAATTAATTCACGCACGAGATCGATCTCACTGCCAAAAACTGGCAAGTTCAACTACCTAATCTTGTTCTCGTCATTCTTCGTCCCGATTAGGCACATCCACGAGGGGGAATTCATCTCAAAGTTTCCTTTGATCCCCGGTCATGAGTTGAGTACTATCGTGACACACCTTCGATAGCAACTCGAAGCAAACTTCTTAACTCCCACCCTTCTTGATCCCAACCTCTCAGGGTCATCGGTACCGTAGTCCTGATCGGTCAAAAGGTCGATTCCGTCAAAATTGGGGATCGGGTCGTCTGCGACGTCGGCGAGACGTGTGGCAAGTGTTTCTACTGTAAACGCGGTACTTCATTGTGAGTCATCAGAACATCTTTCCCTACTTAACATTACCTGGGGCTCTCAAACGACACAAGTTGATCGTATGAGCATCCTTCTTCGGACATAGGTTCTGCCAAAGTATGCCTCTTTACTGTATCTATCTCGAAGAAAATTATTAATGACGGATGATTCATGGTCATCTTCATTACTATCAGATTTTGAAGCCCATGGCGTCACCCTCAACGGCGGCTTCGCTGAATATGCCAAGTTTCACGCAGCAAAGGTTTTCCCCATCAAAAATTTGACGGACGAGCAAGCGACGCTAGTCGAACCGGCTTCATGTGCTCTTCATGGGCTTGATAAGATTAGACCTAAGCCCGGTAGCGAATGTCTTCTGATAGGTGCTGGCCCGACCGGCCTCATCCTAGCCCAACTTCTCAAAATGAACGGTGCCCAACGCGTCGTCCTAGCCGCCAATAAAGGTTTAAAGATGGTATCAGATCCCTCCTTCCTCTGATTCATTTATTGCTGCTATTGTAACTTGACGTTCTGCGCGCACAGATTATCTCATCTTATATCCTGATTCCTCTTACTTTGACAGGAAATCGCTCGCAATATCCAGGCGGCCGAGTAAGATTTGATTGATGTAGCATCAATCTCCTGAAATCCACTGACCCCTCGGTTCCTCGTAGTGAATACATCGAGTTGGATCGAAAAGACGCGGCGGGGCAATGGGCTCAGTTGAAGAAAGACAATCCGCACGGCTTCGATATCGTCGTCGAAGCTACTGGGGTTGAATCGATCGTCAATGACAGTATAAACTATGTACGACGCGGTGGAACTCTGTGAGCCTTCGCTAGGTCATTGTCCAAACTCCGGTTGGCTTGAATGCTGATCACCATTTGGCGACCAGGCTCGTCTATGGGGTTTATGATGATGCTGCGCGTGTTTCTTGGTCACCAACGAAAATCTTTGTTGACGAGATCAACATTGTCGGATCATTCTCTCAGACGTAAGTCACATCTCAAGCACATCGGGTGCGGCAAAAAGGAAAGCAAAACTTAGTGTGGCACCCTCGCTATGGTTATGTTATTAGTTACTGCTTCCCGCGAGCCGTTGCATATCTGTAAGCTTTCCAGTTCTCATAATCAATTTTCTTCTCGACTTTACCCCTTTCTGATCCATCCCCTCAATATATCCAACTTTTCTCATCATCCAGCGATTCTGGCAAGATCCGTACGGATGGGATGGTTACCGTGAGTTGATCTAAGTCCAGGGGGTTGATGTCCTCATCGTTTGATTGAGAAACTCTTGAGTGTTGCAGGATGTTTACAAGATTGAAGAATATCAAAAGGCGTTGGATAAGATGGCCAGTCGTCAATGCCTGAAGATTGCGGTGCGGCCATCCTGGCAATGATGATCAAAACCCTCAACCGTGGTTCTTCTTTGCACTACCGAGATCTCGCCGGTGATCCGGATTTCCCACCGACGATGGATTTCCCTCTTCTTATTTGGCTCAACAGGGCGCAGGATCATTTCATTTAACGCTTTTAAATTGGGAAAGGGGCGTTCACGAGTTTAAAAACTTGTATGGTTTCACGACCAAGGTTAAAATGTACTCTAAAAAACGAACGTGCAAAATGACCCGTGGGTTCCAATTGTAGCAACAAATAACGTTGTCTTGATAGAGATAATGGTCGATATTTTTAAACAGGATCATTTGATAACAAGAAAAAGCCGAGCTTGTCCAGAACCCTGAATCGGTTTAATTTCTAATGGCTTGAACAAGCACACATCCGGGAGCTCCGTAGCGTCAGGTTAACGGATCTGGAGTTCTTGGATGAGTGGGCAGGCGACAGCTTTGAAGACGGATTCTGGTCAGGTCGGGGTGAGAATGGGGTAAGGGAAACGAGGAACAGGAGGTGAAACAAAAGAGGTGTCTGTCCGTAGAGGAACCAAGCTGTCAAGAAGGGTAGATTTGGCAATTTCAGAGGTGGCAGCAGACAAAAACGTGACATTTTCATGGATGACATATGCCTCTTAGGAAGGATACACTATTGAGTGAAGCCAGCGAGTGGTGATTTGTGAGCGGACAAATTATGGGAGCAGACGAATGAGCACGAGCGAAGAAGAGCTGAGTTACTGTTGGCTAACGACTTCAACCTCTCTACCGTCACCGCGCTGACCTCTCACAGCGCACAGTCGCCCGCGCGCCTCCTACTCTTGCCCATAGGAGGCCTCAGATCTGAGTTGCTTCACGCTAGGACTACTGGCTTACCGCCGTCTCTGGATTCCTTCTCTGCTCACTTATCACTACACTATCGCCGTACCCGACCAGCCAAGTTTGCCAATCGGTCACATCCTCAGAAGTCAGGAGGAGCCAGAGGCAACCCACCGAGAGGTATAAGATTGCACTCGCACCCACTCCTACCTGAGGACCGAGCCCCAGCTACTCTGATCGCCTGGTAAATCCATCTGCCGTCTGATTACTCTCTGTCCTATTTGTATTTATTCACATTTCAATCCTTTCTTCTCTTTGTTCAAAGTTACCTTTACTGTTACCACATACTTTAGGTCTTATCCAAATTGTGCTGCAATAATGAATAAACCTCTTATTGTTACCTGGTAGCAAGAGTCAGTTCTTGGCACATCTAGTGGAACAGAAACAAACAGCACCCAATCATTCAAATAGCAAATAACTCAAGATGGCTTCCATTTGCGGCTCAGGCGGTGTCAACATCAACATCCCTGACTCCAGTGACTCCAGAGACAACTACTCCACCAAAGTGAAGCTACCCGTACTGACTAGGCATAACTGGTACAAATGGAGGGCAGAGTTTGAGAATTTACTCATAAGCAAAGGGCATGAAGAACTCCTGGACCCCAAGTGTTCTGGCAAAAATTCCAACACAAAGCACTTCCGACAGAAGACAGCTCTTGCCGTCCATCTCCTCTTCAGCTCAGTTGATCAAGAACTCAAAGGATAGGTTACTCCCCATTGCAAGGACTTTGGTCAAGCCTTTCTCAAACTGAAAAAGGCGTGTGGCAAGGATTCTCTCATAGTTATTGGCAACCAGGTTTCCCAGCAAGTTCATCTGCTTTTTCAACCTAACTCATCCATCAGGGACCACTCAATGTTTTTTCAAGAACGTGACCTGTCACTTAGAGAGCCTCTGGAGGCACAGGAGTCAATGGAACCCAAGGAATGCATTGCCGTCTTGTTGTCACTAGCCACAATTCTGTTCCTGAAAAGCTTCTGACTTGATCCATCCCTCAATTCACTCATACAGTCATGCCACAACATACGGCCATTCCACTTTGACAAATTCTACAACCAATTACTGGCCAAGGACACTCGTCGTGAGAGCAAAAATCCAGAACAAGCCTATTTCACTACCAACGCACGTTGCCAGCACTCTTGTGCTTGGAAAAACAACTGCAGTACTGCAAAAACCCTCCAACCTTCCAAACCCAATCCAAACACTACCTCCTTTCCCACCACAGCAATTGTGACCCCCTCTGTGAGAAGACCCAGACCGGCAATTCCTACCCGGCATCAACCATCATCCACCGATTGAACCGGGCAAAACTCCCCAATGCCTAGACCACCAGATCTGACTCAGATTGAAAGACTTCTCACTGGCATGATGAGGCAGATAGAACAGCTTTGCACCTCCAATTCCACAAACATGGTCAACAAAGACAATGCTAACAATGATGCGCAGCCAATAGCTGATCATGTGGATGATGTTGACAAGTTAGAAGACTTTGGCTTCTTCACAGAGCACAAATCAGCCTACAATTTCATGTCCTCACCCCCCATTCTGCCAACGGAACGTATTTACAACTCCGGAGCAACCAAGTCCACTGTGTGCACCTATAGTCTCCTCTCTGATGTCCAAGGCTGCAAAAAGACAATGAACACATACGGAGGTCAAATCAAGATCTCTCACATTGGAAAAATGAACCTAGGCCCGGTATCCATTCACCTGGTATACTATGCACCCAGGGGCCCTCAAAATCTCATCTCTGCCTTGCAGCTTGAAGATCATGGCCTAAAAATTATCCACAAGCACAGATCTTTTCTTTTCAAGTTTTCAGACTCAATGGTCTTTTGGTTTTATTGGGTTGGCAATCTGCACATTGGAAGCTCCCCCTCTGCAAACTTATCAAGCGATTCTGTTGACAAAAACCCCACAGTGACGGACTGGCATGTAACCCTGGGTCACCCATCTGACCCATACCTGCGCAAGTTCCTTGTGCTAAATGGTCTTCAACCAACCTCTTCAACTCAGCTGGCAAAAAACTGTGCAGTATGTCAGTCTTGCAAGCTGAAAAAATCACCTCATTCAAGCCCGCTTCCTCAGGCTCCCGCTCTTTTCCATTCCATACACTCTGATGTGTTGCTGATAAATCCTCCTTCAAAACGTGGGTATTGGTACTTCCTGGTGCTCATAGACAATTACAGTCAATACAACAAAATATATCTTCAGCGCACCAAAGCCAATTACAAAGCAAATATACCGTCCTACTTCAACAAGATCAAGAACCACTTCAATCACTTCCTGGAAGTATTTCACTTGGACCCAGGGGGTGAGTTTAGCTCCATGCGTTTTCTCACTGAGCTCCGTTGCAGAGGTGTGGCTGTGGAGCAAGGTCCCGCTGACTCTGCGCAAACAAATGCTTTAGCTCAAAGGTGTGGTGCCCCATCCTGGACACCCTTGCCAGTGTGGAGATTATAATTTTTTATGATTTTTCCTTATCATCTTTCATAGTTATCATTATTAAAAAAAAACAAAAATAAAATAAAAAAAATAAAAAAAAAATAAAAAATGAAAAAAAAAACCATCAACCCAATCCTCATCCTCACAATCATCCCTCAAGTCATCCAATTTGCTCATCAGTACCTCATCAATTCCAACAAGCATGATTGAAACTATCAATGGTACCATCCAGATCCTGCCCTCATCCACCACTTGCCCCCCTTTCACTTCCCCTGTCAACCTCAATCCCCAACAAGGATCTTCCTAGGAATCTTCACCACCCCGGCCGCGTTCAAGAAACGTAACCTGCTCAGAACCTTACTCAAACCAGATCTACCCTCAAAAGGATCAATCAAATTCAAATTCATCTTGGGTGAACCTGAGAACCCTAACTGGTTGGAACTCATCTAGGCAGAACAATTGATTCATTGTGACATGGTCATCCTCAGGGGCGTTCGTGATAACATCGATCAAGGTAAGACCTACAAGTACCTCAGGTGGATTGCTCAGAGGGAGATCAGGCGCAACAATCCTCATCAATCAAGCCCTTCATTGTCTCAAGATTCCATCCAAGATTGACTCGGTCTTGATGGTTGGCCCGATCACCACCTCAGCAGTTTCCCATGCCCGTCAGACACCTGCCAGCGGTCATCTGGGCCTCGGCAGTTGCCTGGGCCCATTAGGATTCCCGGGGGCGTCCCTCTTTGGATTTCTTTTTCTCCGAGTACTTGTTTGTTTCTTTTTTTTCATTTGTTTTCTCATGATCTTGATCCCATCAAAAAAAAAGAAAAAAAAAAAAAGAAAATTCTGCTCCCATTTGTAAATCTCTCTTGTAAATAGTCTATAGGCCTCTGGTCTATAAAAGGGGGGGGCTCTCCCCTGCTTTTTTTGGATCATCATATCAGATCATCATATCATCATCATAGAAATTGATCCATAGGGGTGTGTGCCTGTGTCCCCCATCATTGTGAAATTTTAATCCTGATCCTTATCCTGGGTATATCTTTGATTGCCCCCTGATCCATTTTTGACCCTAAGTCTTTGCCCCTCTGTGGCCTGATCCTTATAACCAACCAATAGCCTTGCTGGTTGAAGAAAAATTCTGTCTTTTGGAATTTTTGAGTGTGTTATACCACTCCTTGATCCCTTTCTCTGACCATACTGGTCCTGATCCCTGATCACCTTTCTGGAGCCAATCACCATTGATTGAAGAGGTCTTATTAAGCTTAAGACCTGGAGTTTTATACCTCCCTTTATTTTCTTTGGTGTTGCATTCTGCCAGCCTATTCTTGAGTCCCTTGAGAAGTGTTGAGGTTATCTTTGCCTCAAAATCAGTTACTGTTTGCTTTGGAGCTTCTTAAACATTGTGCTTTGTCTTTTACAGCCACCCTCAGTTATCTGGTACCCTTCAAGCGCTTGATTGCGGAGAGTTGGGCAGGTTCATTGAGAACCTGGAGGTTGATTTGGTTTGAGTTGATCATCCCCAATTTTCTGCTGACAACCAGAGTTATTAGCTTGTGGGCGTTGTTAAATACAACAGCTTTTGTTCTTTGAACTCTAAGAGGACTTTAACTTCTTTTGTTCAAGTTTTTCCCTGCATAATCTTGTCTCAGATAGTGCTGTTCCATTGCTACCAAACTATTATCATCTTTATCCTCTACTCCTTGATTCCTCATTTACCAGGTTCTGGACCTTGATCTTGGTTACATCTAAATATTTTTGTAACACTCAGGAGGGAAGCCTAAATGTAAAAATTGGAGGCAACTAAAACCATTGATTGCCATCAGAAACTGAGGAGAAACAAGAGACAGTAGCAAGAATAGTAAAAGGAACAACCAAGAGAAGAAGAAAGGAATAATAACCTAAAACCAGGATTTGACGTAGTGAGGCTGCAGAAGACCTTTACTCCAAATTGATAATCAGGTCAACAATAAAAAACTGGAATTGAACTGACTCAAGAATCAAGGGCAGTTAGATTGAGAACAAGATAGGGAGAGTTGAAGGCTAGGGCTTACCTGACTCGGGACACCCTCAATCCTATGACACAACCGATGTAGTTGTGTGAGGAAAGAGGAAGGAGGTGTGCACAAGTCAGGACCCAGGTAGTAGCTTGGCTGCAGTCCAAATCAGGAGTATTGGCACTGGTGCGTGCTTAGGAGACGTCGCAGATGAGGAGTCACATACAGAGACCAGTGGAGGAGTCGCATACAGAGACCTAATGACCGCACATAAAGAAAAATAAAATAAAATTGAAGTAAATAAAAGGATAGAATGAATGAGATGGAGGGACTGGAGAATAATGGAACTGAGAGATAGTGACTGAATCAAAGATTCAACAGCCACCCCATCTCTCAGTTTCATGATTAGCAAACGCTTATAGTACTCAGACAAGTCTCTAGTATTTGTCTTGACACCGGTTTTGTCAGGAAATCGGCATAGTTATTCTTTGATGAGACCTTTTGCAAGCTGATCGTGCCCTTGTCAAGCTCCTCCCTGATAAAGTGATGATGGATGTCAATATGCTTGGTTTGGAAGGAGGAGTGATTGGCTTGCTGAAGTGCAAGCTTGATACAGCCTTTGTTGTCTTCTAGGATTGGGGTAGGCTTGAGTGGCTTGAACTGAAAGAACTTGGACAGAAGGGTAGTTAGCCAGAGCACCTCTTTCACCCCATCCCCTACTGATTTGTATTTGGATTCGGTGGTTGAAAGAGAAATCGTTGGCTGCTTTTTTGACTTCCACGTGATTAAGTTTCCTTTCCAGGTAATCAAGAGTCCAGATATTGATTGACAAGTCTGAGGACAGGTTGCCCAATCGGAGTCTACATATCCAACCAGTTCCTCGGGTGTCTCAACCTTTTGATAGTTGAGACCTTTTGAGCTGGTGTGTTTGAGGTAGTTGATCACCTTTAGGGCAGCATTGTAGTGATTGTTGTTGGGCTTTGTGAGAAACTGTGACAGGTAATTTGTCAAAAAGGTGATGTCGGGACGAGTGTTGCAGCTGATGTACAGCAATTCACCGATGATCTTCCTATAGTCATTTCCGGTTTTCAGAAATTCCTCGTGCTCTTCTGTTGTGGATACTTGCAGCTTTCCGTTAGGTTTGAAGGGAGTTGAGTGTTCTTTGTGATTGGGTAGATCATATTTGCTGACCAAGGAGTTGATGTAGGTCGACTGGGATAGTTTGAAGCCGTTCGTAATGACGTCAACATTGATGCCAAGGAGCATTGAAGCTTGGCCCAGATACTTGATTTTGAATCAAGACTCTATAAGCTTCTTGAACTTCAAAGGGTCATTGCTGAAGATGGCAATGTCATCCACGTGGATGTACAGCCAAGTGTCTTCGGAGAAGAAAACACAGTTATCCGCCTCACTTTGCTGAAAACCTACACTGATTAGCCACAAGTTGAGTGTCTGATACCAAGCCATAGGAGCTTTTTTCAAGCCGTACAGAGCTTTCTTGAGCTTGAGGGTCTTGCCTGGTGCTGTAGAGACATTAGCCGGAGGGATGATGAAGATGTTTTCCTTGAGTGGGGCGTTTAGAAAAGCGGATTTGACATCAAGTTGGTGAAACAGTAAGTTGTTCTGAGCAGCGAAAGTGGTTAGTAGTTGGAGAGAAGTCTTGTCACCCGTGGGGGCGAAAAAAATTTCAAAATTGACCCCCTCGCTTTGGTTGAAACCTTGTACACAAAGTCAAGCCTTGAATTTGATTATCTCGTTGTTGGAATTGCGCTTGGTACGAAAGACCCAAACACATTTGATCGCTTTAGATTCAGGGTCAATCGCCTGCTCTTCCCACACGTCTTAGGATTCCAGGTTGAGAAGTTCTTGGTTCATAGCCTCGATCCATTCTAGTTTGAATTTGTTGTTCAGGGATTTGTCTAGAGTGACTGGATCTGAATAGTTTACGGCCAGGTATAGTTGAGATCCTTCACGCCTGGGGTACGTGACTATGTTGTTGATGCTGACTTCGCTGGGGCAAGCTTTATGAGTGTCATCGAGATTGGGCTCCCTGATGACGGATGCGGGTAGTGGAGGTTCAGAATTGGGAGTTGCAGCAGGTCCCAGATCATTGGGAGGGAGAACTGAGTCGGCAGGGAGATCAGAGAAACACGGAAATGGAGAGTGAGTTGAAACGCTTCCTCAAAATTTGGTTTCATTGAATCTTGCATTTGCAGTGATGAGAACTTTACTAGTAGCGGGGTTGAGGATCTTGTATCATGAGAATTGATTGCTGTAACCCAGCATGATTCTCTTGAAGCCAGTGGCGCTTAGTTTGAAATATCGGTTTGATTTGGGAATGTGAACAAACACGGTGCATCCAAAAGGTCTGAGCACGTCGTAGTTGAACTTGGCGTTGAACCAGACGGTGTAGGGAATGCGCTTGTGGTTAGATGTTACCGGCAGTAGGTTGAGAAGATCAGTGGAAGTTTTGATTGCTTCAGCCCAATAGCAAGGAGGTAGTTTGCTGTGATTAAACAGGCATCTGGCCTTCTCTATGATGGACCTGTTTGCTCGTTCTACTAAGCCGTTTTGTTGGGGGGTGTAGGGAGGTGAGAGGTGATGAGTAATCCCAGCTTCCTGACAATAGTTTTTAAAATTTGAGCTTGTGAACTCACCACCGTTGTCTGAGACTAAGGTGATCAATTTTTGATTTAGACGGCGTTCAGAGGCTGACACAAATTGCTTCAAAGCCGATAGGGCCTCGCTCTTGTTCTTCAGGAATGAAACGGTCTTGAAGCGGGAGTATTGGTCTACAATAGTTAAGAAATATTTACAACCACCGGCTGATTCTACTGAGACCGGTCCAACAAGATCAATGTGCACGATTTCTAAAGGCTGGCTTGCAGCCTTGAAATGGCCATTGAAAGGTGTGGTGGTCATCTTGCAGGTCTGGCACACGTCGCAGTCAATGCTAGTCTTTCCAGAAGTAGGGAAGAGTAGGTTTTGGGTTGCAGTGCCCGGGTGGCCAAGGCGATGATGCCATTTGGAATCAAGCTTGTTGGTCAAGAGGTGGTGTATAGCCGAGTGAGTTGGAATGGTCTCAAATCGAGTGCCGTATATTTCAAGAAGATGGTTGACGGTTGAACCAACAAGCTGGAACTTGTCTATGTTGATTGAGATTCCACTTTGGCCAAATCGCGAGATATTCAATTCCTGCACTAGAAGTCTGTCCAGTGAAAGTAGGCATCTGTTCAGATCCGGTATCAGCAGGACATCCTTCAGTACTATTTCAGAGCCCATGTGATTGACAAGTTTGGCAGTCCCTATAGCCGTGGCTTGATGAGCTGAGGAGTAAGAGCCCGACCCCACTTGTAGGTTGATTGGTTTGGAGGTGAGAAGGTATTTGGGATCATTCACGATATGATGACTAGCCCCGGAGTCCAGAACAGGAGGCAGGGCAGTCGTCTTCTTAGAGTCAGGGATGATTGTCTTCTGATAGAGCTGAGAGTTGTAGAAGGCATTGGCTGCTTTGGCTGGGTTTTTGGTGGTTGATGTGCTTGGTTCTATAGGATGGGAGTGGTGAGCTTGGGGAGTGTTCTTGTCCGGTCTAAGATGTGGGTGTAGATGCCAGCAGCGTGACTCAAGATGTTTGGCAAGAGGATTGTGATGGCCTTTTGAGCATGGATGTTTAGGGCCTTTTTGGGTTTTTGTTTTCAGCAGGGCGGTGGATCCAGTTTGTTCAGGAGGATTAGTTGTGGGAGTGATTGAGTTAGGGAGTGCTTGGGCAGATTCTAGGTGGGTCACTTCTCGCAGCTTGTTGAGGACCAGAGTTGGACTTTGAAGTAAACTGTCATTAAGGGGAATGCTGTCAACAACGTGGTAAAAGTTTGCTGTCAGTTTGGCAAGAATAGTGTAGCTCAGTATGTCTTGGGGAACTTCGAGCTTAACGACGGCCAGTTCATTCATAAGTTTTCTGCACTCTTGTAAATAGGTATGTAGATTGCCATCAAAGTTGTATCGGATGAAGTTCAACCAAATGCGTCCTCTGTTGTTTGTGGATTGGGATGCATATCGGTCTAGGATTGTTTGCCAGATGAGTGAAGGTTTTTAGTGGTTAAGTGGTTTTATGACGGCGTCAAATGCGGTGTCTCCTAGGTGCTGGATGATGAGGTCTGCAGCTTCGTAACTCTTCTTCCTCTGTGGACCAGTGGAGGGAGAAGCGACAAGGGGATCAAATTCCGTGTCTTCAACATACTCAAGAAGTCCTTTTCTACAAAGATGGCTTCTCATTTGCATTACCCATGAAGCAAAATTGGTTTTGCTCAGGAGTGGTATGTTGAGATGTTTAGAACTGGGTTCGTCATGGTCAGACATGGTGGAATTCAAGAGTATCAATCCTGGTGAAGTTGGTGAGTCTTGGGACTGTAAATCTGTAAAAATTGGAGGCAACTAAAACCATTGATTGCCGTCAGAAACTGAGGAGAAACAAGAGGCAGTAGCAAGAATAGTAAAAGGAACAACCAAGAGAAGAAGAAAGGCATAATAACCTAAAACCAGGATTTGACGTAGTGAGGCTGGAGAAGACCTTTACTTGAAATTGATAATCAGGTCAACAATAAAAAACTGGAATTGAACTGACTCAAGAATCAAGGGCAGTTAGATTGAGAACAAGATAGGGAGAGTTGAAGGCTAGGGCTTACCTGACTTGGGACACCCTCAATCCTATGACACAACCAATGTAGTTGTGCAAGGAAAGAGGAAGGAGGTGTGCACGAGTCAGGACCCAGGTAGTAGCTTGGCTGCAGTCCAAATCAGGAGTATTGGCACTGGTGTGTGCTTAGGAGACGTCGCAGATGAGGAGTCACATACAGAGACCAGTGGAGGAGTCGCATACAGAGACCTAATGACCGCACATAAAGAAAAATAAAATAAAATTGAAGTAAATAAAAGGATAGAATGAATGAGATGGAGGGACTGGAGAATAATGGAACTGAGAGATAGTGACTGAATCAAAGATTCAACACTAAACAGCACCTTTCCCCTCCACAGAACTGCCACAGCCTAGCACCATTTGGAGTCTTACAATGGTTCAATCAGACACTCCTGAAAAAAATCTGATGCATGCTGGGACACTCAAAAGTACCCCCTATCTACTGGTATGAGGCTGACAAGTTCTGCTCTATGGTAATCAATTATCTGCCAAACAAATCCCTGCACTGGAAAACTCCCATTGGGCGGCTTGCCAAGAAGGACTGTACCATTGAACTGACGCGCAACATTTGCCGCCTGCTACCTTTTGGACTCAAATTCAGCGTAAATCAAAAGGCCCCCTCATCCAAGATAGCTCCAGTGTCCTGGCAACTCCTTTTCATTGGGTACAAACCACTATCTGATGCAGCTAGATTCCTGGATTTTCACAAAGGTCAAATAACAGTCAGCAGGGACTTCTTCCTGTTCCCAGTGAACTTCCAATAAAAATTCTCTGACGCTCTAAGAAAGCCACCCACTTTCCTCCCGGAAGTGGTGGCAACCCCTGGTTCCCAGCATCTATGGACTTGCCAGGTTACTATACCCTTAAACTTGCCACCTCACTTGTGGACCAACCAACAATCCCCCAAAACACTTCCACCAACCAGGCACTCAGCGGCTGACCCATTAGAGCCAACCGCACCTTTGGAGACGGAAAGGACAACAGTAGCTTCAAGAGTCCCCTCCCCCAGTGTGCCTTCCTTGGCAGACCTGCTTTCCTCCAAGGGCTATGCCTATGTGCCTTACTACAACGTGGCGCCTTGCAATATCTCACAGGATGTTGACCCCTTGGCAATTCTCAACACCTCACGCAGGGGACTTATTTTGTGAGAGGAGCCGCAGGAAGACTCCGCCAATATTTCCAAGGTGGTATCAGTACAGAAAGCCCTAGGGGATCCGGAAGAGCAACCTAAATGGCTGGCATCCATGGCGGAAGAGAACTTTTTTTTTCTTTTCCAAGAACACAGGCACGCTAGTACCACCCCCAATGGACAACAAAGTCATTGGAGGAATTTGCCGTCTAGTTTGAAAGAAGGATGAGTGCGGGGAGGTGGTAAAATGCAAATCAAGGTGGGTGTGTTTTGGGAACCACCAAGAAAAGGACAAACACTACTATGATACATACTCAAGCATTGGTTGCAACAAATCCATGAAGGTACTTCTCTCACTTGCGGTTCAAAACAACTGGTTGGTTTTTCAATTTGATGTCAAGAACGCTTTTCTATACAATGATATTGACTCCATGGTTTACGTGTCTCAAGTATCTGGTTTCAAAGTCCCCTGAAAGGAAGACTGGGTGTGGAAACTCAAAAAATCCCTCTAAGGCACCAAACAGGCCCCAAGATGCTGGAAGAAACACCTGAACTCCACCCTGCAGAAACTGAACCTGAGTCCCTCCAGAGCAGACAAATCAATCTTCCTCAACCAATCAATGCTGTCAGAATTATGGCCAGCAATTAGCTTAGGCAAATGAGCAGTATTTAAACCAAAAGAAATGCTGGACACTGGGTTTCAATATTGGCTAATGGGGCTCTCACAATGGGGCAATATGTTGAATGAATTTGATTGGAATGATGAATGAATGGGTGGAAAAAAGCAGGGAGAAGAGCCCCTTAAGTACAAAAGATTGGCCTCTTTTGAGCCCATGATACAACAAGCCAAAAGGCAAATTTTCCGCCCCAAAAGAGCTCTACAGGCTCTACTGGCCTTGTTACTTGGTTGGGACTACATCAGCCTGCATGGCGTCAGTTCCTGAACCCTTACAACTGGCCTATTCCGGTCCATTCCAGTGTTTCCACAGTTACGGGGCTGAACCAGCCCCTTGCTGTTCAATCCCCTTGGCTGGTTGTCCGTTACAACCAGCCATGATGACCTCATTACGTTGTTTACGGGCTGGTTGCCTCATGCAGCCAGCCCCTGGCCCCTCAAATGGGCCAGGTGGGACCCAGGGCACACCTGGGTCCGGTCTCAGACTCACATGGGGGGGGTGACCAGCGGACATACTTTCCCCCCCTCTTTCTCTCAAATCCCTGGTGGGGGCAGTCAAATCCCCTCACCAGGGGCCCTGGGGGTCAATACCCCCAGGGCATCGTCAAGTAAGTTGGCCTGGGAGGTGATCAGGTCCCCCCAGGCCCATCGCTCCTCCCCCTTGGTAAAGGGGGGGGGGGGGGGGAGAGCGCCCCTGCTTGGTGGCTTCACACGCTTGATGGTGGAGGGGTGATGAATTCCCCTCCACCTGCGGATCGCTACGGTTGCCGCCGGCGCCGCCACCTCCTTGCGCAAGGGGGTGGTCATGTCCCCCCTGCCCTGACCAACCACACTGTTGCGGCCGGTTGCAGGCTGGTTCAACCCAGCCAGCTTGCCCCCATCCCCCTTGCGACAGCAAGCAAGGGGAGGGGGAGCAAGCCCGGGCCGCAAGCCCCGGCTCTGCGGCGCTGGTTGCCGGGTGCGACCAGCCGGGCCTGCGCAGGATCCCTTGGCCGCGCGACCAGCCGGGCCTGCGCAGGATCCCTTGGCCGCGCGGGATCCCCCGGCTGCGCAACAGCCCCACGCGGGCCGTCGGGCCCCACGTGGGCCGTACAGAGGAACACAGGCGGCCCCTAGCAGGCCACAACGGGGGCAGCGGCCCCAATGGGCCGCCCCAAGCCCAAATTGTGAGAATTACATACTTTGGCGGGCTAGCCCGTCTGGCCAAGTATGTCCATAATAAAGCTTGGGCCCTTTTATGCCCAAATAAGCTCATATGGCTTGGGTGGCCCATCCACCCTGGCGGGCCTGTCAGAGCCCGTGTCCCAAAAGACCATAAAAACGTATTTTGGCGCCCACATGCCCAAAACCAATAACACCCACATAGGCCCACGTGATGTCCAATGGGCCGTGGAGGCCCATTTTTGCATCCCATTTGGATTACACAATCCTATGCACATTACCTGAGTGCATCTGAATTTTAACACATGCTACACATCCATGTGGACAATGGACTAATTGTGGGAAAGTCTTGACAAGAAATACTTGCGTTCCTAGACAGACTACAGACAACCTATTGAGTTAATTCCATGGAGAAACCAGTGCAACACTTGGGCTGCACCCTTGATTGGAAGGAGGATGGCATGGTACTGGTACACCAATGCGACTACTGCATGAAGGTACTCAAGGATTTATCCATGTCTACCACTGATCCAATCAAGGGCCCAGCACCAGTTAACCTGGTCAAGCAAGCCTCCAAACCCCTCAATCCTATTGATGTCAAGGTCATGGAGAAAGCTATAGGCATGCTCAACCACCTCGCACTACACACCAGGCCAGACATTCTCCACACAGTCAACGTCCTGTCCCCCTACACCTCTAAACCAACAACCCGGCACTGGAGCCTAATCAAGCACCTCCTTCAATACCTTTGGGGAACTACCGGTGTGGGCATACTGTACAGAAAAACCACCAACTCAGAAGATCACCTGAGGAGATGGGCAAATGCAGACTATGCAGATAGTGTGGACATAAGGAAGTCCACTGGTTACCCTGTACAGAAATCCGGTACACTGGATGTCCAAGAAGCAATCAGTGGTAGCTCAATCAACCACAGAGGCCAAGTTCATTGCCATGAACCACTGAGAAAAAGAGTTATGATGGTTGGCATCCCTCATTGAAGATCTTGGCATCACCATTCCTACCCCAATCATCATGAACGACAAATCCAGAGCAAACTTCATAAGCAAAGAGGCTCAACTCAATGCAAATTAAAAACACATAGAATTCTGATATAAATACCTTTGGGACCTAGTCTCTAAGTCCCTCCTGTCTGTTGTTCAAGTTTCCTCATTGGATATGATTGCCAAAATACTCACCAAGCCGCTTGGGAACTCTAAAGTACTGGTTGCTTGCAATCAACTAGGCATGATCAAGGCTGAAGTCGGGAGGAGTGTTGGCTAAAAACTGATAAGATGATCTTAGATTTCTAGATGACACAAAACCAGTGGCTAGACAAAGCAGTAGAAAAGAAATAAGAAAATAGAGAACACGAGAAAAGATGATTTAGAATGAAAAGAAAACCATACAAGTTAAATCATAATCAAAGGTTAACAGAAAAGGTGGCCATTCAAGTTCAAGAGTGACGTTGAGTTGCAATTGGATTGGATAAGGATGGACGTGGCGGTGATAGACTGAGCAGAATGGAGAGTCAGATTGTATTGTTGAAATAAGAGGTTGATTTAGAGTCTTACCAGTCAGAGACTTGTTGTTGAATGAGTTGAGATCGTATGTTGATGAATTAGAATGAGATGTGGAGGTTTGGCGAGAAGGAAACTGAGGGAAGAAAGTTGAGAGATCGAAAAAGAGAAGAAAGATGAGAAGAGAAGAGGAGACTCGAGAAAGGACAATCAGAAAAGAAACTGAAGATAGGAGAACAAGACAAGAAGGCAAGGCATTTGGGGATTCCCCGCTCCGGGTCAAGGCAAAGCGTGCGCGCGGTGAGCTGCTGGTTCCTCGTTGCGGGGTGAGTGTTAAGGCCCACACGGTGGGAGGATTTGTGGAAAGTCAACACACTCCATGACTGGTAAGAGGAGAAATTCAAGAATCAGAGGAATTGGTGAAAATATTCTGCTGTAGAAGTTTAAGGGCGCCAACGGAGGTGGCCTTAGTCAAAGGATCTGCTATCATCTTCTCTTTCGGAATGAGAATGAGGTCAAACTTAGATAGAGAAAAGTCTTCGCGCAACCCTTTTGTTTTGATTTCAATGTGGCGGGACTTAGAATGAGAGCCAAATTTTTTATTTTATTGTCTAATCCCTTATTATCTATCTATATAGTAGGTTTCACCTTGGTGGAAGGATCTATTTCCCTAATGAGGTGAGTGATCCATTTCAGTTTGAGATAGCAGTCCAGCATTGCATTGAGTTCTGATTCTGTTGAGGAGTAGGTTATATTCCTCTGCCTAGATGAGTTCCAAACAACCGGGCTGCGGTAGTGGAATATGATATATCCGGTCTGTGATTTGCAAAGAGTAGGTTTGTCTCCCCAAGTAGCGTCACTGTACCCAGATATGATCTCTTTAGAAGGATTGCATTTGAGCGTTAATTTGAGGTTTCTTGTTGTTTTCAGATACTTCCATACCTTGCGTACTTCCTTCCAATGTGCCATTCCGGGTTTGGCATTGAACCTAGCTAGACTTGAGACGGCAAAAGATATGTCGGGCCGGGTGTACTGAGAGAGATGATTCAACAGTCCAATGGCAGATCTGTAGTTGATGTTGAGCTGAGAGAACTCTGCATGATCTTTGTCGGAGGCCAGTTCGAGATGATGATTTTGAGTGAGGGGGGAGTTGATGCTCTTGCAGTCTGTAAGCCCCAATTCTTCCAGCCCCCAATCTATATGTTTGGGTTGGCTCAAATGGATCTTGTCACCTTTGAGTTCCATCAGCATACCAAGAATGGTATTCAGAGAGTGGCAGGCTGAGTTTGAGAACCTTTCAAGGAAGTTGGTAGCAAAGTTGTTTGATCTCCCTACAAGAATGAGGTCATCAACGTGAAAGTAAATGACCTCTCCCGATTTAGAATTGAGATATAAGCATGGATCGCTGGTTGATTTGTAGAAACCTTGTGACTTGATCCACCCGGTCAGAGTCTTGTACCAGTTTTTTGGGGATTGCCAAAGGCCGTATAGGGATTTGTTTAATTTGAGGTAGGGCAATTTTTGATTAGAGCCCTCAGGGGTCCTGATTATCACTGTCTCGTTCATTGGAGCATGTAGAAAGAACCCCTTCACGTTGAATTGAGTGAAAGACATTTTATTCTTGAGTCCGTAAATGAGTGAAAGTCAAAGAGATCCCAGTTTGCCGGTCAGTGCCCAGGTCTTGTCAAAATCAAAGCCTTGGATCTGATCAAAACCTTGAACACATAGACGCGCTTTATACTTAACAGGTTCTCCATGACAGGTCTCCTTCACCTTGAATACCCAGGTAGTGTTCAAGATGTTGTCGGGTTTGTCGTAATACTCTTCCCAGACTTCTTGAGCTTTAATAGAGGTGAGTTCTTCTCCAGATGCTGTTTTCCATTTAGGCCATTTGGGGCACTTTTGAGCAGCTTTGTATGATGGAGGTTCATAGTAGTGGTGAAACACGTATCTCTGTGGTTTCCAAATTTCACATCTGGGTCTAAGATTTATCTCCCAAGTGGGTGGTTCAGATGTTACGACAGGGTTGGTGTCAGAACTTTGAGAGTTGGAAGACTGGATTTCTTCTTGATCTGAGTCGGATTCCATTGGTTGGGAGTCAGATTCTTGGATTGAGTACTGTTTATCGGCGGAGGAAAATTTGTTCTTGTTAGAATCCAAGCCTGCTTGAGAGAAGATGTCTGATCCAGGTGACTCCCAGAGAGGGAAGTTATTTAGGCAATTTTTGAGAAACTTGAAGTGTTTTGTTTCAACAATTCCTCCAAGCAAGTTGAGAATAAGATATGAGTGGAAGGTGGGGTTAAATCCAACCAACACTCCTTTGAAGCCTTTTTTGTCAAATTTGCAACCTTTCTGGAGGCGGTTGGCAAGATATATAGCGGACAAGCCTACGGGTTTTAAATAATTAGCGGGGAGTTTCTTACCAAACATAAGTTCCCAGGGAGAGGATTGAATACCTTCTCTCGGGATCTGGTTGAGCATGAAACAACAACTGCGTACTAAAAAGTGCCAGTAGTTCTTTGCTAGTCGGGATGATGAGAATGTGGCTCGCGCAGATTCTATTATTGTTGAAATAGGAGCTTGACGAGATTGAGAGGAGAGAAATGAGAAGGAAGGCTTGCGCCGGAGGAGGCTACAGTCTGACTTAAGGGGTCCAGAAAGGACCAGATTCAGGTGGGCTTCAATAGGTGGGCCTGGATGAGAAAGGGTGAAATCTGATGCTTTTCATTCAAGGGAGCAAAGAAGAAAGAATATTTGTAGACAACTAGAGAACCAAAAGTTGGGCCTATGACAAGTAGGAATATTCAATAAGATAATGAAGATGGAAATGGTTGAGGATAGGAATGTTAACATGAGTTTCACAGAGGCTAAGAGTAATGACATTTGAGTATCAAGAAGCCTGTGAAATATATAAGGTAAGGAGGCCGGCAGACTACAAGTACCAGACATAAAGGTGGCCTAGACAACTACAAGTATCAGGACATATAAGGGCGGTTGAGACAACTAAAAGTATCACAAACATACAAATATATATATATAGTGGTCGGAACAAGCTGAATGTATTCCAAACATAAATAATAATGAAACTAAGTATGAATGCGCTGAGAGAAGGGGGTTGAGCGGACAGAAGATGAGGTCCAAAACTCAACACACCCCTGGGCAAAACAACCAGGGTGAAGCAGATAGGATGGAAGGGTTGATGGATGTGAAGAGAAGAGAGTGCAACAAAGTCGCAAGCGAAGTTGAGGAGAACTTGCGAGAAATGTTGCAGGAAAGTCGCAATCAAAGTTGGTAGATGAGCAAGGAAGAGATGTGCGCAAGCAATGTCGCGATATGGCCGCGAGCGATGTTGCAGGTAGGAAGTAGCGTAGGGGCGATTGAGGTTGTCATTGAGGTGGCAAGCAAAGTCGCGGGTAGGATGAAGCTAAGAATTGATGGAAGTTGCAAAGCGGGGTGCAAAACAATGTTGCAAGTTGAATCAGGCAAGGTTGCGATTGATGTCACAAAGGTAATGCGAGAAAAGTCGGGGTAATAGAAGCAAGCAATGTTGGTGGATAAGAGGCAATCAAAGACGGAGGTGGTGGCCGAGATGTGTAGGAGGACATGCGTGTTGTTCTAGTGGGGCTTAACCTTGTGAGAACATTCAGGGTCGTTGAAGTTGAGGTTTGGGGAACCCACAACCAGTCCGGCAAAATGGCGGGGGGAAGTTTCCCTCTGATCAAACTTCTTCCGGTTTTCTCAATATTGGTCAAGAAGTTGAGGGTTTTCTGCAAAAAAGCAATCCTTTGCATGAGTGGCCTTAGGATTGTGAACGCCGTTGGTGCATTGGACTACCAGGTAGGCGGAATGAGAAGGAGAGAAGACAGGGTTGCCGGCCGTTTTTGCTTTGTTGTCGAGCATTTCCAGGACAAGATCATGCATGACGGTTGCCGATGATTGACCAGTGGTTATGATGGCGTCATGGATGGAGGAAAGCAAGTCGGGAATCTTGTCAAGGATTTGGTGACCAAGTTGTTGGTAATTTAGTTCAAGGTCAAGAGATTGAAGTTCGGAGATGGCGTCTCTGATTTTCAGGATGGACTCCTCAATGTGGGAGGGGTCAATGGTAGCGTTACTGAGACGACAAAAAGCCCAAAACACGTTAGCTTCCTTTTTAGAGGAACCAAAAGCCATGATGTTGGCCCAGAGGACAACCGGATCATCCTCTCCTCAATTAGCGGTTACAGTAGAGATCAGGGAGCAATGTATTTGGGGACTAATGATAGCAAGGGCGCTATCCATAGCATCGAAGTTGGCAGCAATAAATCTTCCTTTGTCATCTCTTTTGGCTTGTACTTCTCCAGAGACGAGTTTGTAAAGGCCTTTGCCTTGGAGTAGATTTTTCATTTTGAAACACCATTCTAGAAAGTTTTTGGAGGTGAGAAGGGGGAATTTAGAGTCCTCAGACTCCATGGTAGTCAAGTACGGTAAGGTGGAGAGGACCGCAGAGGGATTAGGGTAGTGCTGGGCTCATAACCTGTTGAAATAGGAGCTCAACCAGATGGAGAGGAGAGAAATGAGAAGGAAGGCTTGCGCCGGAGGAGGCTACAGTCTGACTTAAGGGGTCCAGAAAGGACCAGATTCAGGTGGGCTTCAGTAGGTGGGCCCGGATGAGAAAGGGTGAAATCTGATGCTTTTCATTCAAGGGATCAAAGAAGAAAGAATATTTATAGACAACTAGAGAACCACAAGTTGGGCCTATGACAAGTAGGAATATTCAATAAGATAATGAAGATGGAAATGGTTGAGGATAGGAATGTTAACATGAGTTTCACAGAGGCTAAGAGTAATGACATTTGAGTATCAAGAAGCCTGTGAAATATATAAGGTAAGGAGGCCGGCAGACTACAAGTACCATACATAAAGGTGGCCTAGACAACTAAAAGTATCAGGACTTATAAGGGCGGTTGAGACAACTAAAAGTATCACAAACATACAAATATATATATATATAGTGGTCGGAACAAGCTGAATGTATTCCAAACATACATAATAATGAAACTAAGTATGAATGCGCTGAGAGAAGGGGGTTGAGCGGACAGAAGATGAGGTCCAAAACTCAACAATTATAGTTCTATTTGCTCTTTCTGCTTGTCCTTTATGTTGAGAGTGGTAGGGTTGAGAGGTTAGAAGCTTGATGTGTTTCTTTTTAGCAAAGTCCTTGAGAGTAGAATTGGTGAATTCAGTACCTTTGTTGGAGAATATTTTGGAAGGGTAATAATTCAATCTCTTATATTCTGTTTTGAGAATGCTCATGATGGTTTCAGGCGTTTCATCTTTGGTTGTAAGGTGAAAAGCTGCCAAGTAGCCCGTGTAGTTGTCAACCAAAGGGAGAAGATATTGATGGCCGGCTTTAGATTGAGGACTAATTGGACCAACCAAGTCAAGATGAATCCTGTCCAGGGGTTTACTGGCAGGAGTAGAGGAGCTAGAGAACGGTTATTGAGTAATTTTGCTCTTCAAGCAGTTATCACATTGAAAACTATTGAGTTCCTCGTTGGTGTAGAGGTCTTTTGTTAGAGGCTTGAGGGTTGAGAGGGAGGCATGCCCGTACATCTGTTGAATATCTAGAAGAGGAAGAGTTGATTTAAGAGGCATATTTGATAGGTTTACAGTTTGATGTGGTTCCGCAGATTGGGGTCTTTCAATGACAAATAGATTGTCTTGGATGAGGCCTTTCAGTACAAGCTGGTTATTGCGGACCACGGAGAATGTGTTGCAAACTTGAAAAAGAGAGAAACCCTTTTTGGCTAAGAGTCCAGGACTAATTAAGTTGACAACAATGTCCGGAACGTACGCGCAGCCCTCAAGGGTGATCACTGAGTTGTTCCATTCTAGCTTGACAGTTCTCGTGCCGCAAATCTTCAGACTAGCCTCCTGTTTACCCGTTTTGATTTCATCCGGTTTGTCCTGGAGTTTGATGGTAGAAAAGAACTTGAGATTGTTGAAGATATGGATATTAGCTCCCAAATCAAGGAGAAGATTAGGAGAGTTGTCTGCATTGATCCACAGGGTAAGTAGAGCATGGTAATTTATTGTGGGAGTTCATTTCTTCTTGTTTTTCCATTCATTCTTCTGTTCAATCCACCAGTCCGGGGTGATCTGAGGATGCAGGTGGAAGCACGAGGACTCTGGGTGAGGAGCATTGGGATCGTGATATCCTTCTTGGCATTTCATATTGATTCTCTTCTCATCCTTATTGTTTTGAGTTTTAGTAGCGGCTAGAGAGACGTCAATTGAGGGTTTGGAGGTAGTTAGTTGTGCTTTCCTCTCATTACTGAATTGAGTGAGATGATTAAAAACAACGTCCGTGGTCAAGTTCTTCTTGACATGCATAATTTGTTGTTTTAAGTTTTCAAGGATGGGGGGAAATTTGAAGAGTACGAGGTAAGCTAATATATCCTTAGGTAGTTCTATACCAACATCTGTCATTCTTGTAATGGCCTTGCGCATTTCAGTGATAAATCCTTTGATGGCGTTTTTGTTGAATGCCGAATGAATAAAATAGTTGAATACCCTAGCTTCGTTTGCTGTCTCTGAAGACGCAAATCTACAAGTGATCTCTTCCCATAAGAGTTTTGAAGAGGTGATATTGGATGAGTTGAGAACATTTGCATGTGTTGTGCTATCAAGTTTTGACAGGATAATTGCTTGTATTTTGCAGTCTTGTTTTGATGAGATTAGACCGGAGTTCCAAGTAATAGCCTCCTTGATATCTTTGAGATTGAATAGCATAAGCATCTTGTCTCTCCATATTGAGAAATTCTCTTTGTTGAGTAGAGGTATGGCGTTGACAGATGCCTTGAGGGCCACTTGGTGAAAATAGTTGTTTGCTCCCACTGGTTTGTTCATGTCTTGCTGATTGAGTTTGGTCGTAGATCTTCGGCTTTTAACCGTGATAAGATGATCTTAGATTTCTAGATGACACAAAACCAGCGTCTAGACAAAGCAGTAGAAAAGAAATAAGAAACTAGAGAACACGAGAAAAGATGATGTAGAATGAAAAGAAAACCATACAAGTTAAATCATAATCAAAGGTTAACAGAAAAGGTGGCCATTCAAGTTTGAGAGTGACGTTGAGTTGCAATCAGATCGGATAAGGATGGACATGGCAGTGATAGACTGAGAAGAATGGAGAGTCAGATTTTATGGTTCAAATAAGAGGTTGATTTAGAGTCTTACCAGTCAGAGACTCTTTTTTGAATGAGTTGAGATTGTATGTTAATGAATTAGAATGAGATGAGGAGTTTTGGCAAGAAGGAAACTGAGGGAAGAAAGTTGAGAGATGGAAAAAGAGAAGAAAGATGAGAAGAGAAGAGGAGAATCGAGAAAGGACAATCAGAAAAGAAACTGAAGATAGGAGAACAAGACAAGAAGGCAAGGCATTTGGGGATTCCCCGCTCCGGGTCAAGGCAAAGCGCGCGCCCGGTGAGCTGCTGGTTCCTTGTTGCGGGGTGAGTGTTAAGGCCTGCACGGTGGGAGGATTTGTGGAAAGTCAACAAAAACTTCAACCTCTCTACCGTCATTGCGCTGACCTCTCACAGAGCACAGTTGCCCGCGCACCTCCTACTCTTGCCCGTAGGAGGCCTCAGATCTGAGTTGCTTCACGCTAGGACTACTGGCTTACCACCATCTCTGGATTCCTTCTCTGCTCACTTGTCACTACACTATTGCCGTACCCGACCAGCCAAGTTCGCCAATTGGTCACATCTTCAGAATTCAGGAGGAGCCAGAGGCAACGCACCCAGAGGTATAATATTACACTTGCCCCCACTCCTACCTGAGGACCAAGCCCCAGCTACTCTGATTGCCTGGTAAATCCATCTGCCGTCTGATTACTCTCTGTCCTATTTGTATTTATTCACATTTCACTCCTTTCTTCTCTTTGTTCAAATTTACCTTTACTGTTACCACATACTTTAGGTCTTATCCAAATTGTGCTACAATAAAGAATAAACCTCTTATTATTACAGTTACCTATTGAGTGAAGCCAGCAAGTGGTGATTTGTGAGAAGAATAATTATGGGAGCAGACAAATGAGAACAAGCAAAGAATAGCTGAGTTAACTATTGAGTAAAGCCAGCAAGTGGTGATACGTGAGCAGAAAAATTATGGGAGCACACAAATGAGCACAAGCAAAGAAGATTAGAGTTACCTGATTGGGCAGGTAAGAAATTTAAGAGAAAAACAGACGTGAGGATGGATTGCAAGCACAGAGGTGAGAAAACGTTTTTGAGACAAAAGATGGGAAAGCAGAGAAAAAGGAAACACAAGAGAAAACCCATTGAGTGATGCAATGGCATGGTGATTTGTGATTTGACAAATTATGGGAGAAGACAAATGAGCACAAGCAAAGAAGAGCTGAGTTACCTGATTGGGCAGGTAAGGACATGAAGAGACAAACAGACGTGAGGAAAAAGAAGAGACAAGCTAGGTAGAACAACTTAAGTAGTAGTTACAATGTTGCCTCTAAACCTAATTGGAGCGGACGGGCATGGTTTATGTCTTGAGATTAGGTTTGCTGTTTGGTCTTCTTTTGGTCTTGCTGGGTTGTCTGTTCTCATCACAACACCCCCCCTGATTGCTAAACCTCTGGAGGGAGGTGAGTTGGAGGTTGATGATGAGTTTACAAGTGAGATGCGGGGATAAGACCTTGGATCATCCCTTCAGCCACATTTTCACTGGTTGGTACATACTTCAGGCCAAAGGTGCCCTCCGTTAGATGATGATGGATCCAATGCAATTTTACATCAATGTGTTGGGTCCTGTGTTGATACAGCGGATTCTCCAGGAGGGCTATTGCGCCCTGATTGTTGCAGAAGAGGGTGGGTGGGCTGAGGGTTTGATTGAAGAGAGGAGCAAGAAGTGACAGAAGTTGTGTTGCCCATAGCAAGTCCTGGCACGACTTGGAGCATGACCAATGTTCAGCCTTGGTGGTTGATAGGGCACACACGGATTGTTTTGAGCAGCGCCACATCACTGGTACTTGCAGTAGTAGTACAATTCCAGTGAAGGATTGCCAATCAGGACTGGAGGAGTGGTCCGCATTGCAACAGGCTGATAGGGAGAAAGCTGTGTTGGTGGGATCTCCAAGAGTGATGCCTTGGTCTTTGGTGAGCTTGAGGTAGCGTAAGACATGGTTGAATTGCTGTTGATGAGTCAAGGAAGGAGAGTTGAGGAACTGGGACAAGTAACTCCAGCAGAAGGATAAGTCCAGCTCCGTGCATTGGACCAGGTAGTTCAGGAGACCAATAGCACGTTGTGGTGTTGTATTTATAACCTTGGGTCAAGAGCTGCGTTGCGGGCTGCGCACTCAGCAGTTGGGTAGGTTGGGCTCAGCATTTGGGGTGCGTGCGGTCTCAGCAGTGCCTGCTGCAGGCTCAGCAGCAGCCGCTGTGGGCTCAGCAGCAGGGATTGCGGGGCTCAGCACCAGATGCGGGTCAGGCCTACTCCAAGGGCACCGGGCCGCAACCGGCCCAGGAAATGCGGACCAAGTGATGGAGCCCGCCCAACCAAGCTTGCGGGTGGCTAGTCTGGAAGGCAAGGGCGGGGCAATTGGGGGGTTAGGCGCACGCGGGCCAACCGGGGGACCCAAGGTCCGCGGAAACGCGCGGAAGGGCAAACCGGGGGGCTCCAAGTAGGGCCCGGCAGAGGGCTGCGCCATGAGAAGGACAAACCGGATGTACGTTGATATTGAGGGGCATGGGTTATGGGGCAAGGGATGGAGGGGTAGGGTTGGGTTAGGGTTCCGTGCTTAGGGGTTGTGTTTCATCATTCTTTTGCATTTGTGGTTGTACTTAGGTTAGGGTTGAGGGGGGGGGGGGACCCAAATACTCACCCTCAACTCTGGGTTGGATCATGATCATCATCTACCAAAGAGACCACCAAGGAAAGGAATAGGAAGGATTGGGGGAAGAGGAATACATCTCATTATCTCTTTTTATCTCACTACAGTTAAGAACTCATCGCATCCAACCTCCTTACAAACACTTAGACCAATAACTTCCAGACTTGCATACAGCTTAGGAGCATAACACTCCTTTTCTTTCCACATCTGGGGGTCTGTCCGGGAAATAATCTTTCTTCTAGGTCTCTCAAAGCTAGCGGGTGCAATGCTGCCCACAACTACCTCAGGATCAAATGTTCCACCTTTGTCCCCTCTCTGGCCGGGAGCTGGGGGTGTAAGACTCCAAACAGTGCTAGGCTGTGGAAGTTCTGTGTAGGGGAAAGGTGCTGTTTAGGCTGCCCTCCTGAGTGTTACAAAAATATTTAGATTTAACCAAGATCAAGGTCCAGAACCTGGTAAATGAGGAATCAAGGAGTAGAGGATAAAGATGATAATAGTTTGGTAGCAATGGAACAGCACTATCTGAGACAAGATTATTCAGGGAAAAACTTGAACAAAAGAAGTTAAAGTCTGCTTAGAGTTCAAAGAACAAAAGCTGTTGTATGTAAAAAACACCCACAAGCTAATAACTCTGGTTGTCAGCAGAAGATTGGGGATGATCAACTCAAACCCAAGCAACCTCCAGGTTCTCAATGAACCTGCCCAACTCTCCACAATCAAGCGCTTGAAGGGTACCAGATAACTGAGGGTGGCTGTACAAGAAAAAGCACAATGTTAAGAAGCTCTAAAAGAAAACAGTAACTGATTTGAAGCAAGGATAACCTCAACACTTCTCAAGGGACTCAAGAGTAGGCTGGCAGAATGCAACTCCAAAGAAGATAAGGGGAGGTATAACACTCCAGGTCTTAAGCTGAATAAGACCTCTTCAATCAATTGTGATTGGCTCCAGAAAGATGATCAGGGATCAGGACCAGTATTGTCAGAGAAAGGGATCAAGGAGTGGTATAACACACTCAAAAATTCCAACAGACAGAATTTTTCTTCAACCAGCAAGGCTATTGGTTGGTGATAAGGATCAGGCCTCAGATGGGGCAAAGACTAAGGGTCAAGAATGGATCAGGGGGCAATCAAAGATATACCCAGGATAAGGATCAGGATCTTAATTTCACGGTAATGGGGGGACACAGGCACACACTCCCATGGATATGATTCTATGATGATGATGATATGATGATGATGATATGATGATGATGATATGATGATGATGATAAGATGATATGATGCAGAAAAAGCAGGGGAGAGCCCCTCCTTTTATAGACCAGAGGCCTGTAGACTATTTACAAGAGAGATTTACAAATGGGAGTGGATTTTTTTTTTTTTTTTTTAAGGATCATGATTGGCATAGGCAGGAGAGTAGCAAGTGAGAGGCCCGCGGACAGGCTGATGGGCCCGGGAGACAGCTGAGACCCGCGCGGGCAATGGAAAAGCCGCGCGGGAGACCAGCAAGCTGGAGGTTGTGAGTTGGAGGATCCAATCCAACCAGTCGGTAAGAGAGTGAGGGAGGGGATGATGATCAGGTGATGAACAGCTGAGAGAGTTGGATAAGCCCGCTGGAACTGCAGGCTGATTAGATAATACCTGGGGATGATGCACAGGTTTCAAAAGTGGGGCCTCCACCGGAGGCTTAGGAAACTTCTTTGATGAAATCAGGCCTGATTCAGCACATTGATGTTGTGTAGAAAGCTGCTTGTGCGCAAGCGTCAACAGGCAAACAAGGAGGGTTCCAACGGTTGCAAACGGCAATGTGAGTTTGCGGCTGTTGGAAATGGATCAAGGGGCTGGTCATTGGGTTGAGCACGGCAATGACAGCTGTTGCAAGTCGGCATCAACCTTGCTGTTAGGTTGGTGCAAGGTTGGTCACGGGGCAGCTGGCAGGGAAAATTGGAGATGGAAGCTGGAGGAGCTGTGCTAAGGTCCATTTTAAGGATGATGACCGGCAAAGAAGAATTGATTGTCTACAAGCCTGGTGGTGGGATGGGCTTGGAATGATCAAGGGTTGCGATCAATCCGGAACCAGTGGCCCACAACAGCCAAAAGTACATTTGAAGTTGGAGAACCCCCTGGCAGCCAGAGTTAGTTACTCAAGCGACTAGGAGATCAGCCGGCGTGCAATCATTTGAGTGAGGTTGTTCATTGATATTACCCAGTCATAAGTATCTATCCCTAATTGGGGGTCCTTCATTGAAGGGTATTTGTTCCCAATCTCAACACTTGGCTCCCGCCTTCAAATTGGTTTCATGAAGTAGCCAGAAGGGTTTTATCAAATGAGTAAGTAAGTAGCCCAGAGACTTGGTTCTCCAAGTTCCAACTGATCAGCAGCTTAATCGGGGCTGATCAGTCTCTAGGTTTATTGTAAGCTTGAGATGGGTTTGAAAGAATGGGGTGGTTCTGATGGGAAGATGATGGTGATCATGGTGATGATGATGATGGATGGCAGCATGAGGATGGCAATGGCTATGGTTTTTTTTTTTTTTTTTTTTTTTTTTTTTTTTTGATAATGATACCTATGAATGATGATAAGGAAAAATAATAAAAAAATTAAAATCTCCACACTGGCCAGGGTGTCCAGGATGGGGCACCACAGCGGGCCAACACCTCCACCACCAACAACTACTTGGTCTGGCGGTTTTTCTCCTCCTTGGTCGGAGCCTTCAGAGGCGGCTGAGGTTCTGCGACGGGTGTGGCTTAGGCTGCAGAACTTCCCCCATCTCCAATTTGACACAGTGGACATTGGGCGCTTATTGGCAAGATTTGAGGATACTGCAGACTCCAAAAACGCAACGGGTGAGGACAAGGTCCACACGGTTGTTCTCTTCATTGCAGAAAAGAATATGCTCTGGGACGTGGAGGATATGTCAGGGTATGAGGCTTGCGACTGGGGAAGGCTCCGGGGAGAGATGATGGCAAGGTGGGGGAAGCGCAAGGCCTGCTTTTGGGAGACGGACTTTGAGCAAGCGGCGGGTGAGGCAATTTCCCAAGGTGGGGTGCGGATGCGGAGCAATATGTCCGAGTACAAGTCCCAGTTCAACCAAATTTATAGTTACCTGGAAAAGAACCAGGTGGTGGCGGGTCAGACAGGGGCCATGAAGCGGGCGTTCCTAGGCGGGCTTGCGCCGCAACTTTGCGCGCGGGTCCAGCATTACCTATTCAAGCAAGGGTTCGTAACGCGGTCAGTGGATGGGAGCGTCGCGCTCCTCCCAAGCCTGAGCGTAATCAGCCAGGCGGTTGAGAGCAAGATTGACTTGGAAGAGCTGATCAAGGATCGGGCCCAGTTGTTCCCGGAGAGTTCAAGGAAGCCTGTCAAATAATAAATCTTACTCTCACGTTCCCCTGTTTTCTTTCCTTATATTTCCTTTTTCTTTTTTTTCTTATTCTTCTTTTTGTCTGTTTATTCTTATTTTCACATGGCTTTCTACCTGTCCCTGACTACTGTCACAATTCTTGGTCAACCAGTCTACTTTCACTCTTGCGCGTCTCTGACATCTGTCACCTGTCATTATTTACATTTCACATCAGTGTTGCTTCTTCCTTTCTTGCTCGATTCTCTTCTTGTCTTCTCACCTGAACAAGGAGCTCATAAACCAATACGAGGTTCATCAAAAGTCCAACCCATCACCTCGAATTCTTCCCTTCAAGCTCATCTTCTTCTTTCATAACTTCTTATCAATTTCGTTTCTTTTCATTTGTTCTTTTCTTACTCTTTCAATAACTTCCATCCAACCTCTCAACCATCATCTGATCCAAATTCCAAACCTATCCTTGGCAAGTATTGAATGGTAAGACTCACTCTTGTCGCAGTCACTCACTGGTCAATGAAGTCTAATCTCTTCATCTCAATCTCTTTTAAGTCTTCCATTGTTGACACTTTCTTCCTACTCTATCATCATCAACTCCATCTAACAGCAATCTTGTCAAGCTCTCAACATTCACACGTTGCTCAATCCCTCTTAGTTCTTGAATTCTTCTGTGTCTTCTCAAGTAATTCAACACAGTTAAAAGCCAAAAATCAATCTGACTAAACTAACCAATGCAATGGAGGGATCCAGTAACAATGGATTTCAACAAATCATCCTTAAAGCCGCCCTCGAAGCTGTTCCTATTCTCTCAGACAAAAATTACTATATCTGGAAAGATAAGATGTCCATGCTCTTGGAACTTAAAGGAATAAAGGAAGCTCTCAGAGACAAATCAAAAAGTCTGAACCCAGCCAATGACATGGAGACCCAAGTGATCCTTCTTTCTTGTATTGATTCAATTACTCACAATAACGTGGTTAACCCAGCCAATATCTCTTCTGCTTGACTTCTCTGGAAAACCATCAAAGAGCATTTTGCTTCCTCACAAACCGCCAACTGAGCCCGCGTTTTTAAGGAGTTTCTGTATCAACAATTCAAGCCTGAAGCGATCAATCTCTTCATAACCAAAACTAAAATCTCCCTTAAGAAGATGGTTGGTTTAGAAATCAACCTTCCCAAAGATATTCTCTCCTATCTTATTCTCTTTAAATTTCCTCCAACTCTAAACTCTCTTCACCAACAGATCATGCACTCTGACAAGATTGTTACTATGGATCTAGTCCTCAATCATCTTATGCAATTGGATAACAAAACTAAGGTCAAAACCAAGGAAGCTAAACTCAACAACACTGCTCTTATTTCCTCTTGACCTATTAAGAAACCTGTTCCAACAGAACTTTGATGCAGGAAGGGATATCATAATCCCCAATCTCCCAATCATCCCGAAAACAAGTGCTGGCATCTCCACAAACATCTTGCTCCCGATTGGTGGAAAGAGTCTCAAATTTGTTGGAGAGCGCAATTGAATTCTCAATTGAAATCAAAAGAAGTTTCTCATTACATTTCTCTTCTCTCTACCTGTATCAAAGAAATCAATCTGTTCAATCGAACCATCATGGATTCCAGTGCTTTATGTCACATGTTCAACTCAAAACTCTTCTTTACATTTCTTGACAACTAAATCTCTGAGGACTTTATCAACACCGGGAAAGAAGGGGCTAAACTGCCAATCAGAGGCAAGGGTACTGTCAAGCTATCATGGAAAGGTTCATCCGTCTTGCTCAGCAACTGTCTCTACATCCCTGATCTCGTGGTTAACCTCATTAGCCCCGGTGAATTGATTTTGGCCAAAAACTGCTCGCTATTGTCCTCCAAGAATCAATTCACTCTCTTTGCTGGACGCATAACGGCCTTTTCTGTATTTATTAAAGAAGATTTATTTGTTCTTAATCCTCCTTCTCTAATTGGTCATAATACAAAATTCTGCCATCTAACGCTCAAAGACTCAAACTTGTGTCACATCAAATCCCGACATCAATCTTTTGGGCATGCTAGTCCTCTCCGTCTCAAGAATCTTTTCCCATCATTATCTGCCAGTGCTCTCTCCAAATTTCAATGTGAAGATTGCGTATTCTCTAAAATCTCAAAAACTCCATTCAAGAATACTTCAAAACTTGCTTCAAAACCATTTGAACGACTTCATATTGATTTAGTTGGTCCCATTACCCCCTCATCTCCGAAAAATATGAACTATATCATGACTATTGTTGATAACTTTTCTGGGTACATCGCCGCAATTCCTCTTCAGTACAAATCAGATGCTTGCCAGCAACTTATAATTATTTTTAATCATGAGAAACAAAAACGGGACCGATTTCCAGCTACTATCTGCACTGACGGCGGTGGGGAGTTTTCTTCATCCAAACTCAAAAATTTCTTCAACTCAAATTCTATCCAACATTTAATTTCTGAACCTTATAATCATGAACATAACGGCAAGGTCAAAAGAGCCAATCAAACACTCACCGAATCTATGAGAGCTATTCTTCGATGCTCTAATCTGCCTCTCAATCTTTGGGCAGAAATTGCCAAGTCAGCCAGTCTTTCTTTAAATCAAATTCCCAAGTCTCCACATTAATCTTCTCCTTATCAACTCTTCACCAACAAATCTCTTCCAACTAGTTACTTCCATCCAATTGGTTCCAAGCTTGTCTATCTCAATAACAAAATCAATCGTGGCGAAAAATTCAAGGATCGTGGGCTTCCTGGTACCCTTGTGGGCTACAACCCAAATTTTCTATCCTATTGAATTCTAAAACCTGACAATTCAATTGTTTCCTCTAAACACGTCCACTTTCTCAAAAGCAACTATCGTCCCCAGGTTCAAGATGATTCCAATATTGCCAAAGACCACTTACAAATTAAACTGGATGACAATCTCTTCAACATTCCTTCAAACCCTCCTCTTCCAATTTCTCCTATCATTGCCTCTCAATCAAATCCTACAATCAATGACCCTGCTTCCTCTACGGTTTTTTCTCCTGACACTCTTGATGAATCTCACTCCGACTCCAAATCTGCCTCCTCAAATGAACTCGCTCAACAGCTGATCCCCAGCTACTCTCTTCGCAATTGATCTATCTTGAAACCTCCTCAACAATATGGTTATCACCATTATTATGTTCCCAGAACTTACGAGCAAGCAAAATCTTGCACCGACAGTCAAAAATGGGAAATCTCTATGGACGCCAAACTTAACAGTATCAAGGCCCTCAACGTGTGGGATGATTATGAAGGACCTGATCCCAATAATCCTCTCAACACCACGTGGGTGTACCGCCTTAAGGATAAATGTCATGGAGACCCGTTGGTTTTTAAAAGTCGGCTATGCATTCAGGGTTTTGATCAGATTTACGGCATAGATTTTCAAGATACTTTCTCTCCTACAGGAAAGGCTGCCTCTCTTCACATTGCTCTTCTTTTTGGTTTATTTCATTCCCTTCCCATTTCTCAATTTGACGTAAAGAGTGCTTTCCTCCATGCTCCTCTCTCCAACAAGGTTATCATCAACCGACCAAAAGGGTCTAACAGAAAATCCAAATTTCTCATCCTTCAAAAATCTCTCTACAGATTAAAACAAGCACCTCTCAATTGGTTTCATACCCTTACTTCTTGGATTCGAGAGCAAGGTTTTCACAAATCTATTTCCGATCCCTGTCTTTACATTCATCCAATTTCAAACTCTGTTCTTTTCTTTCATGTTGATGACCTCATACTTGTTGGTCTTGGGGATAACTTCAAGTGTAAGTTTCTGAAGCGCTTTCCAAACTCAAATCATCATGAACCAAACACTATCTTGGGGATGAAATACAAACGGATTTGCAATAAGATTCTTTTATCTCAACCCAAACATATTGAACACAGCCTGGAGGAGTTAAACATGACCGACTGCAAACCATCTTCCATTCCTCTCACCGCTAACATCAATCTGACTCCAGCTAGCAATGAAGAACACAACGAATTTAAAACTTTAAACATTAATTATCAATCTGCCGTGTTTATCATTAATTATATTGCCTGTTTAACTTGTCCTGACCTGAGCTTTGCCATTTCAAATCTTGCCAGGTTTTGTGAAAAACCCCAAATTTGCCACTGGAGGGAAGTAAAAAGGTGCTGGAAATACTTGAAGGCTACAAAACATCTCAAACTCACATTACAAGTTCATCACTCCAACCCTCAGATTCAATGCTACAGCAATGCATCCTGGAGTGACAATTTAGAAATGAGGAGATCCCAATCCGGTCATCTCTCTCTTCTTTTCAATTCACTCATATCCTGGAGCAGTTATTGACAACAAAATGTGACTCACTCCACAACGGAAGCCAAAATTAATCCTCTTGTCGACTCTTTTCTGGAAGTGATTTGGATGAGAGGGTTGGTTGCTGAAATCTGGAAATCAGAACTTCTTCCGAGCAAGCACTTCATAGATAATAAGGGCCTAGATGACAAGCTTAAGAAATTTGGTTGCAATTCGAAAACCCGTCCCATAGACATCAAAACTAAAGCGCTCAGAGAGGAACTCAAACTTGGAAGTCTCTCCATTGAATTAATCCCAGCAACCTATATGAAAGCCAACGGTCTCACTAAAGCCCTTCCTCTTGACTCTCTCATCTCTCTCTTATTGTTAATCAACCCTTCTTTTTCTACCCTATCTCAAGTCTTACCAGTCACGGGGGTGTCAAATAATAAATCTTACTCTCACGTTCCCCTGTTTTCTTTCCTTATATTTCCTTTTTCTTTCTTTCCTTATTCTTCTTTTTGTCTGTTTATTCTTCTTTTCACATGGCTTTCTACCTGTCCCTGACTACTGTCACAATTCTTGGTCAACCAGTCTACTGTCACTCTTGCGCGTCCCTGACATCTGTCACCTGTCATTATTTACATTTCACATCAGTGTCGCTTCTTCCTTTCTTGCTTGATTCTCTTCTCGTCTTCTCACCTGAGCAAGGAGCTCATAAACCAATACGAGGTTCATCAACAGTCCAACCCATCACTTCGAATTCTTCCCTTCAAGCTCATCTTCTTCTTTCATAACTTCTTATCAATTTTGTTTCTTTTCATTTGTTCTTTTTGTACTCTTTCAATAACTTCCATCCAACCTCTCGACCATCATCTGATCCAAATTCCAAACCTATCCTTGGCAAGTATTGACTGGCAAGACTCACTCTTGTTGCAGTCACTCACTGGTCAATGAAGTCTAATCTCTTCATCTCAATATTTTTTAAGTCTTCCATTTTCAACACTTTCTTCCTAATCTATCATCATCAACTCCATCTAACAGCAATCTTTTCAAGCTCTCAACATTCACATGTTGCTTGATCCCTCTTAGTTCTTGAATTCTTCTGTGTCTTCTCAAGTAATTCAACAAAGCCAACCGCCTCTTCCACCCCGGCCCCGACGCCCGTACCACTCGCGGGCCCGCCAGCAATGTAACGGCCCGTAGCCCCTATGCAGTCAATGGGAGTACTGGTGAACAAGGTAACAGGCATGCTACGGGACTTGCGGATACTTATGAATTGGATAGCGGCCCAGCCAACGGCTCCACCTCCCACTTTTTTGCGCAATCTGCCGCCCCATGCAAGAGGGGGCTTTCACCCAGTAGCGCACCAACAGGGGTTTTTCCGTTTGCCTGTGCACATATTGCGGCAATAAAGGTCATTGGAAGTCTGGTTGCGCGGATCTGACCAAGGACATGGACAAGGGGTTGGTTTGCGCGTCCGGGAAAACCTAAATATTTCTGTTGGGCAAACCGGTGGACCTGGGGGCCGGTCAGCCAATGCCGGTGGAGCAGGTTAGGGCGAGGGCCCAACCCACAGGGGCCGCTTGGGTGTCGCTTGGGATGGTCACCGGGCCCAATACGTGGCGGGCACTGCGTGTGGAGGCGGAAGTTAGGACGTTCGCCGCAAACAAGCGGATTGTGTCAGAAACAATGGACGTGGATGCCAAGGAGCGGCCATTAAATCAAGCTCCAAGGGTCGGGGCGCAAGGGTTGGGGGGCAACGCGCCGGCGATCAGCTCCGGAGAAAGAAGGAAGGCCGCGGAAATTGTCCGGCGAGTGATGGGGAGTGAGGTACCAATACCTCTTGCGCTATGGGAGCTGGCCGCGGTCTCTCCGGTGTTTTTCAAGGAAATGGTCCAGGCGCTGAAGGAGCACGGGGGCGGCAGCATCCCAGCAACAGTGCAGCGCGTGAATGTGGCAACGGAGGAAGAGGAACGGAAGTTGTGCCAATCCAAAGCCGTGTTGGTGCCGCTTTCCTATTTCTCAATGAAGATTGCGGGGAGGAAAGTGTGGGCAATGGTGGACAGCGGGTCAATGGTCAACCTGCTCCCGTCAAAACTGGTGGATGAGTTGGGCCTGGTGCGGAGTTAGTGCGCTATGGGCTTGCGGGCGCTCAATGGGGGGGAATGTTGGGTAGATGGGGTGGTGGAGGAAGAAGAGGTGGAGGTTTCAAAGGTTTGGAAGCCGCTGTTGTTCCTCTTGGTTGAGTGCGGTGACGTGATTTTGGGTTGGCCGTTCATGTTTGGATTCCGGGCCCAAATGACGTTCAACGCGGAGGAAGGGACGGAGGTGCTGACGGTGGAGGATGCGTCCGGGGCAAGGTTTGAGACGACAATCTCTGACCATGGGAAGGGGAAATGGGTGCCATCGGCAGAGTCCAATGGTGGGGACAACTGTGAGGGCCGCCCTGCAGAGGGTTTTCCCTAGTCAACCATGGGTACCGCGCAGGGCAGGCTCCGGCCTTGTGGGGGCGGTTGACTAGGGAGCATCAAAAGGCGGAAGGAAGTGCGCGGAGGGCGCAAGCGGCAGAAGTAAGTCCTCTTCCTCAGTATGCGCCACCGGAAGGTACTGTGTTTCAAAAACCCTACAATAGTGCCACACTTGTGAGCAAAGGCTAGATCCACGGGTTGATTGTTGCCAGGATTTACGACAATGACAGGGGGCGCATAAGGATGGTTAGGTGCAACGCGGGGTGATACAAGCCTGTGGCGCAAACGGTCCGGCCCTGGAACAAGCCCATGCCGCAGGGGCTGAACGGGCCTCTGAGGCCAATCTCCTGGTCTTGGGATCCCTGGGTGATTCCATTGAGGAAGTTTGGGTGGGTAACGCGGTTGGCGCGGATGACAAACAAGCAAATTGAAGCGCTGAATTTTGGGCTGGCAGGGTGGTTGAGTACGGAGGAGAAGGGGAGTTCTAGGCTGCCCAGGGAGGTGGGTCACCCTACGGGGGAGGACACGTTTTTTGGACGGGTCTCCCTTGACGTGGTCCACATAAAGGCAGGGAAGTTTGCGTACCTGCTGGTTGCGCGGGACAATCTGTCAGGTTGGGTCAAGGCTTGTCCTCTGGTGAAGTTGTCGGCGGAGAAGGTTGCTCAGCTCTTGGAGGAGGATTGGTTCGCGCTGTACAGTTTGCTTTGCTTGGTCACTGTTGACAGAGGGGTGGAGTTCCGGGGGCGCTTGATGGCACTGGTCCAGAGTTGCGGAGCTAAGTTTGGGCGGGTCACAGAATACTATCTGGAGGGTGCCGGGATGATTGAACGCCGCCATCAGCCCATTAAGGACTCCCTGGTAAAGAGGTGTGGGGAGGACGGTAAGTGGTGGCAGGAGGCCCTTCCGGCAGTCCTCTTTGCCGACAGGATCTTGGTCAAACGCTTGACAGTCTACTCGCCTTACTAACTTCTCTAAGGACAGCGTCTGGTGCTTCCGGTGGACATTGAGCTCAAAACCTTCTTGGGCATGGACTGGTGGAAGGTGAAGACCCCCGCGGAACTCATGGAAGCGCGATCTGAAAAGCTTCTCCAACGGGACAAGACCCTGGCAAAGGCCGCTGAAAGGTTGCGGAAGACTTGGACGGCCTTGTTCCACTATTGGGACAAGTGCTGCTCCCACCGCCTCTGGGATGCGCTGCGGAAGGGTGACTTGGTTTTGTTGTACAACTGGAACCTGGAATCTCAGTGGGGAAAGCTTTTTGCCAACCAATGGAACGGCCCCTTCTGCGTGGCATCCAAGTTTGAGGGGGGGAGCTACCAGCTCAAGAAATTGGATGGGGCGCCGCTCAAACAGAAGGCCGCAGCTTTGCACGTGAAGCGTTTCTTTGCGCGCGGATCCACCTCCTTTGACAAGACGGCCGGGGATGGAGCCAATACGGGGGACAACCTCGGAATTTCAGGATCAGTGGAAGGGCCAGATCCTTTGTCTGAGGAGGAGCACGCGCCCGACGCGCCACCTTGGAGGAGTGAAAGGCTATGAACCTCTGGGGACAGCCTTCAACTTGGGGGGGGGACGCGAGTAGGGTAAAGGTCTGATTTGGTGAGGGGGTGTCCTAGCCGGTTCACAGCCAGAATAAATAGACACCCCAGAAGGTCCATTCTCCTACTTCTTTTATATTTGATTTGCCTCTTGGATTTTTAGAAGTTTAAGTTAGATGCCCCGGTGAGATGGTTGAAGAAGATAGTATGAAGTCTTTGTAACGTCAAGAGGAACGGATCTAGGGAGTCAAGAGAGGGGCACTCCGGTTCAAAGTAAGACAGAACAGATGATGTTCATTCACTCAAGGTTCAGCTGGCTTAAGTAGACTAAGTACAAAAGAGGCTGACAAGTGGTTGAACAAAGAACTAGAAATGAATAAGAAATATTCAGTACTGGGCCATCAGAGACCGCACAACATGGAGGACTACAGGACTGGTTGCACTCAAGATTCAGGCAAAACTACTAGTAGATCAAAATTCTGACACACCCCCTTGACTGAAGCTTGAGGGAGTTAAAACAAAATAATGAGTTGAAGACTTTTTGACTCTTGCATGTCTATTAAATCCAAAATTACCACCTGGTATGAAGAGATGTTTGAACACTACAATAGGGGCATATTCCATTAGAGAGGAAGGAAATCTTGTGATTTTTGAACTACAATTGAACCTACAATAGAGCCTATTACATCAAAAAGTTATAAAATAATTCCTATTGTAATTTTAGAACCCCGGTTCATACTGAAAAACAACTACTTAAAAGATTTTGCTCACAATAGAGCAGTAACAATAGAGGACTATAGTTGCCTAACAGACAAAACTTGCAACTTGAGGTAGCGCATGACCGACCGACTTTAGATGGTAGCAATCAGACCAATTGAGTGGAAAGACAATTGCACCAGATGGGCAAAGAATGATAACTGAATGACTGGCCAATTGGACAGTTGAGGTGGTGATAGATCAATTGAACAAGCTGAGAATTGAAGAACCGAGCGACTTGAGGCAACAGGAGCAAGATTGGTATTTGAGGAGTTGACCAATTGTTCAAAGTTTTGATTGTTGCAGTGGAATGAATGGCCCGGCCAATAAGAGAGCTGAGATGATTGAACAAAACTAATTGAGGAGAGACGGTCAAGATTGCAACAAACAAATGGCCAAGCGGAGGACTTTGAATGGATTGATTGGTCAATTGGGATCAAATAGCAGGACAAAAGCAATATTAATTGAGGAGTGCTCAAGCAAACAACTGATTGAATGTGGGGAATGGTTTAAAATAGGCAGCAACAAACTTGTTCTTGAGCAATTGACAGCAAATGAAAAGATAAGACTAGTTCAGGCAACCTTAAAACTTGAAATTTCATAGAACCAAGTTGATTGAGATTTGTCGGTTTGGTGAGCTGAGAGGATGGATCAATTGACCAGGCGCGAGTTGGCAAAGGATTGCTTAATTGGTTGCCATCAAAATTTCAGGGTGGTTTAAAGCAAATGGCCAAGGAGGCACAAAGGCGAGCTGGATCCAGAACTTGAAGGTTGAGCGATTAAGTTGGTAAGGCAAAGAACCAATCGGAGTAGCAACTTTGACAGTAGCAAGGCGCAAGGGAGAGGTCCAGATTGCTATTTGATGGGTCAACCAACCAAGCAAGTGATGCAATGGTGATGAGGGCAATAGATTGTGTTAGAGTTTGAGTTTTCATTTATGTGACTTTCACTGGAGTTTAAAGTACTATTGATTGGATTGATTTGATTTATATTATTGTTGTTATTGAAGTATTAAAATAATGGTTAAAATATAACTAGGCTGTGTTCTTAGTAGTGATTGTCAGACTTTCCAAGCATAACATTTCACTTACCATGTCACTTAAACTGCTTATGTTAATTTTGCCTTATTCATTTTGTTCTCAACCACTTGTTGGCCAATCATGTATTTAGTCTATTTAAACCATGGTGCTCTCAAGTGGAATTCAACCATCTGTTCAGCCAACACATCAACCGGAGTGTCCTTTTCCTCCTGAGCTCAGGTCCATTACGCTTGACGTTACAAGCCCCCTTCACTCATTCTTTAATCCTTTCATCTCATTAGAGCTTGAGCTCTTTTTATATTTTACACGGTTAAAAGCCTATGCTCAACCAGAGCCAACGGTCTCTCATTCAACTTGTTTGCCTTCAATAGGCTCATCCGGAAATTGGTCTTTGACTCTTTTGGCAAGGGGGTGAGATGGGGATGAGCCTAGTCATTGACAATCAAGCTCATCCTATCCATTCACTTTGACGCTAGACACACGCTATTGACTTTGACTGAAAAATCTGACAAATACTTTGTTATCTGGATCATCCGCGCCTCAAGATTCCAAGTTATTCATGTTGCTGGAACAAATGGGAGAGACTTCCAATCTTACGTTCCGAAGCTGGTTGAAAGGCCAGGGGTTGATCCGGTTCATGAATTTGATTCGACCAAGAAATTGATTCAATTCTCACCAAAATGACGGGTTCTAGCTCAGCCATGGCAGATAGAGCCAAACTTGGTAAATCGACAAAACAAATGTCAACTCAAAGCTGATGATTATTAGTCCTAGCAGAGAAAAGCCAATGAATCAAATCAAGATCCTAGCTTCCTACCAACCAAATCAAGATCCTACCTTGCTACCAACGCCAACAAAAAAAAGCCACCAGTCTTAATCAATTCCCAACAAGTGTGCGTGATACAACAACAACTAACGAGTGTTTGATCAGTTTTGTTTTTTACTACGTCGATAAGGAACCAAGTATCTAAGATCACCTACCAAAATGGGAAACGGCAAGAGCTTCAAGCGTTGGCAAGTTTGGAATTAATTTTTTGTTGTTCATCCTATTCGGCAAATTCAAATCGGTTGACGGTTGTTGGCTTACTGGATATCTTGGAAGACTTGATTGAGAAGAGATGGACGTACCTCCAACCGCAGCCCAAGGAATCAATTGGGTGACCATGTGGGGGACTCTAAAATCAATCCTCAACACTAGACTGTTGCGTACCCGCTCAGCCTCAACTTCAACAAGCCACAAGATAAAAGATTACTTAATTGTTGTCGATCAATTGGACTCTGAGAACGACACCAGCTATCCTGATATCTTGCTTTCAACTTGTCTTGGGAGGATCGGTCTTACGACCTGATCACCATTGATCTCAAAATGCTTTTGACTCGTCTTGGGAGGATTGGTCTTACGACCTGATCACGGACAATCTTGAAATGCTTTCAACTTGTCTTGGGAGGATCGGTCTTACAACCTGATCACCATCAATCTTGAAATCTTGCTATTAGCTTGTCTTGGGAGAATCGCTCTTGCGAACTTGAACTGATCACCAGCACCCCTGATATTTTACTTTTGACTTGTCTTGGGAGGATTGGTCTCACAACCTGATCACCATTGATCTCAACATCTTGATATCAGCTTGTCCTGGGAGGATTGGTCTGAATTTTGCCAGCTGCTTAATCACTCTACTCAGTCTGTTTCAAGGTCATTAACTTGCCTTTAAAGTTTTTGAACTATCCTGCTCATCCAGCGTTCACAAACTTGACCTGATCACCATCAACCTCAAACTCACGTCAGTTAGTCCTGGGAGGATTGGTCTGTAATTTGCCTGCTGCTTTCACACTTTACCTACACTTTATTTTCTTCATCAATCATCCATCAATTTTCACAATCATTCCAGTACTCAACTCCGAAAATCAACCAACTCAATAAAGTTTATTCTACACAATCAAATCCAACCTTGAACAAATGCAACGCATCTGACAAGTCATTCACTTTTGAACTGAAGAATTTTCCAGCAAATAGTAGAAATTATACTTTGAAGATAGCAGTTGTATTCAAATATGCCCCAGGAAGTTTACAAGTCATTCAGCTCATCTTATTAATCAGTCACTAACCTGTATGTACAATTATTCCAACAGTTAGTAGAAAATTATGTTAATTGAAGAAAAAGAGTTAGATTCCTTTTTAGGACAGTAACTTCCTCCAGTGCAAGTCAAGCGGGTGTGTTAGAGTTTGAGTTTTAATTTATGTTAATTTCACTGGAGTTTAAAGTACTATTGATTGGATTGATTTGATTTATATTATTGTTGTTATTGAAGTATTAAAATAATGGTTAAAATATAACTAGGCTGTGTTCTTAGTAGTGATTGTCAGACTGTCCAAGCATATAATTTCACTTACGATGTCACTTAAACTGCTTATGTTAATTTTGCTTTATTCATTTTGTTCTCAACCACTTGTTGGCCAATCATGTATTTAGTCTATTTAAACCATGGTGCTCTCAAGTGGAATTCAACCATCTGTTCAGCCAACACATCAACCCGAGTGTCCTTTTCCTCCTGAGCTCAGGTCCATTACGCTTGAGGTTACAAGCCCCCTTCACTCATTCTTTAATCCTTTCATCTCATTAGAGCTTGAGCTCTTTTTATATTTTACATATTGAAGTAGAACAAGGCATCCTGATGAAACAACCCAACCAAGTAGTTGACAGAAGAAATGATGTGTTGGGTGATTCAAGGATTACGGCCACAAAGTCGCAAGTGAAGGAGGACAGGGATTAGAAAGGCTCCAAGCAAGCAAATGGCAGTTGATGGATCAAACAAGCAGATAGATAATAGTTGAGAGAGCGCTGTTAATCTAGGAGGGTTGAGATCACATGAAAATACACTCAAAGGCGATTGAGGTAGCCACAAGACAAGCAGGAAACTTAGAAAACTTGAACAGAGAATGTTCTCAGGGGAGCATTTTGGCTTTTAAACGTGTAGAAGTTTAACGTAGATGCCCCGGCGAGATGGTTGAAGAAGATAGTATGAAGTCTTTGTAACGTCAAGAGGAACAGATCTAGGGAGTCAAGAGAGGGGCACTCCGGTTCAAAGTAAGACAGAACAGATGATGTTCATTCACTCAAGGTTCAGCTGGCTTAAGTAGACTAAGTACAAAAGAGGCTGGCAAGTGATTGAACAAAGAACTAGAAATGAAAAAGAAATATTCAGTACTGAGCCATCAGAGACCGCACAACATGGAGGACTACAGGACTGGTTGCACTCAAGATTCTGGAAACACTACTAGTAGATCAAAATTCTGACAGGATTGGTACTGGTTTTGGTTATAATTGATCACAGGGACGCGGGGGCGGCGCTAGCCAGGTCCGTAAACACAAGGAAGAGCCCCGCAGGTTTGGCAATGCAGGATGAGGAGCAGAGGCCCAAAAAAAAAAATTCTTTCCGCTTTGCTTGTGGTTTGGTTTCCTTTTTTTATGGGCTTGGTTCTTTTCTTTGTTTCCTCTTTGCGCGGGACACGTACAGGACAGATCTGATTTGGTAAGGGGGTGTCCTAGCCGTTTCACAGCTGGAACAGCTAGACACCCCGGAATGCTTGTTTTCTCAACTTCTTTCTTTGTCTCTCTTGGATGACTGTGCGCATGCTGGTGTAGGATTGTTGCGTTTGTTGCAGGATTGGGTACAGGGAACTGTGTGGCAGTTTGGCTGGGGCGGTCCAGGTACCTTCCAGAGAACTTTGTTGGCTCAGGACATGGGGGTGGACTTTAATTTCACTCATTATCACTCTTAACACTGCCTTTATTCTTACTCCCACTCTCACTCAGGACGCAGGCGCGGACCTCTTTCTCTCTCACTCTTGCTCTCACTCGCGCAGATTGCTTTCAAGACGCGGATCTCATGCGCAAAGGCTCTCACAAGCCCAGAGGCTACTCAGGATGGCGCGGCAAAAGTCTATTTCTTCGCAAGTAGGCACAGAATAAGATAAAAGATGTAAAAGGAAGAGAGGGGGGGGGGAGCAATCCGTCTACGTTGGACAAGTCCTCATCACCTCCTTCGCGTCCGCGCGAGCCGCCGTGGCTAGGTTCCAGAAGGCGGCCAAGAGTTCCCGTTGGTCGCCGGTTGTGTGGGCGCAAGGGGCCGCCAGGAACCGCCAAAGGAGTCCGTCCGCGTCATCCACCATTGCATTGAACCTTGCAAGCGGAACAGCCGGGAAAAGGGGGATATCCTGAATCTCTGGTGGGCTGGGAGGAGGCAAAACTGGTGAAGAAGGGGCCCCCAGTGGACCATTGGGGGGGCTTGGTCCAGCAGGAGGCAACAATGAGGTGAAAATTGGCAACGCGGGTGGCAGAGGGGTGCCCCAAACGCGGGTGGCAGAGGGGTGCCCCGCGGGGTTGGGGGCCTCTTGTCCAAGTCTGACAAGTAAGGAGGAGCCAGAGTTGGAGGAGGAGCCGGGGCCGGGGCAGGAGCAGGGATTGAAGGAGGAGCCGGGGCAGGAGTAGGAGTTGGGGGAGGAGCCATGGCTGGGGTAGGGACCGGAGGAGGGCCAGCGCGGCGCCAGAGGATTTCATTGAAACACTGTGGTGCCCCATCCTTGACAACCTGGCCAGTGCGGAGACTTTAATTTTTTTTATGAATTTTCCTTATCATCATTCATAGGCATCATTATCAAAAAAAAAAAAAAAAAAAAATATGATCCACTCGCTTGCTTTTTTTTCTTTTTGTTTGTGATTGGCTTCCTTTTCTCTGTCTCTTGTGTCCTTCTACACTCCACGGATCACACCCACTCATCCATCCTCAAAAATCATACACATTGAGCCATTCTGTCTGAGTTCATCCATCATTGTTACCCTCTAGCGCTATTCATAATACCTTTTTTTCTATTGTTAAATATTTTTTTTTGTTCACTCACTTCACTCATTCTATTGTCTCAATCCACTTCCTTGACTTGGATTGGATTCTCTGTCTAGCCTACTTCTAGTTTTTCATCCTTGCCCATTCTCCTCCTACAATCCAATCCAATACTACACACACCTCATCCAGTTTGTTTGCAAGATCTCACTCTTGGCTACCTAATCCATTATCAGCATGTTTCCATCACCATCCCCTAGATTTCCCAAGCATCATCATTGTCATTATTATCACCATCATTATCACCCATCATCACCAATCTCATCCTCTTTGCAGCAACCACATCATCATCAACATCAATCACATCCAGCTCATCCTCATCACCTCCCCCATCATCCTCATCATCAAATTTGGGATCAATTGACTCAAAACCAGGGCTTGAATGGCCAACCGGAACTCAATCCAACGAATCATCGTCATTGACATCCTTCCCATCAACAGTCTCCTCCACCAATCTACTCACTACCGCAATTTGATCCGCGCTCTCATCGCTCACCGGTTACCCGCGCAAGTCTTCTGTCGCCTGCGCGGGTTGGCGATGTGTCCCGCTCCCCTCGAGGATTCTGACCGCGCGGTCATCTGGGGGCCAGCGGTTGCCAAGGGGCGTTGGCCTGTCTGCGCGGCCCGTCACCTCACCCTCACCTGCCTGTGCCTACCGTTGGCACGGGCTGGTGTTTGTTTTCATCCCTGCTCATTCATTTCCTTTTATTATTTCATTCATCCTCAAAAAACAAAAAAAACAAAAATTATTTTTTTCCCACTCTATGTGTAGTATCTCTTGTAAATAGTTTACATGACCCATGGCCCATAAAAGGAGGGTCTCTCCCCAGCCTTTTGTTCATCATCCATGGGAGTGTGTGCTTATGTCCCCCCCATCATTGTGAAATTAGATCCTGGTCTTTATCCTGGGTATATCTCTGATTGCCCCCTGATCCATTTTTGACCCTTAGTCTTTGCCGCTCTGTGGCCTGATCCTTATCACTGACCAATAGCCTTGCTGGTTGAAGAAAATTATGTCTGTTGGAATTTTTGGGTGTGTTATACCACTCCTTGATCCCTTTCTCTGACCATACTGGTCCTGATCCCTGGTCATCTTTCTGGAGCCAATCACGGTTGATTGAAGAGGTCTTATTAAACTTAAGACCTGGAGTTTTATACCTCCCTTTATTTTCTTTGGAGTTGCATTCTGCCGGCCTACTGTTGAGTCCCTTTAGAAGTGTTGAGGTTATCCTTGCTTCAAATCAGTTACTGTCTGCTTTTAGAGCTTCTTAAACATTGTGCTTAGTCTTGTACAGCCACCCTCAGTTATCTGGTACCCTTCAAGCGCTTGATTGTGGAGGGTTGGGAAGGTTCATTGAGAACCTGGAGGTTGGTTGGGTTTGAGTTGATCATCCCAAATCTTCTGCTGACGACCACAGGTATTAGCCTTTGGGCATCATTTACATACAACAGCTTCCGTTCTTTGAGCTCTAAGCAGACTTTAACTTCTTTTGTTCAAGTTTTTCCCTGAATAATCTTGTCTCAGATAATGCTGTTCCATCCTTACCAAAATATTATCATCTTTATCCTCTACTCCTTGATTCCTCATTTACCAGGTTCTGGACCTTGATCTTGGTTACATCTAAATATTTTTGTAACACTCAGGAGGGCAGCCTAAACAGCACCTTTCCCCTCCACAGAACTTCCACAGCCTAGCACCGTTTGGAGTCTTACATTTGGTCCCCCGGGCCAGGATCAAACCAGCAACCTTGAGATTTACAGTCCCAAGAGTGTGGAATCAACTCCAATCCTTTTCTCCTTTTTTCTTCTGTTTTTCTTTTTCTTTTTCTGTGTTTTTGTTATCATCTAGATCCAATCCTTGAAGGAAACTTGTTCCAGAAGTAAGTCCTCCCAATTGTGCACCATCTGGGCAAGATCCTTGTTGTTTTTGTGAAACTCTACTCTTGCCACACTTGTGAGCCACCTTGGAACTCTGCTTGTTTGGATCTCCTAGGAACCCTTCAACATGGAATCTTCTGGATCCTCCCCTTCTGTTTGGACAAAGATGGTCAAAATCAAACTTCAGAAAAAAAACTTAGGCTTCAATGGGACCAATTTTGAATGATTCCTGGACTCCTATGAGATGGCTGCTGAAGTGGATGGTGCCAGTGAACATGATATGGCTTATCAGTTACAATTTTTTATCTCTTCTGACAAAGTTATGGACGTTATCAAATTGTTTGATGGATTTGAAACTCATAACTGGAGGCTCCTGAAGGAGGCAATGTTGGTTTATTGGGGAAAAATAGATTTAGCCAGATTCACTTTGCAAGACTTGGATGCCCTGGTTTCTCAATGGATCTCCAATGGTGGTGTCTCTTCAACTTAAGATTATCAGTCTTTCAGAAAATCTTGGGATCCTATCCAATCTTACCTCATCAGAAACAATCACATTGAACCTGTGGACAAAATTTGAGTCCAATTTTTCCAATCCTTTTCACCAGGAGTCCAGGAAAGAATTAGGGTTGAACTGGTCAAATCTGGATCCATGATCACTACTAGGGATAATCAATTGAAACTTCCTGCTTTTATGGTTTTGAGGGGAGCAGTGGACAAGGTCATGAAAGGTAAAACTGCCCTAAATTTTGAAAAGACCAGAATTGCTGAACAAGTCCATGCTCCCTCCTTCCAAGAATCCAACAAAATCATGAACAAGATGGAAGCAAATTGTAGACCCAAATTGAATCCCCAGGCCAATAAGGAATCTGCTACTATAGATGAGATCACTAAATTACTTCAGGCATTTGAAAATAAAATAGATCAGAAAATATCCTCTTTAGCCACTCCTAAACCTGCTAATTCTGTTCCTAAATCTACTCTAGTCTGTTATTATTGCCATAGGGAAGGCCATGGTACTGGTAGATGTCCTGAACTCCAGAAGGACAAGGAGGAGAAGTTAGTAGAGCAGAAGGGAAATAATGTCTTCCTTCCTAGTAGTTCTTTGATCCCTTCTGATTCATCTTGTACAATCCATCATCTGGTGGCCTCATACCAACCACCAACTCCCAAAAAGGCATCCTTGGTCTCTGTGGATTTTTGATCATCCTGTGGAACTCTGCAACCTTGGTATCCTCCAGCTATCACTTCTTCCAGCTTCTCTGGCACCTATCAATCTGATTCAGCTAGGAAACACCATGAGTAACCAAAACTTCATAAGTCTCCTCCTGTTCCATCCTCAATTCTGCAAAAACACGTTAAACATCAATCTTCATCTGAGCCTCCTTCCTCTGATGTGGAAGACATGGAAGTAGAAAGGGAACCACTTATGGAAAGGTTCCAGGAAAAATCTGATCTTCCCCCTCTTCAACCTGTCCAACCCTCAGATCTCATTCCAGCACCTATTTCATCTGATCTCCCTCCCTCCACCCAGCCCAAAGTTTTATTTGAGAGGGGCATCTCCACGGACTACCCTAATGCTGTGGAAGGAGTATTGAAGAAAATTTCTGATTTTAAAATCCCTGATCTATCTGTTGCTGAACTCCTGTTGATCTCTCCATCTGTGGCTGAAGGGATGAAGAAATGGGTTTCTCGTTGACGTGTGGAGATTGGTCCGGACAAATTAAAGGTCTCCTCTGGTACTCTGATGGAGGATTCTGGTGGAACAGATCCCTCTTCAGATGCCAACCTGTATTCCTGTCCTCTTGGCTTTCTCCCATGTTATCTTGGTGATTCTGTTTAGATATGATCTATGCTTTCATGCAGGCTTCAGGACCTCAGTCCCTGCATTCTTGTAGTTGGTTACTCATTCATCATATGTCCTCACAAAGTGAAATTGTAATTGACCTCTACAAGCATATCTTGATCACCGGGAAGCAAGCGTCCTTAGTATAGTTGGTAGTACACTTGCCATGCACATGAGAGACCTGGGTTCAATTCCAAGAGGACACATGTTATTTTCACATTCTTACAGGTTATGAGCCCAGCGCTACCCAAGCGCCCATCATGAGTGTGATCTTAGCATGTTGCCTTGCTTCCTTCACCCTACATTCAGCACGGGGGTGTGTTGAGATATGATCTATGCTTTCATGCAGTCTTCAGGACCCCAGTTCCTGCATGCTTGTAGTTGGTTACTCATTCATCATATGTCCTCACAAAGTGACATTGTCATTGACCTCTACAAGCATATCTTGATCACTGGGAAGCAAGCGTCCTTAGTATAGTTGGTAGTACACTTGCCATGCACATGAGAGACCTGGGTTCAATTCCCAGAGGACACATGTTATTTTCACATTCTTACAGTCTCTCATGTGCATGGCAAGTGTACTACCAACTATACTAAGGACGCTTGCTTCCCATCAATCAAGATATGCTTGTAGAGGTCAATGACAATGTCACTTTGTGAGGACATATGATGAATGAGTAACCAACTACAAGCATGCAGGGACTGAGGTCCTGAAGACTGCATGAAAGCATAGATCATATCTCAACAGATTCAACTAAAACAGTTTCTCTCCTTGTGGATTTGGGTTCTCAGCTCAACTTGATTTTGGACTCCATGGCCTGCAAGCTTAAACTTAGCCCAAGGGTCAGTTCCAATTCTGCTTTGTATGGAATAGGGAACCAGTCCTGTGAGCTGTTTGGTATTGCTGAGGATATCCCTGTTTGAATTGGTCAAAATATTGTTGGCACCTGTCACTTCTGGATCACTCGTCTGGATGGTCCCATGATCTTGGGAAGGCCTTTCTTAATGGACTTTGTGCTACCCTGATGTTTTCTGATCAAGTTGGGGAGAGAATTCTCCTCCCTGATGCTGATGGCAGAAAGATTGAAGTTCCTCTTTGTTCTCTGGATTCTGGTTGTTGGGAAAGAGACTTCCCTGGTCATCCTCCCAAATCTTTCCTGAAGGGAAAGCAGAAAGAAAACTCTCATTCCTCTCATCCTCATTTTTTAGCAGAATAGTTGGCCCTACTGATAGTTGTAGTTCTTCTCAGCCTCATACTTCAACTCATGGACCAACTCCCACCTCAGAGGCATATCTTTCTTTTTCCTTATCATTTCCTTCTCATCCAAATAAGATCAAAAATAAAACACATGAAAAATCCAAAAAATGCAAAAATATTTCTTCTCTGTCTTGATCTGTTGTATCTTCTTTTCCTTTTTCTTTTCAGCCTGATCAATCATCCTCTATTCCTATCTCAAATCTCCGCAATGAGTCTAAACTAGATCTCTATCTTGATTCCTTTCTTGGTGGCTTTGGTATGAAGGAGTATGGTCTTAGGTGGAGGCAATTTGGGGTAGAAGTAAGTCCTCCCAATTGTGCACCACCAGGGGCTTCTACTACTGTCATTTTCAAAACTCTACCCTGTGCCACACATGTGAGAAATGTGTTATCTTTTGGATCCTCTTTTATGGAGAAGGCACCTTTCAAGGATGCAGCAGAACATCAAACTTGGAAGATGTTGGAACATGGTCTCAGTTTTCATAGTCAGGTCTCACTGGTCAATTCTTGGAGGAAGCAAGGATTCCTCTCCTTTGCCACTAAGTAAAAACCATTTGCAAAGAAGGTCCAGCCAGTCAACCAACCAATGCCTCCCAACCTCAATCCTCCCCTTATGCTTCCTCCTCTATCCCGCGATCCTTACTGTGGTCTATCCCAATCCCTCACTGGTCCATTCATTCCCTCTGGTTGGGTCACTGAAGAACGTCTGAAAGTGGTCAACTTTGGTCCAGATTGATGGCTTCTTCCTGATGAGTTAAATTTAATCAAAAATGTCCTGGCTCTTAGGGAAAAATCCATTGATTTCTGTGAAGGAGAGAGAGGTCTCTTGAAAGAGTCCTATGGCCTACCCTATATCATCCCTGTAGTACAACATGATCCCTGGCAAAAGAAAAAGATCCTGATCCCTGAAGCTAAAGTTGAAAAATTCATCAAGTTGGTCCGCAAACAAGTCCAAACCGGTTTATACAAACAATTGACTTCTAGCTATTCCAGTCCTGTTTTCTGTGTCCTGAAAATTAATGGTAAAATAAGAATAGTTCATGATCTCCAGCCTCTAAATAAGGTTACTATTAAAGACTCTGGTATCCCTCCTGCTACTGAAGAATTTGTTGAATCCTTCTCTGGGAGAGCTTGCTATGGTCTAGGTGACATTATGGGTGGCTATGACAAACAATCCTTGAATCCTATTTCTTGTCCCCTCAATACTTTGGATACTCCCCTTGGTTGTTTCCAACTGACTCGGTTTCCTCAAGGTGCCACCAACTTGGTTGCAGTCCATCAGGCTCAGATGATGTGGATCCTCCAGGACAAAATCCCAGATCATGCGGGTATCTTTATTGATGATGGTGGGATTAAAGGTCCAGTTTCTGACTATGATAATGAGCTCTTACCTTGGCACTCAGGAATCCAATGATTTATCTGGGAGTATGCTACTATCTTGGAAAGAATTTTGTTTCAAATCGAGGAATCTGGCCTTACTGTCTCTGGATCAAAACTTGCCGCCTGTGTCCCTGCCTTGGAAATTGTTGGTTATATAGTCTGCAAGGAAGGAAGAAGGATGGAACCCTCCAAATTCAACAAAATCATCTCCTGGCCTACTCCAATAAATCCAACGGAAGTTAGAGGTTTCCTAGGTGTTGTAACTTATGTCAGGATCTTCATTCCCTCTCTATCCAAAATCTGTGCACCCTTGCATTGTCTAACCAGAAAGAAAGCTGAATGGATTTGGACCCAAGATTGAAAACAATCATTTCAGTTGCTCAAAACTATTGTTGGCAATGACATAGTTTTGAAAAAGATCTCTTATGGGCCTGGGGCTGGAAAAATGAAATTGGCAGTGGACTCTAGTTATCAATCTGTTGGGGCTTCCCTTACTCAGGAAGATGAAAATGGTTTGGATTGTCCTGCTCTGTATGAATCTATTCTTTTCTCAGATGTGGAATCCAGGTACTCCCAGCCAAAACTGGAACTTTGCGGTGTGGCCCAAATGTTGAAGAAGCTCCAGAATGTCCTTTGGGGTCCACACTTCAATTTACAAGTTGATGCACAATCCATTATTGAAATGATCAATGCCCCCAGCCTTCCAAATGCTCCAATGAATCTTTGGGTGGCTATCATCTAGTTTTTCTCTTTTGATATTGTTCACAGGCCTGGAAAATCTTTCACCATGCCTGATGGTTTATCTCAACGCCCTCTTGGAGATGAAAAATCAGATCTTGGAGTAGATTTTGACGAGGAGGAGCTATTAATTTTCCCTGTCTTCACCTTTTACTCCCAAGATTATTCTGGCTTCCAACAAGGGTTCTGGCTAAAATTAGAGCAGTACCTTTCCACCCTCCAAAGGCCTCCTGATATCTCTGCTAAAGATTTTTGATCTCTCAAGAGGAAGTCCTCCAACTTCTTTATTCAAGGCACTAGGCTTATGAAAAGAGGGAATCCTTGTGCCCTTATTGTGCTCAATATCCCTTCTAAACAAGATTCAATCCTGGAAAGTCTCCATGAAGGCCTTGGTCATTGTGGGGAAACTGAAACCTATTGACAAATATCCAAAGGATTTTGGTGGCCATCTCTGAAGAAATCAGTCTCTCAATGGTGCAAGAGTTGTGAAGTGTGCCAGAAAGGTGATCTTAGGCGCCCGGCCAAAATTCTTTACCCCACTGGAGAGTCAACTGTCTTTGGGAGGATTGCTATGGATGTGGTTCACATTAAGGCTGGTGGAGCTAAGTACCTCATTGTGGCTAGAGATGATTTTTCTGGATGGGTCGAAGCAAAGTTTCTTAAGAACCTCAGCTCTGAATCAGTAGCAGATTTCCTTTATGAGACTTGGACAATGCGTTATGGCTTGGCACAATCTTATTTGAATGATGGGGGCTCCAAGTTTGGTGGTAAACTGGCTGATATGATCCGATTGCTTCCTGGTCAACATAGGGTGACCACTCATTATCATCCAGAAGGCAAAGGCATGGTGGAAAGAGGCCATGCTTCTTTGAAGGCTGCTTTTGTCAAACTGGCTGGTGAAAGTGGCAAGAATTGTTGCAAATTCCTCCCCCTGGTCATATTCTCTGATCTCATTTCAGCTAAACTAACCACTGGCTACTCACCTTACAAAATCATTTTTGGTCAAAGGGCTGTCCTTTCTCTGGATCTGGAAATGGAATCTTTCTTAGGTATTTCTTGGGAAAAGGTTTCTTCCACCACTGATCTATTAGTTGCTAGATCCAAGCAGCTGGAAAGGAGTGTAGATGTCCGTAGTTAAGCTTATCAGAAGATGATGGAGTCTAGGGAAAAATCAGTTCAGTATTGGGAAGACAAGCATTCAAAGCAAATAAGGGATCCCTTGAACCCTGGGGATCTAGTCTTAGCTTATAATTGTTCCTTGGAAACTCAGTGAGGAAAGCTTTTCTCTAACTGCTGGAATGGTCCTTACCGAGTGGCTGGAAAGTTAGAGGTGGATAATATGTTTTGGAGGAACTGGATGGTACTCAGATGGCCAGAAGGTTCTCTGCTGATCAGGTCAAGAAATTTAATTCTTGTGGAGGCAACTTGTTCCAAAAGTAAGTCCTCCCAATTGTGCACCACCAGGGTCATCTGCTGCGTTTTGTTGTGAAAATCTACTTCATGCCATGCATGTGAGCATCTGGGAAGCCTCCTCCATTTTATCTCAGCCTCTTCTAGGATTTTCCTTTGGATGGATAGACATATTCTTTTTAAATCACTCTCAAGATCAAAATGGCCATTCCTTGGTTTCAATCATCTTTCTTTCCTTTCTCTTTTTATGGCATCAAACTCGGGAGCAGACTAGGGACAGTCTGTAAGTTGGGAAAAGATGTGGTTGTAAGGAAAATAAGGATGATTCTTTATTGCAGCACTGCTCAAATGTAGTAATGATAAAGATAACTGAACGTTGAGAGGAATAGAAAGCAATGAGCAACCTGAAAATAGAAAACATGTAAGTATAACTATCAGTAGTTACCAAAGTATCTCCAGACCTAGGTGACCAGCAGTATCAGAACCTCAATATGGAGTTTTGGGCAAATGCAAACTAGGACCTTAGTGAGTGCACGTTGAAGGACAAGACGTGAGTTGAGATCTTGAGCGTGGGCAAAAGATAAAAAGGTAGGACAGATCATAAAAGGAAAGAGGAAAGAGACAATGGGGAGAGAATAGGAAGACATAAAGGAACTGAGATGGGCAGTACCTCCTCCTGAGTCGCTTCTGGCTTCTCCTGAGATTCAAGAGTCCTGCTGGGAAGGATAGGCGATGTGGCAACGTTGGTGACAGGAGAGGTTGAGCGATGGAGAGGATGGACTGGGAAAGAGAGTGATACGGGCAAGGGAGACAACTGGGCAGAAGGCGAGAAGAGACGGATTCCCTGAATGTGAGTCTCCGCGCCAAGGACGGGAGGTCCACTCGACACGCAAGTGCGGTGCGGACAGTTAGGTCTTGAGCGCGTGGAGGATGTTCCGCGGTTGCTGCGTACGGGAACCGCAATGTATGCACCGTGGGTGTCTGGGGAATTGCTCAACGGTTGATGTCAAAGCCTTTATACAGTAGTGGTGCCCCATCCTAGAAACCCTGGCCAGTGCAGAGACTTTATTTTTTTATGACTTTTCCTTATCATCATTCATAGGCATCATTATCAAAAAAAAAAAAAAAAAAAAAAAAAAAATTCGATCCACTCGCTTGCTTTTTTTTCTTTTTGTTTGTGATTGGATTCCTTTTCTCTGTCTCTTGTGTCCTTCTACACTCAATGGATCACACCCACTCATCCATCCTCAACAATCATACACATTGAGCCATTCTGTTTGAGTTCATCCATCATTGTTACCCTCTAGCGCTATTCATAATACCTTTTTTTCTATTGTTAAATATTTTTTTTTGTTCACTCACTTCACTCATTCTATCTGTTAAAATACGTACGCACTTACGCGGGTGCTACGTATAAGTGTAATCCAAATGGGATGCACAAATGGGCCTCTGAGGCCCATTGGACACACACACGGACCATACGGGCCCATGTGGATGTTACAGAGTTGGGGAAACTGGCCTCAAAACACGTGAAATAGACCCATTGGTACACGGGCCCTAACGGGCCCGATGGGGTATATGGGCAAATACGGCCAGATGGGCTTGTATGGGCATAATTGGGCCCAAGGTTTATTTTGGACATACTTGGCCAGACGGGCTGGCCCGCAAAAGTAGTCTTTTCTCACAATTCGGGCTTGGGGCGGCCCATTAGGGTTGCCGCCTGTGTCGCGGCCCGCTCGGGGCTGCTGCTCGCGTCGCGGCCCGTTTGGGGCCGCCTGTGTTCCTCGGCACGGCCCACGCGGGGCCCGACGGCCCGCGCAGGGCTGTTGCGCGGCCGAGGGATCCCGCGCGGTGCAATGCCGCGCGGGCCCGGCTGGTCGCGACCGGCGACCAGCGCCGCGGAGCCGGGGCTTGCGGCCCCGGCTCGCTCCCCCTCCCCTCGCTCGCCGTCGCGAGGGGGAGGGGGCAGGCTGGCTGGGTTGAACCAGCCAGCGACCGGCCGCAACAAGGCGGTCGGTCAGGGCAGGGGGGACCTGACCACCCCCTTGCCCCAGGAGGTGGCGGCGCCGGCCGCATGGTATGCGACCGGCAGGTGGGGGGGGATTTCATCACCCCCCCGCCATCGTAGCGAACTAAGCGCGAAGGGGCGCTCTCCCCCCCCCTTTACCGAGGGGGAGGAGCGATGGGCCTGGGGGGACCTGACCACCTCCCAGGCCAACTTTCTGTGACGACGCCCTGGGGGGTATCGACCCCCAGGGCCCCTGGTGAGGGGATTTGACCGCCCCCACCAGGGATTTGTAAGAGATAGAGGGGGGGACAGCATGTCCGCTGGTCACACGCCCCCATGTGAGGTTGAAACCGGACCCAGGTGAGCCCTGGGTCCCACCTGGCCCATTTCAGGGGCCAGGGGCTGGATGCATGAGGCAACCAGCCCGTAACAGGGGTAATGATGCCATCAGGGCCGGTTGTAATAGACAACCAACTAAGGGACTGAACAGCAATGGGCTGGTTCAGCCCTGTAACGGTGGAAACACAAGAATGGACCGGAATAGTCTGGTTGTAAGGGTTCAGGGACTAATGCCATGTGGGCTGATGCAGTCCAAACCAAGTAACAAGGCCTGTAGAGCCTGTAGAGCTCTTTTGGGGCGGAAAATTTGCCCTTTGGCTTGTTGTATCATGGGCTCACAAGAGGCCAATCTTTTGTACTTAAGGAGCTCTTCTCCCTGCTGTTTTCCATCATTCATTCATCATCCAATCGAATTCATCCAACATATTGCCCCATTGTGAGAGCCCCATTAGCCATTATTGACACACAGTGTCCAGCATTTCTTTTGCTTTAAATACTGCTCATTTGCCTAAGCTAATTGCTGGCCATAATTATAACACATTATCAGTACCAACATCATCATTACTTCCAAGCCATCTAGACCTTTGTACCTTACTTTGGAGAACCTCAAAGACCTCAAGTTTTCCAAGAAGATGTCCTATATCCCTGATGTTAGCTCTACCAAAATAGTTCTGAATAGTCAGAACTATAATGCTTGGGCTGTCCTTATGGATAGTGAGCTGGATAACATCTGCTGTGGGGAAATTATGGATGCAGATGACACTCTGATCAGTTCAGAAGTGGAGAAGAAGTCTTACCATCTGATCATTAGGCATCTTGATGAGAATCATGTGACATGGGTTGCTGATACTCTTAGGGAAGATGAGAGGAGGAGGGGCAGCATCTTTTGGAAGCTGCTTAAGTCCAAGTATGCTGGTGATTCTGTTCACCAGAAGGGTATAGCCTTTAATAAACTGTTCAAGTTACAATATTCGAATTGTAAACAGTTTGTGGCAGAGGCTAGGTCTAGTATAGCCAAGTTCAAGTCATCTGGACTTAACATGGATCCAGAGTGTTTGTCACTCTTAATCCTTCAAAAGCTGCCAAAAGAGTTTGATTCCTTCGTCAGAATCATTTCTCAATTGGATCCTCTTCCTGGGGAGGAGGATGTGCTTAAAAGGATTGAAAAGGATGACCTTCAATTCAAGATGAAGGGGGGTTCTGGAACAGCCCTAGTTGGAAAGACTGGAAAATCTCGCAAGAAGGCTAAAAAGGATTTGTCCAAGGTCTTATGTTACAATTTTCAGAATAAGGGTCACTATGCTAAGGACTGCAAGGAGGCCAAGAAAAGGAAAAAGTCCGAAGGGAATGACAAGGAGGTCAATCTCACAACTGAAAACGTTGCAATGGTGGCGTTGGATGCTCCAATTGAAGAGGCTGTTGTGGAAGAAGGTCCCAACAAGAAGGCCAAAATTGATGAGGATCAAGAAATGGACTTGATTGATTATGAAGTGAGTAATCTTAACCTCAAAGATAAGAACTTATCAGTGACTGATAAAGCTTCTTTCCTACTAGGAGGATTGAAGGAGGATGTTCTTGTTTTGATTGATTCTGGTTGTACAGATCACATGTTTTTTGAACCAAATTTATTTTCAAATCTTAGTGATTATGATGGGGTTGTAAATATTGGTCAGAAAGGCAGAACAATTCAGATTAAAGGAATTGGAAAAGTTATTCTTGCAAATCAACTGGGTTTCCAAATTACTTTTGATAAAGTGTTCTATGTACCAGAGTTGCCTTACAACCTTGTGTCTCTTGGGGTGTTATGGAAAAAAGGTTTCCAAATTCGTTATCTTAAAGGAGATAGGTTTGTTATTGATATGAATGGGAGAACTGTTCTTAGTGGACAAGTTCGGAATAAGCTTCTGTGTGCAAGCTTGTTCAAATTCTCAGCTCTGAGCACTGTTTCTCACAATAGAAGTGGCCATAAGGTAAAGGACAGCAACTGTGAGAGTTGTACCTTGGGGGCTAAGACTAGAAATGTGTTCTCTAAGAGTAGAGATCACACAGATGTTCCTAGAGAGGAATTTTCCATTGATTTGGCAGGGCCATTCACTCCAGAGTCCCTTGGTGGGGCAAGATACTTCATCAATTTAGTTGATACTGCAACTAATTATGTTTGGGTTAAACCAATTCGATCTAAGGATCAGACCACAGAGGAGGTTTCTGTAATCTTCAAAGTCTGGAAACAGAATGGTCTGATGAAGGAGATCAAGAGGGTTATTACCAATGGAGGGGGTGAATTTGTGAGTAAAGATTTTGGGAGGCTGTTGAAAGATTATGGTATCATTCATATAGTCACTACTGCAAGTACTCCACAAAATAATGGAATAGTTGAGAGAATGAATAGGACTTTACTGGACAAAGTCAGAACTATTATGTCTCAATCTGGTCTGCCAAAGTTCTTATGGGCTGAGTTGATGTGCACGGTGTGTCTGTTGCACAACATTGTAAGTGTTAATGGGAAGTGCCCCCATTATCAGTTTTGGAAGTTGTACCCCAAAACATCACACCTAAGAACAATTGGTTGCTTGGTGTATTATAGTGTCCACCATAATGAAATGGTCGGAAAATTAGACCCTAGAGCCAGAACAGGGGCACTTGTAGGCTATGATTTAATAATTAAATCTTATAGGATCAATTGTCCAGGGACAAGAAAGGTTATCCGTAGCAGGGATGTAAAATTCGACAAAAGTACCTTTCCACTCAAAAGGAGTGAAGATGTCGTTGTGATTAAGCCACAACAAGAAATAGAATTAGCACCTATTTCACCAGCAAAAGCTGTGGAACATGTGGTTCCAGAAGATGAAGAGGTGGCAGACGTGCCACAAGAGGGTTCAGTACCCGCTCCAGGTGATTCTGTGGAATCAGAACCTGATGAGCCTCCACCTCCGGTTAGAACGAGTGGTAGGGTTAGAGTACCGGTTGACAGGTACGGGGAGTGGAGATCCCATTATGCTGCCGCAGGATATGAGGAAGATACATTTCAGGAACAGTGTATGCTCAATGAAGTCCTGGAGTTGAGTTCAGAAATGGGTAACAGGGTTAACCCAAATAGCTTTGGCCAAGCTATGAATTCTGATGAGAGAGCCAACTGGAAGAGTGCTATTTTTGAGGAATTTGATTCTCTAGAGAATAATAGTGTCTTTGAAGTGGTTAAGCGGGATTCTGTTCCAAAAGGAAAGACCATTGTGGGGTCTCGATTGGTTTTAAACAAGAAGTTTGACACAAATGGAGTTTTGAAAAGGTTCAAGGCTAGATGTGTTGCACAGGGCTTCAAGCAGAGAGAGGGTATTGATTACCAAGAAACTTTCTCACCAACTGGAAGGCTGTCCACCTTCAGGTACATCATTGCTCTGGCAGTGGAGTTGGGTGAAGAAATCAGACAAGCTGATTTTGTAACAGCATACTTGAATGCAAAACTTGGAGAGGAGGAGACTGTTTATATGTTGATTCCTGATGGTTTTCGTGAATGGTTAGTAGAGACTAAACCAGAAACCATGAAGAAAATCTGTGTTAGAACTTTTCTTTGGGCAGATAAAGGGGAATATGTCCTCAAGCTGTGTAGATCCCTGTATGGATTGAAGCAAGCAGCTAGGTCATGGTATAACACCATGAGTGAGAAACTGATAGAGATTGGTTTTAAGACGTCTGAGGCCAATCCTTGCCTTTTTGTGAGAAAGGATGCAATTTTGTTTGTATGGGTCAATGACATTATAATTATTGGTGATGGTAAAGAGAGAGTCATGGAGACACTCAAAAAGGAGTTCAAGATAAAAGATCTTGGTCTGGCACAACAGGTGCTAGGAATGAAAGTTAGTAAGGGCAAGAATGGTATTAAGTTAGACCAAAGCCATTACGTTGAAGCTCTTCTTAAGCAGTATGGCTTAGAGGATGCAAAGGAGTTTGGTACTCCCATGCAGTCAAACATTCGTTTAGAGAAGTCTACAGATGAGGAGTATCTGGAGTTTGTTCAATCAGGGAATGACTACAGGTCAGCTGTTGGATTGCTTAATTATTTGGGGCAGTGTACAAGGCCCGATATTGCGTTTGCAATTGGGGTCTTGTCGCAACACTTAGAGAAGCCAAGCATGAGGCATTGGTCAGCGTTTAAGAGAGTTATGAGGTATCTTAAAGGAACACACAGTCTGGGACTGTTGTTTACAAAGTCAGCAAACTTTGATTTGGTTGGTTATTCCGATGCAAGTTGGGCAGATGGTAACACTAGGGAATCAACAAGTGGTTTTGTATTCTTTTTAGGTAAGAATCTGGTGTCATGGATGTCCAAGAAGGTGTCGGCAATAAGTCTTTCATCAACAGAGGCTGAGTATAGAGCTTACTTAGCAGCTTCACAGGAAGCAAAATGGTTGAGAAAAGTCTTAGAGGATACACATAAACCACAAGGGTTTGCGTTGTTGTATTCCGATAACCAGAGTGCCATTGCGTTGGCACAAAACCAAGTGTTCCATTCAAGAACAAAACATATTGATGTTCACTATAACTATATTCGCGACGCAGTTAACTGCAATGAGATTGTGTTGAGGTACATGCCCACTGGAGCAATGATTGCAGATATCTTGACTAAGGCATTAGACAGAAACAAGCATCAAGGCTTTGTGACTAATATGCGGATGTCACCCCTTTTGGATTAAGGGGGTGTGTTAAAATACGTACGCACTTACGCGGGTGCTACGTATAAGTGTAATCCAAATGGGATGCACAAATGGGCCTCTGAGGCCCATTGGACACACACACGGACCATACGGGCCCATGTGGATGTTACAGAGTTGGGGAAACTGGCCTCAAAACGTGTGAAATAGACCCATTGGTACACGGGCCCTAACGGTCCCAATGGGGTATATGGGCAAATACGGCCAGATGGGCTTGTATGGGCATAATTGGGCCCAAGGTTTATTTTGGACATACTTGGCCAGACGGGCTGGCCCGCAAAAGTAGTCTTTTCTCACAATTCGGGCTTGGGGCGGCCCATTAGGGTTGCCGCCTGTGTCGCGGCCCGCTCGGGGCCGCTGCTCGCGTCGCGGCCCGTTCGGGGCCGCCTGTGTTCCTCGGCACGGCCCACGCGGGGCTGTTGCGCGGCCGAGGGATCCCGCGCGGTGCGATGCCGCGCGGGCCCGGCTGGTCGCGACCGGCGACCAGCGCCGCGGAGCCGGGGCTCGCGGCCCCGGCTCGCTCCCCCTCCCCTCGCTCGCCGTCGCGAGGGGGAGGGGGCAGGCTGGCTGGGTTGAACCAGCCAGCGACCGGCCGCAACAAGGCGGTCGGTCAGGGCAGGGGGGACCTGACCACCCCCTTGCCCCAGGAGGTGGCGGCGCCGGCCGCATGGTATGCGACCGGCAGGTGGGGGGGGATTTCATCACCCCCCCGCCATCGTAGCGAACTAAGCGCGAAGGGGCGCTCTCCCCCCCCCTTTACCGAGGGGGAGGAGCGATGGGCCTGGGGGGACCTGACCACCTCCCAGGCCAACTTTCTGTGACGACGCCCTGGGGGGTATCGACCCCCAGGGCCCCTGGTGAGGGGATTTGACCGCCCCCACCAGGGATTTGTAAGAGATAGAGGGGGGGACAGCATGTCCGCTGGTCACACCCCCCCATGTGAGGTTGAAACCGGACCCAGGTGAGCCCTGGGTCCCACCTGGCCCATTTCAGGGGCCAGGGGCTGGATGCATGAGGCAACCAGCCCGTAACAGGGGTAATGATGCCATCAGGGCCGGTTGTAATAGACAACCAACTAAGGGACTGAACAGCAATGGGCTGGTTCAGCCCTGTAACGGTGTATACACAAGAATGGACCGGAATAGTCTGGTTGTAAGGGTTCAGGGACTAATGCCATGTGGGCTGATGCAGTCCAAACCAAGTAACAAGGCCTGTAGAGCCTGTAGAGCTCTTTTGGGGCGGAAAATTTGCCCTTTGGCTTGTTGTATCATGGGCTCACAAGAGGCCAATCTTTTGTACTTAAGGAGCTCTTCTCCCTGCTGTTTTCCATCATTCATTCATCATCCAATCAAATTCATCCAACATATTGCCCCATTGTGAGAGCCCCATTAGCCATTATTGACACACAGTGTCCAGCATTTCTTTTGCTTTAAATACTGCTCATTTGCCTAAGCTAATTGCTGGCCATAATTATAACACTATCGTCTCAATCCACTTCCTTGACTTGGATTGGATTCTCTGTCTAGCCTACTTCTAGTTTTTCATCCTTTCCCATTCTCCTCCTACAATCCAATCCAATACTACACACACCTCATCCAGTTTGTTTGCAAGATCTCACTCTTGGCTACCTAATCCATTATCAGCATGTTTCCATCACCATCCCCTAGATTTCCCAAGCATCATCATTGTCATTATTATCACCATCATTATCACCCATCATCACCAATCTCATCCTCTTTGCAGCAACCACATCATCATCAACATCAATCACATCCAGCTCATCCTCATCACCTCCCCCATCATCCTCATCATCAAATTTGGGATCAATTGACTCAAAACCAGGGCTTGAATGGCCAACCGGAACTCAATCCAACCAATCATCCTCATCAACATCCTTCCCATCAACAGTCTCCTCCACCAATCTACTCACTACCGCAATCCAATCCGCGCTCTCATTGCTCACTGAATTCCCACGCCAGTCATTTTTTGCCTGCGCGGGTTGGCAATGTGTCTGGCGCCCCTCAAGGATTCTGACTGCCTGGTCATCTGCAGGCCAGCGGTTGCCAAGGGGCGTCGGCCTGTCTGCGCAGCCCGTCACCTCACCCTCAGCTGCCTGTGCCCACCGTTGGAAGGGGCTGGTGTTTGTTTTCATCCCCGCTCATTCATTTCCTTTTATTAGGGGGTATCAAAGTTAACCAAACCCGCCATTTTTTAATGGCGGGTTTCAACCCAAATACGCCATTTCAAACCCGCCATTAAAAATCAAAAAAACCCACTTATTTCAGATCAGACGTGTCAAAGTTAACCTGAAATAAGTGGGTTTTTTCAAATAAAGTATTTAATTGCTTCCACCACCTGTCCGCAACATACACCCCTGTCTTCCCACCTCCTTCTACCTCCGACCTCATTGGAAAATGTTTTACCCCCACCCTCATCATAAAATTGATTGACCACTCTCATCACTTTATCGCTCTCATCACTTGATCACTCTCATCCACTTCATCGCTCTCAAAACTTCATCACTCTCATCACTTAACCGCTCTCATCACTTGATCACTCTCATCCACTTTATTGCTCTCAAAACTTCACCACTCTCATCACTTTATTGCTCTAATCACTTGCGTAGCCCAAACTCTTTTAAATGGCCCCTCAGCGAACCTTCCCCCACAAGTCCAACACACCCAAGAGAACATCGCCAAGGAACTCCAAAACAAAAAATCCTCCCCCATCAGCTTCCAAGGGCTCAAGTCAGCTCAAAAGAGCTGATCACATCATCCTGTTAAACTGGCTGAAAATTCCCTCCAACTACAATGCCTGCTTTGGATCCGACAACAAAACACGTGTTGGCCAACCTCAATCCTCTAAGGTCAATGGTTATCTCCTGATTGCCAATGAACTCAAGAACAAAACAAAAGGTAGGCTGGATCTGTCATCCAAACAGATGAGGGAGAAGTTCAAAAACTATCAAGCCAAGTACAATAAGGCCCACTCCATGTCTATCTCCACTGGCTTTGGTATCACTGACTTGGACAAAGCCAAAGGAATCAACTCGGTGGTTGATAATTTGGACTCCATTTGTACTTTTTATATTCAAATGGATGAAATCTTTGGAAAGAAGGCCAACATCACCCCCTAGCTGCTTTTGATGCCCAACAATCCAATTCCGTTGATGCCAAGGACTTGGCTGGGGATGCTCAGCCTACCAACGGGGACCTTGATGAAACCTTGGCCTTGGAGTGGCCCCCATCTGATGACGAGGAGGATATTCAAACACAATCGGCTCCAATCACTTCTAATTTGGTATTGATTGATCAGTCAATCCCAACCTTGGACCCCTCACTTCCTTCTTTTGATTGCTCTCTTCCTGGGGCAGAACAACTGGAGAACTTGCCCAATGAGGAGGATGTTATTCCTGGATCACCATTTCCATCAACATCTGCTCAAGTAAGGAACTAAATTGTTTTCGATTCTGTCTGGTTGCTCCGGACTGATTTGCATTGTAAAAAAACAGGCTCATCCATTTTTGATTGGCCCAAAACTCAAGCCAATGGGTCCTCCCACATCGCCTTCAAATACTAGTAAGGACTTTCATACTCAAACCTCCTCTGCCAAGGGTAAGCAAAAGGCCTCCAATTCCATCAATGTCAACCCCAAAAGTCATCAAAAGAGGAGAAACACTTCCAGTTTTTTGGGCTTTGAAGAAATAATGGAGAAGCAAGATTCATGTAAGTTGATTGATTCTATATCCTTGCTTTCAAAATCATGCTCATTTCCATTCCCCTCCAAAAAACAGTGAAATCAGAAATTGAATCAGATAAACTTCAGTTTGAAAAGCAAAAGTGGGATCGCCAACTGGCCATGGATGGTCAAAAGTAGCAAGCCAAGACCTTGGCTAATCAACAAAAATTGGATGCTGAGTGGAGGTTGAAACAAGCTGAGCTAGAGTTTCAAAAAGAGGAAAAGGAGAAGGATCGGCAGCAAGTGCAACTGGAAAAGGAGAGGGAACAACGGCAAAACAAAAAAAAGGATATGGTATCAGTAGCTTTGGCTTGCATTGGCAGTGGTAGATTGGGAGAAGAAATACAGCAGATTACTCAAATGCTGGGCTTGTAAATATATTTGAATGGATGAAAGAAAAACAAATTATTTTTTACTTCAACATTATTTGAGAGCATTCTTAACCCCACCAATATACAAATCTTTTTTTTTTATTGATATTTTTTTCTCTAGAGTAAATTTGGCCGTTTTTCATGGCCCTACAAGTGCTCTGAGTTTTTTTATTAATTTGGAGTGACATGGCAATTCTGGTATGTTTTGCTGTGTCCACAGCTGGAAAGGTACAGTGCTTGTACTTGTTAGCCGCCCAAACCATTTTGACTATAACTTTTTTCTTGAAATCAAGCTTGCAACTAAAGCACTTTGGCCCAGTTGTTTTAGCCTGATGTGGGAAAGGAGACAATTGTTTTCTCAAGTCAGTGCCACTGTGGGTTAAATCAAACCAGACCCTGTCACACAATGGTCTTGAACATCATACTTTCCTGCAAAGGGATCACAGTTATACTCAAACCCAAGGTTGCAAATGAAAAAATTTGGCCCGACTGACCAAGTGCCAATCCTCTCACATTGACAACCATTGAAAAGGCCCAATGGATTATGCTGTCGTACAGGCCGCGATCTCATTGATATATAGACACTGGCCAAATATGTCGACCATTTCCAGAGCTGAAATACTTTGGGGTCAAACATACGCCACAACAATGACCTCCTATAAAGTCAGATTGTTAGCTTAGTCTGATCATGCTTTGCGATGCAAGCAAGGGGGGATGGCCGTGGGAGATGGCAGCGGGCTCGCTGCAAGCGAGGGGGGAACCGCCCCCCACTGGGCTTGCTGAAAGCAAGGGGGAACCGTCCCCCACATATGCGAGCATGGCCAACGGAGATGGCCATGCTTGCATATGTGGGGTCAAGCGAGGGGGAACCGCCCCCCACAGATGCAAGCGAGGGGGGATGGCCATGGGAAATGGCGGCGGGCTTGCTGCGAGCGAGAGGGGAACCGCCCCCCACCGGGCTTTCTGCAAGCGAGGGGTAACGGCCCCCCACAGATGTGAGCATGGCTGACGGAGATGGCCGCGGGCTTGCTGCGAGCAAGGGGGAACCGCCCCCCACAGATGCGAGCGAGGGGGGATGGCCGTGGGAGATGGCCGCGGGCTCGCTGCAAGCGAGGGGGGAACCGCCCCCCACCTGCCAGCTCCAACCGAGGGGGGGGAGGCCGCGGGCGATGTGGGCAGCCTCCCGTTTGCATGTGGCGGCTCGTTCACCACCCCCCCCATTGGCTAGCTGCAAGAAAGGGGGTAAGTTCTCAGGCCAGGGGGTGAAGCCCCCCAGCAAGGGTGGGATTTCATCACCCCCCCCGCCACCCAGCGACCAAGGGGGAGGGCACCTTGTCTTCAGTCTCTATGTGGATTGGTTCAACCCATTTGGAAATAAGGTTGGGCACAAATCATTCTCAGTGGGAGCAGTGATCTTTATCTGTCTCAACATTCCACTAGCAGAACGTTACAAGATAGAGAATGTTTTCCTTTTTGGTATTATTAATCTATATACTGGTTTTGGAAGGTCAAAAAAATCACATCAAACGCATATATTACAATCAGATTTTTCTACAAATGTATGTGAGTGATTTTTTCCCAGGTTTCATCAAACTTCAAAACATCACTGGTCAAGTGTCATTGATACAAAAATTCAGGAAAATCAGTCATCAAACATTCTCCAATCTATTAACAGAAGAAACCCCTTAATTGAGCCACTACAAGAAATTACCAGCCCTGTGAGTAAAGATCTTGTTCAAAAGTATGTTTCTTTTTTTTATTTGAAGTGGGATTTATTTATTTATATACACTATGATTTTTCACATTCAAGCCATCAATTGAAGACTTCTTTTTTTTTTTTTTGGTTTTTTTTTTGGTTTTTTTTTTGGTTTTTTTTTTGGTGTTTTTTTTGGTGTTTTTTTTGGTGTTTGTTTTTTTTGGTGTTTTTTTTTGGTGTTTTTTTATGGTGTTTTTTTGGGTTTTTTTTATGGTTTTTTTATGGTTTTTTTATGGTTTTTTTTTGGTTTTTTTTTTGTTTTTTTTTTGTTTTTTTTGGTTTTTTTATGCTTTTTTTTGGTTTTTTTTTGTTTTTTTTTGTTTTTTTTTTTTGGTTTTTTTTTGGTTTTTTTTGGTTTTTTTTTGGTTTTTTTGGTTTTTTTTGGGTTTTTTTTGGGTTTTTTTTTGGGTTTTTTTTTTATTTTTTTATTTTTGCTTTTTTTGAAGAGGTCGATGCACCAAGCACGGCCTGGCTTGTTGGGGGGAATTCATCACCCCCCCAACCAAGCAAGCGAGCGAGGCGGGAGGGAGGGCCCGGCTTGGTGGGGGGATTTCATCACCCCCCAACCGAGCGAGCGGGATGGAGGGCCTGGCTTGGTGGGGGGATTTCATCACCCCCCAACCAAGCAAGCGGCAAAGGGGGGGGGCAGCTCTGTGGGGGGATTTCATCACCCCCGACCAAGCAAGTGGTAAAGGGGGGGGCCGACTTGGTGGGCGGACCGAGCAAGCGGCAAGGGGGGGGGGCCGGTGGGGCTTGCAGTGGGGGGGCCCGGCTTGGTGGGCGGACCAAGCAAGCGGCCAACAGGGGGGGGGGCCGGCTCGGTGGGCGGACCGAGCGAGCGGCAAAGGGGGGGGGCCGGTGGGGCTTGCAGTGGGGGGGGCCGGCTCGGTGGGCGGACCAAGCAAGCGGCAAAGGGGGGGGGCCAGTGGGGCTTGCAGTGGGGGGGGCCGGCTTGGTGGGCGGACCAAGCCAGCGGCAAAGGGGGGGGCGGTGGGGCTTGCAGTGGGGGGGGACTTCATCACCCCCCCGCCCAGCAACCGAGCCACCGGCTTGCGGTGGGGGGGACTTCATCACCCCCCGCCCAGCGACCAAGCAAGGGGGGAGCGAGCCACCGGCTTGCGGTGGGGGGGACTGCATCACCCCCCGCCCGGAAAGCGAGCGAGGGGGAAGGAGCTGGTGGGGCTTGCGGTGGGGGGCACTTCATCACCCCCCCTCCCAGCGAGCAAGCAAGTGGGACATCGAGGGGGGAGGGAGGGGGGGGATTTCAAATCTGCTCCCCACCTAGCGAGCAAAAGAGGGGGGAGATCAAGGGGGGAGGGAGGAGGAGGGAGGGGGGAGGGAGGGGGGGATTTCAAATTCCGTCCCCACCTAGCAATTGAGCAAGGGGGGAGATAGAGGGGGGGGGAAGGGGGGAGGGATTTCAAATCCGCTCCCCACCTAGCGAGCAAAAGAGGGGGGAGATCAAGGGGGGAGGGAGGGGGAGGGAGGGGGGAGGGAGGGGGGGATTTCAAATTCCATCCCCACCTAGCAATTGAGCAAGGGGGGAGATTGAGGGGGGGGGGAAGGGGGGAGGGATTTAAAATACGCTCCCCACCTAGAAAGCGAGCAAGGGGGGAGGGACAGGCTTGGTGGGGGGGTTTTCCAATCCCCTCCCCACCTAGGAAGCTATTTAGTAACCTGGACCACACCAACACCAACCACCACCGACCACCACCGACCACCACCGACCACCACCCACCACCACCAAAGGCATTCTTCACTCTTTCCGTGTTTCCCTAAAAGGTGCTTTGGTTTTTCAACCAAAGCATGCCGGAGATTGAATGCCTTGCATGAATGCGTCCATTAAGGAAACCATGCAAAGTGCTTTCTAATCAATGATGGTATTTGATTGATTGGGCTGTGGCCGCGCCATGCCTGAAAAATCAATCCTTTTGTTTATTTGCCCCTTGGTTTTCATAATTTCACCATCTCATTCCAATAAAATACCCCCGACATTGGCAATCAATTTCTCAATCAATGAGAGGAGGAATTGGAGGAGGGGAGGGGCTCACCTTGATGGATAGAGAAATGGATCCAGGGGGGGACTAAAGGTTGAATGATCAAAGGATCAGCAACTGGTGAGGGGAAGGAAGAGGAAGAGGGTTGAGGGGGCTTACCAGGATTAGGAGGAGGGGATTCAGTGAGTGAGGTGAGATGAGGTGGTGGTGGTGAGTAAGGTGGTGGTGATGAGTGAGGTGGTTTGGTGAGGAGGAGGCAGGGTTTGACCGGTGAGTGAGTGGGGTGAGGTTGAAGGGGTTGAGTGGTGAGGGGGAGGGGGGTGGCATTTGGTGAGTGGCAGGGTTTGAGGTGGAGGTGTTTTTTGATTCAAGTCCACTAAAAATAAAATAAAAAAAAAACTCAGCATATGAATCTTGGGTGAACAACCAAAACCAAAAAAATATGGTGAAGGGAATTTTTACCAATTTCAAAATCAAAAATTAATCATCAAAGCAAGCAAGGGTGAGAGGAAGAATCCGCTCTCTCATAGAAGAAGATGAGGGACCAGATGAGACAGGGATGACTTGAGGCCAATCAGGAATATCATCTTGGAATATTTTGTCCCATTCATCTTTGATGTTGGCCAAAAGGTTGTGAAGGATTACACAAGTGATAATCCAGTTGATGAGGAACCTCATATCTTTGGAACATTGGAGCTGGTTTCGCATCTCCCGTAAGCTGGCCCATCTTCCTTTCAGAATTCCTATGGCATGCTCAATCCAAACTCATGATTGGGCAAGATGATAGTTAAAATTGGTTTTTCCTTGATCATTGGACGAAGCATTCCAGTATGCTGGAAATACATATTTCCCACTAGCATAAGCCAAATCGGCCGGATGGTATTGATCTTGGTCAAAGTAGATCTCTGGTTTTTGGGCAATCCGCATCCAATTGAAAACATATGAATCATGACAAGAACCTGGAAGGCCAGCATGGAGGGAGATGAACTTCTTGTTGTTATTGCAAACAAGTTGTAGTGCCACAGAGTATCTAAACAAAGAGATGGAACATATTTGGTCAGTGTGTGATCCAAAGTTTTATCATAGCGATTGGAAAAGAAATGAATCAATTGCCTTTTTTTAGGATCAAAATAGTGGTTGCCATCTAGGTTGGGGTTTTGACTCAAGGGGATGGTGGTTCCATCAAAAAAACCAATGCAACCAGGAAAGCCTTCTGTCTCCATTACTTGAGATATCTCCTTGCGTTCTTCTTTGGTTGGCCATGAAAGGACCAAGCAATGGAAATATAGGATAGCAATCATGAATCTTTTGGTGTATAAGTCAATGCTTCCGTAACTGACTGAGAATAGATTTTCCAATCAATGGATTGCTGCTCCATTTCCATTTGACCCCAATCTAAAAAGAGCAATGGCAAGTTGGATGGCTGGATTGCGTTGAGGATTGCGAGAATTGTTCTGGAAGATGTGGTAGTCTTCAATCATTGCCAAAAGTTTCATGAAAGAAGGCAACAAAGTTTGGAACAGTTTCTGGAAGCTTAAGTCAGGGATGAGATGAAGCTTTTGCCTTTCATACATAGGGTTATGGAGAGTCTGTATTCTTGGAACCATGTATTGCTTTTCCAACAGAGAATTCAAAGCTAACCAAGTTGATTCCAAATTGGAGTCTGAATCAGACTCTGAATGGGAGTCAAACAGTAGCAAAAGTTCAGTCAGCTTTTTGCGTTTTCAACTTTCTGGCGGGATGTTTGATTGGACATGTTGAGAAAGGTGGTGAGTGATGTGGGGTGATGAGATGATGATGGGATTTCTGTGAAGATGGGTATGTGAAGGTATGTGAAAAACAATAGAGATGTGTGTGATGCGATGGAGATGGGACTGGTATGGATTTGCTGATGTGGATGGGTGTTTTTGATGTGATGGATGGTGGATGGATGATGATGCATAAATGGCGGGTTTAATGGCGTGTTTGATGATTGAAATCCGACATTTTCATGAAACACGCCATTTTGAAATACACCAGTTAGGGGGTATGTGTATTTCAGAAACCCGCCATTAAAAATGGCGGGTTTTGTCAAAAAAAATGGCGGTTTTCTAATGGCGGGTTTGCTAACTTTGATACGCCCTATTATTTCATTCATCCTCAGAAAAAAAAAATTTTTTTTTTCCCACTCTATTTGTAGTATCTCTTGTAAATAGTTTACAGGGACGCATGGCCCATAACAGGAGGGGCTCTCCCCAGCCTTTTTTTCATCATCCATGGGAGTGTGTGCTTATGTCCCCCCCATCATTTTGAAATTAGCTCCTGGTCTTTATCCTGGGTATATCTCTGATTTCCCCCTGATCCATTTTTGACCCTTAGTCTTTTCCCCTCTGTGGCCTGATCCTTATCACCAACCAATAGCCTTGCTGGTTGAAGAAAATTCTGTCTGTTGGAATTTTTGAGTGTTTTATACCACTCCTTGATCCCTTTCTCTGACCATACTGGTCCTGATCCCTGGTCACCTTTCTGGAGCCAATCACGGTTGATTGAAGAGGTCTTATTAAAATTAAGACCTGGAGTGTTATACCTCCCTTTATTTTCTTTGGAGTTGCATTCTGCCAGCCTACTCTTGAGTCCCTTGAGAAGTGTTGAGGTTATCCTTGCTTGAATCAGTTACTGTTTGCTTTTAGAGCTTCTGAAACATTGTGCTTTGTCTTGTACAGCCACCCTCAGTTATCTGGTACCCTTCAAGCGCTTGATTGCAGAGAGTTGGGCAGGTTCATTGAGAACCTGGAGGTTGGTTGGGTTTGAGTTGATCATCCCCAATCTTCTACTGAAAACCAGAGTTATAAGCTTGTGGGCGTTGTTTAAATACAACAGCTTTTGTTCTTTGAACTCTAAGCAGACTTTAACTTCTTTTGTTCAAGTTTTTCCCTGCAGAATCTTGTCTCAGATAGTGCTGTTCCATCGCTACCAAACTATTATCATCTTTATCCTCAACTCATTGATTCCTCATTTACCAGGTTCTGGAACTTGATCTCAGTTACATCTAAATATTTTTGTAACACTCAGGAGGGCAGCCTAAACAGCACCTTTCCCCTCCACAGAACTGCCACGGCCTAGCACTGTTTGGAGTCTTACAAAGCGGGTCCCTTGCGCCTTGCGTGACCCAAACGCGGTCCACCCAGAGCCGTACGGCGGACCAATAAGCCGCAAAGTTTGGGTAGTCCTCCTTCTGTGGGGGCCCTGCGCGGCAGAATGGGGAGGTGGAGTCGCGGATTGGTCCTGGGGGGGGGGCAGCCTCGAGGCAATTCAGGAGGGGTCCACTAGCCCTCAGAGATCGTTTCATTGTCCAAAACCACAAACGTGTCCGGACGGGCTCTCTTGCGCGGCCGGGGACAGGGACCAGATTGAGGAGGAGGACGCGGCATTTCCTTGCCAAGCAAGCAGCGGCGATGGCCACGACTGCAAGAATTGCAGGCGCGTCAACCAGGAACAATCAAGCACGCGAGCCGGTTCTGGGCGCAGAAGTTGCAGGGGATCATGATGGCGACGGCAAGGAAGGGGAGGAGGGGCTGGGGTGAGCCAGGGGTGGGTGGGGGAGAGGTGTTTTGGTAGTGTTATGGGGGCGAGGAAGTGATGGGAGACCTCTGGGGACAGAACTCAACTTGGGGGGGGATGTGGTGTCCTATTTATAAGCTTGGGTCAAGAGCTGCCTTGCGGGCTGCGCGCTCAGAATTTGGGTAGGTTGGGCTCAGCATTTGGGGTGGCACAGTCTCAGCAGTGCCTGCTGCAGGCTCAGCAGCAGCCGCTGCGGGCTCAGAAGTAGTGATTGCGGGGCTCAGCACCAGATGCAGGTCAGGCCTACTCCGAGGGCGCCGGGCCGCAACCGGCCCAGGAAACGCGGACCAAGTGATGAAGCCTGCCCAACCAAGCTTGCGGGTGGCTAGTCCGGAAGGCAAGGGTGGGGCAATCAGGGGGTTAGGCGCGCGCGGGCCGGCCGGCGGACCACAAGGTCGGCGGACGCGCGTGGGCGGGCGAACCAGGGGGCCCTGAGTAGGGCGCGGCAGAGGGCTGCACCATGAGAAGGACAAACCGGACGTACATTGATATTGAGGGGCATGGGTTATGGGGCAAGGGATTGAGGGGTAGGGTTGGGCTAGGGTTCCATGCTTGGGGGTTGTGTTTCATCATTCTTTTGCGTTTGTGGTTGTACTCAGGTTAGGGTTGAGGGGGGAGGGACCAAAATCCTCACCCTCACCTCTGGGTTGGATCATGATCATCATCTACCACAGAGACCACCAAGGAAAGGAATAGGAAGGATTGGGGGAAGAGGAATACATCTCATTATCTCTTTTTATCTCACTACAGTTAAGAACTCATTGCATCCAACCTCCTTACAGACGCTTAGACCAAGAACTTCCGGACTTGCGGACAGCTTAGGAGCGTAACACTCCTTTTCTTTCCACAACATTGGTAGTTGAAGTCCAAGCTTGGAGGAGAGGAAGAGATAGGTATTTTGGACAACCCTTGCAGTAATGGGGTGGAAGCAGTCTTGCACTCACTCATCCCAAATTTGGTGAGCATATTTTCAATGTAGCAATCCTGGTGAAGCTGGATGGTTCTGGCAGAGCAATCTTGAGTGAACCTCATCCAAAGAACCCATTTGCATTCACCAAGATCCTCCATCTCAAGATGAAGTTCAATCTTTTCCTTGATTTTAGTAATGCCCAAATTGGAGCCACAAATGACAAGATTGTCAATGTGCACATACAAAATGCACAAGTCTTTGGGGTTGGAGTTTATGAAGACCCAAGTATCAATGGCAGTCAATTTGAAGCCAAGGGAAGAGAAGAAGGGCGGAGAGAGCGGAGTACCAGCATTGGGGGCTTTGTTTCAAGCTGTATATTGACTTGAACAGCTTGAGGACGTATCCAGGGGGAATTTTTATGTCCAGACCTTCAAATAATTTGATCAAGATGTCCTCCTGGGGTAAAAAATTGAGGAAGGCGCAATTAACATCAATCTGGTGTAGTTTGAGGTTGTAAGAGGCCACAAGGCTAAGGATTATTCTAAGGGGGGCCAGGCATGCAGTGGGTGCAAAGGTCTCATTTTAGTTGATTCCTTCAAACTGTCAAACCCCGCAAGCACAAAGGCAAGCTTTCTTCTTAATGAACTCCTCATTGGAACCTTATTTTGATTTGAGAACCCAGGTTGTGTCTAGCTCTCTGCAGTGTTCAGGTTTAAGGACAATTTTTCGGACATGATGACGTTCACAAGTATCCTGCTCAGTTTTGAGAGCTGCCTTCCAACCTTCCAAGTCCAAGGAGTTACAGGCTTTGGTGATATTCTTGGGGTCCAAAATGAAAGAGGGCTCTGTGCTGATCAGATTTTCTTTTGGTCGACGTTTTGTGGTCAAAATTCTATCTACAGAGATTTCCAATCCAACCTCTTGTGGGGCTTTATCTTACCATGGAACAATAGCTTAATGACAGACCAGGGGAGATGTGGTCATCCTTGGCAGAGGAGGTAGCTGAGGAGCCAGGTTCACGGTCACAATCCGAGTTTTTGGGAGGACTTATGATTGGAGGGTCAAGGGGAAGAGGAGCCTTGCGGACGGAATCAGAATCAAAGTTGATGGTTTTTGGGAAATTGTCCATAAGAATAGGGGAAATTACCAAAGGAAAAGGAGTCTGGGGAGTGGTCTTGAGACAGAATCTGAATGGAATGGGAAGATGTTTGGAAAGAGTTTGACGTGATGAGATGTCTGAATTTTTTTTTGTGATGGTATCCAGAGTTTGTAAGAGTGATGATGAGGATCAAAACCAAGGAGCACACCTTCAACTCCTGAGGGAGAAAAATTGGCGTTCCTCAATTTCTTCTCAACAAATACCATAGCTTTTCAGGCAAAAGGGAAGATGTGATTTAGATTGGGCGGTTTATTTGACCATTTTTCAAAATGAGTCTTCAGGTCCAGAGCTTATTGTGGAGTGCAATTCTCAAGGAAAACAGCTGTACACACAGCTTCCGCCCACCATTCAAGTGGGAGTCCACTGGTAGATAAGAGGCTTCTTTCCTTCTCAATGGTTGTATGGTTACCTCTTTTGGCAAAGGGAGTTTGCTGAGGTGAGTAGGGAGCAGTGAGAAGATGGTTGATGCCATTTATTTGGAAGAGATTCTTGAATGATTCATTCACAAACTCTCCCCTGTTTTTGGATACTACAGATTTAATTTTGCACCCTGAGGCTCTTTCAGCCTTGTTCATGAAGGCAGTTAATTGGTTTTAATTTTCAGATTTACAGCAAAGAGGGTAAATGAAGGCAAATCAAGAGAATCTATTTATGATTTTCAAGAAGTATTTGTTTCCCCCAATCAATTTTGGGGATATTGGGCAGCAGAGGTCCATATGGATGCAGTTGAGAGGAGCTGCAGGAGAAGGGAATTTTCCCAAGAAGGGTGCCTTGGTCAATTTGGAGGTTTTTCAGTCAGGAAAGACAAGGTGGTAAAAGGAGTGGGTTGGAAAGAGATGAATGAGAAAAACAGAATTTGGGTGTCCCATGGCACAGTGCAGGTCCAGGGACAACAAGGCCATGTTGACCCGGTATACATGAGTGTCTAGAGCCAGAGTGTTGTCCACAAACTTGCCTTTCATGAGACATTGATCCTTTTTGACACAAGAGAAACCAGTATTGGTGGGAACAATTGAGTATCCTTGTTTCAGGTAAGGAGTCATTGAGATGAGGGAGTTGGTGATATTGGGCACATACTGGGAATGAGGGATTTCCAGAAGCCCGCTCAAAAGGCGAATGACTGCTCTCCCTTGGCCTAGGATCTGAAGCAGGGATCCATTGGCCGCAAAGAGAGTGGAGGAATTGGGAGTGAAGTCTACAAAGTATTCCTTGTACTTCAGGTAGTGCCCAGAGGCACCACTTTCTAAAAGGATGATATTGGGATTGGAGTTATGAAGACTTAGCATGGCTTTCCCAGGGTTGTTCCTTCCTTGGGATGATTGGAATTGTTCAAGGGCGGCTTGATGATAGGCAATTGCAAGTTTGGGGTGTAATTGATGGAATTTTTCTGGAGAATGAGTCATGTTTTGGTTATGAACTCCATTCTTGCAAAACTTTCTCTTTCTTGGGGTTTTGTTCTGTCATGATTGTGATGAATTAGTGAGATGGAAGGCAGAAGACTGAGGTTATTTATGAGAGCCATCCTGTCTTTGAATTTAAAGTTCCAGGTTGTTAAGGAAGGTGTCAAGAGGTATTTTGGCCTTCTTTCCTTTGTACTGAGAAAACTGAAGGGAAAGCATTACTGAAAATGATGGGGGCAATTTTTTGAGAATAATGATTGCCCAGAGGGTTTTGATGGTTGAGGAATTAACGCTACTATCCAATACCTCAAGTAGGAGTTTGAAAATTGCTCAAAATTTGTTTATTGAGCCTCAAAGATTTCCATCAGAGAATTGAATGTTGTGGAGTTGGTCCATTTGATTGAAAAAATTTTTGAGAAATTTTTTGGCGTAGTGATCACAGATGGTGTCCCATAAGGCTTTGGGTTCCTATGAGGTAGGGTCTTCGACCAATTGGGTAAAGTTCCATTGATCCAAGTGTAGTTGGATGAAAGTGGTAGCATATTTCTTTTTGAGTTTGATTTCAGGTTTGGTGTTGTTGAATTGTTCCAAAACAACAGTGTCAAGGTCTTTGTGTCCCAGGCCGGTGAGTACTTTGTTTCTCCAACTCTCAAAATTTTGGATCCCGTGAGTTTTTCCCCATGGAGGCCTCTCAAGTTCTGATTTTCCCCCTTGGATAGAGTAGTTGTATGGCCAGTGAGTCATTTCTGAACCGTGGGTCCCAAGGATGATGAAGCCAAAGAGTCATATTCAGAGTTTGGGGAAGGAGTGGTCATGTGAGTTGGAGGGAAAGAATCCTTGGAGCCAGAGGGAGTTGCCACAATTCAGGTGTTAAGTCTGCTCAAAACTCAACAATAATTCTCTGTCCTATTGTTGCCACAGCTGCTGATTCATACTGGGCTCATAACCTATTGAGTGAAGCCAGAAAGTGGTGATTTGTGAGCAGACAAATTATGGGAGCAGACAAATGTGCATAAGCAAAGAATAGCTGAGTTACCTATTGAGTGAAGCCATCAAGTGGTGATTTGTAAGCGGAAAAATTATGGGAGAAGAAAAATGAGCACAAGCAAAGAAGAGCAGAGTTACCTGATTGGGCAGGTAAGGAAATGAAGAGACAAGAAGCTGTGAGGATGGATTGCAAGCACATGGGTGAGAAAACTACTTTGAGACAACAGATGGGAAATAAGAGAAAAAGGAAACACAAGAGCAAAAATATTGAGTGAAGCCAGAGAGTGGTGATTTGTGAGAAGACAAATTATGTCAGCAGACAAATGATCAAAAGCAAAGAAGAGCGGAGTTACCTGATTGGGCAGGTAAGGAAATGAAGAGACAAACAGAAATGAGGAAAAAGAAGTGAAGAGCTAGGTACAACAACTTAAGTAGTAGTTACAAGGTTGCCTCTAAACCTAATTTGAGCGGATGCCCATGGTTTATGTCTTGAGATTAGGTTTTCTGTTTGGTTTTATTTTGGTCTTTCTGGGTTGTGCATTCTCATCACAACATAAATATTTACAAGAGTATTGGCCCCAAATTTGTGGACTGATAGGGATTTTATAATTTGAATTAGTAATGAAAGATTTGGCGGATGATTGGAAGTTGATCTTTGATTTTCAAATTAAACCAGGATTAAGCCAAAAAATACATGTCATTTTGAATTTTCAATTAAGTCAGGCTTAAGCTAAAAATACATGTCAATTTATTGATATAGGAGTAACTCAAAAACAATATAATTTTCAAATGAAAAGATTTCTGGGATGTATAGAATTTAAAACCTCATTTTAAATTATTGTTATTGCACCCAAATTTGTGGAATGGATCGGATAAAAACAGATTGACGTGGAAAAATGGGATTTTTTTCAATAATTTTGATCAAGTTGGAAGTCTAGGGAATGGATTCACACAAATCTGAAGTGGCTTATTTCCCCCCTAAGTGGGGGAATGGATTGAATAAAAAAATTGACATGAAAAAATGTTTTTTTTAAATCATTTTACTCAATTTGGAAATCTGGGGAATGGATTAAAGAAACTGTCTGCAGTTTATTGCCCCCAAACTTGGCCCAAATTTGGGGAATGGATGGAATAAAAAACAATGAAAGGAATGAATGAGATTTTTATTAAATGTGTGAAATCTGAGGAATGGATTTTAATAAATGATGAAATGAAAAATTGTTGAAGTATTCCAACAAATGAACAAGTAAAAAAAATGATGTATCGTGCAAATCTCAGTATTTAATTTCAGTGATGGATGGCATTTGAAAGCTCATGGTAAAAAATGCTTTCAATTTCAAATTAAATATTTATTTCAGGTTTCAAATGCTTCCTTTGTGTAATTTCTGGAGGTATAAATTGACAATTCAAACAATGAATTCCCATGGGTGAAAACTGGATCATGAATCTAAGGAACAAAATTTGAAATTTTTTAACCTTGAGATTTGTTAGTTTTCAATTATAATCCTCAATTGACTGGGAACTGTTTTCAAATAATTTTGAAACAAAGAAAATATTAATCTGGATCAGAAATCAAGGTTAAAAATGCAATTGCCACCACTTACCCTAAGGAATCAATCACCTGTAGCTATACTGGAAATTATCACATCTGTTACCTATCTTATCAGAATCCATCAAGTTCAATTTAAAACACCAACTTTAAATCCTCAAAAAAATATTGGAGAACCCATGTTCAGAGTTAAGCCATGAGAATGAAAGTTTGGAAGAAATAATGAATTGAGGAACTCTTTTTGGTACAAATTTTGAACTTCATCTATAACAGAATCATGGCTTGAGTAAATCTTCATGATGTTATTTTCCTCATTTTCAGTAATTTAATTCATAATTTATTGCTTTTTCTTTTATACAGAGGAATTCTTGAAACATAGCATAACATGGAAAATCAATTATGTAACTGGTACCAATGTAGTGCTTTTTTAAGTTTTAAAAAATTATCCTCCTTATTTTCATGATCAATCATGTGCTTAGGAGAATGAATCTATTTGATTTTAAAATACTGATGCACTCAGGTAATGTGCATATTAGTGTGTAATCTGAAAGGGATGCACAAATGGGCCTCCATGGCACATTGGAAATCACCTGGCCCATGGGGGCCAATGTGCATGTTATTGTTTTTGGGCATTTGGGCGCCAAAACACCTTTTCCAAGTCAATGGGGACACGGGCCTTGACAGGGCTGTCAGGGTGGATTGGCCACCTGAGGCAGATGGGCTTATCTGGAAATTTATGGGCCCAAAGGCCCGCGTGGGGCCATTTTATGGGGAAGGGGACTCTGTTTGGAGTCCCCCCACCCTATTTATGCAGGGCTGCGGCCCCGGTCGCGCCAGCCGGCTGGTCACGGCTGCCAAGTTGGGTCGTGGCTGTGGGGACTGGCGGCCCCAGTAGGCCTGTGAGTGTATAGAAAGGGCCAGAAGAGAGATGTAACCAGGTAAAAGGGCTGGTTATAATAGAAAACCCTCCAGGGTCTGAACAGCAAGGGCCTTGTTCAGTCCTGTGAGGGTGGAAACACCAAAGTTGACCGGTAAAGGATGGTTGAAAGGGTTCAGAACTAATGCCAAGTGGGCTGAGTAAGCCCAAACCAAGTAAAAGGGCTTGTAGATCCTGTAGAGCCCATTTGGGGCGAAATGTTTGCATTTTGCTTGTCATTCCATGAGCTCCACATGAGCACCATGTTTTTTATTTAAGGAGATCTTCTCCCTGCTGTTTTCCATCCATTCATTCATCAATTCATTCAAATTCAAAAGTGTGCCATTGCCTCTGCCTCAGATTAAGGCTCAATAATAAGAAATTATTGTCTCAGCATTTCTTTTGCTTTAAATAATGCTCTTTGACTAAGCTTTTGGGCCAATAATTCCCACATTTGAAACTTGTATAAAATTAAGAAAATACCCAACAGAAATCAAAGAATTTTGACAATAAGGATCACTTGAAACTGCAAGAGGTAGCCAGTGGAATGCACTGTTGGTTAGGGTGCTTATGGTGTCATGCTGGTTGTAGAATCACCATGAAAAAAAAGGAAGCACCTTCTGGCAGGTGCAGCACCTGAATCTTGTTTTGGTTTTTTTTTGAGTCTTAGAAAACTCTGTTTCTAAATTGAATTTGAACCTGAAAAATTTTTTTTGTATCAGTTTTTGAGAATTCCCAGTAATTCTAGTGCATGCATGGAATACAGATAATTTGAAATTATGGGGAAATTCAATTTTATTTAAAGTATATATATATATATATATATATATAGGAGTGAAGCAGTGGTTTTACACACCTGACACATACAGGTCACTACCTGGATTGTATAAGTCAAGATTCTGATGCTTTTTTTCTTTCCATGTCCTATTAGATTATTAGAGGAGGTTTGGGGGTCCTTTTTTTTACTTTGTGGTTGAAACAAATTGTATTTTTTGAAAGGATTAAATTCAGTTTTTAATATATTCATTTTCTTCTTGTGAAATGAAATTAATCTTGATTTGATGTAGGAAATTTAAACATCAATCTAAATTTTAACTGAATATTCAAAAATCTGCTTGGAAATGTTGGAAATATTGTACCACATAGAAATTGAGTTCAATTTTATGTTTCAAATAAATCCATTTGAAATTGAAATAATGGGGAAGGTTAATATTTCCTTTTACAAATTGAGTGAATTTAAAAAAAGGAAACCATTTCCTTGAATGATTTTATTTCTCTAATATCTTTTGGCAAAAACTTTGTTTTGAACATTGCATATAATTTTTCAAGCTCAAGAGAATTAATCTAGTTCTATGGAATTGTTTTATTTAGCAGAAATTTATTTTTAAATAAAAATTTCCTAAAATTTAGAGCTTTTGATATTGTTTTCTGGGTGACAACAGAGGAAATATAGAACTACGTGGAAACAAATTTTTTCAAACAAACATGGTGTTTGAAGTGATTTTGCTAATCTTTCTAGTTTATCCTCTACTGCCTTCATCTACACAACCAATTTCTCTGTCCAATTTAATGTGGCAAGAAATAGAGGGAAGTCACAATTAAAAGGGAGGGCTTCACATGTTTTAATATGATAATTTGGGACTATTTTATCATAAGTTCTTCCATATTCTACTTACTTTTTTAGCTTGAAGTTCACCTTTCATCTCAGATAAATAGTGAGAGTGTTGTTATCAAGATTATGAAGAAATTGCGATTAATTTTTGCTTCTCCAATACACTTGGAGAGAGTGATAGTTCCCCTCATTGTCTTTTTCTTTATCTGAGCAGCATTCCACACTGGGGAAAAGGTGTTTTGCCAAATCCTTTCACATATTGTGCTCTAAAGTGGCCAAGAAGTTTCTGTATATCTTGCAGATTGAAGACCAGGATTTCAGCTAACAGGATCTAGAAAATGGAGAGAAATCTTAAGCTTTACCTGTGTTTAACTCTATCCCTAGGCTTCTGTTTATGTTTCCTAGGCTTCATGTAATTATCATTCTGTCCATGTAGCCAAGGTTCCAGTGGGCCAAACAATATTTCCTTCTTGCAAAACTCAATATCAAGTGGATAATTTTTAAATGAATCATTGTCCTGAGCATTTAACCAATGTTTTATTATCACTTCTGAAAATATTTGGTCCCACTTTGTTGAATTATGATGGTCCCATTGGAAATTTGAAAAATGTATGCCATAACTTAATAATTCTTTTTGGCATTGCTCTTTGAAATTTCCAGGAATTCTCTTCTTCCCTCTATAGAGGTTTTCATTGTTTGTTTCCAAGTTGAAAAAGTTGTTGTTTGGGTCAGTATTATTGATGCATTTTGAGTTTAAAACTTGAACTTGATCTTCATTGGGCGGAGGAAGAATCCTGTCTCCTCAAGATTTCATGTTAAAAATAGTCTTTACATAGTCACGTAGGCATAGAACTATGGGGTGATTGGAATTTGGCAGATTTTCTGCTACTTCCTTGTTTACTGTGCAAGTTTTGGTCGATTTTGAACTATGAGAAGGTCTAGAATCCATATTATAATATAGGGAAGTGTTCAAGTAGTGCTTGAAAAGGTTGTGGGGTTTTTTGAAGTGTAGATTTTATCGAGGGAAAATATTTGCAGACAATTGAATCTGAAGGTATCAGATATTGAATATGATGAATTTTGAGAGATTATAAAGGGTTCATTTACAAATTGAATATCTCAATTTTTTTATGCATCTACTCCATAAATCATTTCAAAAATGTGAGCCAACTTCTAAATTGTGCAATGAAAAAAAATATTTTCAGAAAGAAGAAATGTTTTGGAACTACCACCTGGATTTTGATAAAAATGTCCAAATTTTTGATTAATGTTTTGATTTACCATGTATCTTGATTGAGAAAATATTTTTTTATCATTTTAAATGATGTTGGGAATAATAATAATTTTGTTCCCTTAACAGGGAAACAGAATTAAACATGAAAATAGATTGAAAATTATCATTAAATTTTACAGTTGAAATAATTTGAGAGATTTTACAATGAAATTGAAAATATTGCTTTTGCAAACCAAGTGTTTACTTGGTACCTTTATTTAAAATAAAGAAGAAACCTATAATTAAAAGTAGAATTTTTCTCAAATTACTGGGATGAGCACTCAAGTTCTTCCAAGTTTCACCTCCATTTTTCAAATCCACAGTATAATCAAGATGATCAATTTTACCCAGTTTCAGTATAGAAATAAATGAAATGATTGTATAATTTTTTACATGGGGAGTCACATTTCAATTGTGAATTGGTATGAAAATTCTTGAAAAAAAATGATTCCTCTAATGCAATTAAGAGGTGAAATTTTGATCCAACTTGCAGTAAAATCTGATTTTGAATCTCTTTTGATATCTGCTACAGGCAAAGAAAATATCAAAAGGTTTGTGAGTAACTGAATATTTCTGGTGTTGAATGAAAATTTAGAAGGATTCATCTGAAATTTTGAGTTCTGAAATTCATCCTAATTGAAAAGATGGCCAAGTTAATATTCTTAAAAAATAGTATGAAAACTTCATTTCTGGGTCATGTAACACATTTTAGTTAAAATTTTTGCAATTGAAATTAGATAGAATGTAATTTTTTGATAAAAATAATTTTCTTACTTCCTTTCATGTATTGAAACCATTTCATCTTATTTGGTTGAACATGACTTTGGAAGATTCAACTGAAATATCTTGAGATCTATCAAACCTGAACCAATAAATAAACAAAAACATTACCACCTTTCCACCTGTTCTTACCTTCATGGGTGGGTTGGAGTTCATGAGAGGAAAATATTTCCCAAAAAGAGTTCAAGTTACTTGCAACACAAATCAAGCTTTCTTTTTTCAAGTTTTAATTTTATTTTAAGCCAAATATGATTGGATTTATTTTATAAAAAGAGCTGCTTATCAAAAATGAGTTCTTTAGTTTAAATTCATAGTGCATTTTTCCAGATTTTTTCAAGATTAAAATGAGGTGATCTCATCAGAAAACGTTTTCATTTGATAGGCTAGAGGTAGCAAACCCCATTGGAAAAATGCATGGATTTCATTAGGATGAAATAATTCATTTTATAATGAAAACAATGGAAAATAACTCTTATTTTATTCTGCCACATATCAAAAAATTTATTGGACTTGGAAATTTAAAGATTATCAAAAGGCCAGAAACTTGATGGTTGACAAATTTCAAGGTTTTATTTATTTTTGTGAAACAGAGATGAGGGTTCCTTTCTTCATTGCATAAAAGGGCTTTTTATAGCATTGAATTTGAGATAAGGTGCTTATTATTCTCTTTTCTCATCAAACCTTATGTCATAATTAAAAAGAGAAATAAGTCCCATGAAAGATCAAGGAGAGAAGCCAATAATTGGGAAAGTTGCAAATAATAATCTATGAGAAACATTCACAAGTCCATTGGGATTGAAATTCTATTTACCACCAATGGAACAGCTGTAAAATGATTGGAAAATGATGAGAAGTCCTACATATGCTTTTTGAAGAATATATCAACTCACACCTTCCAAGAAATTCATGCCCCTCCATCCAAAGGTCCAAGATATTTGGAATCAATTGCTCTGGAATAAATATTTCTACGGCCTCCGTGTCAATTATTATCTGCAGCCTGCATACCAAACCCTTTCATCCTGCTCTTCATGCATCAAACTTTGAATTTGTTTCCAAATTTCAGGAAATGGCTCAATTTATTCCTTGAGCATATCATCCATGTGTTTGCGTGTTTCTTCCAAAAGGGTTTTTGTTGTTCCTGGTATGATTGTACCATTTTTGTTGCTTGATGTTTTAGGGGTATTAGGAGGGATTGGTGGATTGGATATTTGTTTTCTGTGAGATATCAGTTGGGTTAATAAATTTGGTTATAATGAGTTTTGGGTTGATATTTTCAGAAAATTAAAAGGAAGTATACTATTGAATGAGTTCAAATTGAATATTAGACATATAAAAACCTTTGCATAAATTTTATGGGGATTTTCATAGGTGCTCAGAATTACATGCATTAAATATAGTAATTGAAGAGTATTACTTACTGTATACCTTTGGGAAATATTTCATTGATTTTTAAGAAATTCCTGTGGAATTTTGAAGCAGAAATGACAAATATTATTGGATCTATGGGGTTGAAGATGATATAAAAATTAGAATTAAGTTTCCTTGGATGATTCATTTCTTAAGAAATTAATGATTTATTGATAAATGAAGGTATTGTCAATCACTGATGTTGATGACCAAACACAAATCACAGCTAAAATAAAATTTAGGATAGAGAGATATTTGAATTGATTTTGATTTTTTTTATTTATTTGATTAATATTAAAAACAGCCATGATATGATCCTTTGCTTTTTTTAATTCCTTTAAAAAAGAAAATCATAATATAGAATAGCACTTCGTGGAAATATGCAGTAATTTTTAAGCACAGTGCCTTGCCTACTTTCTTTGAGTTGCCTTCCATGACCTTTGTATGATTTTTTGAGCAGCATACCCCATAAATGCTGTTGAGGAAAAAAAAGATGATATTTTCATAGGGAACGCCCAAAATACTGGATCAATTCAATGTTCCGTTTGCAGTTTTTTTAATATGCAACATAATGCAATTATTCATTCAGTGGTCCTTGAATCCCAACAAATGAAATTATCTGATTAATTTCTCAAAAAAAGTCAGCTATTCTTAATTTAAGAAAAAATTGTAATGATTTCTTCTTAATTGTTATGCTTTGCCACAGATTATTGAAAAATCATGTAATGAGCAAAGAATCTCATTATATTTCAAAAATTTAGTTTTTGGTCTAAATTTAAAGGCTAAACTTAACCTTTCTTCAATTTCAAATCAGCAACTTATTCAATAATTTTCATGGGAAGTATGATCATGAAGCATTCAATCATACAAAAGAACCATGCTTCCAACTCAAAAATTTGATTATACCAAGATCACAAAAAAATTTGGAAACCAGAATTATCCATCTAGAAAAACCAATAGTCTAATTTCCTAAAAATTCACAAGAATTAGCTATGGGAAGCCTGGGGTTCTGAGGTAACTTCAACTTAATTAGGAAAGGTAGTTTTTTCAACAGCCCAGAAATTATTAAAGTGGATAACCAGATCATAGTCAGTAACCAGCACAATATCCTCCAGAAGGAACTCAGCCAATTTTTAATAAGAAAATATTTCATCAAAAGTACTAATTAAATCTCTCCAGTTGATTTTGTGGTCTTTATTAAAACCCATATCACTCAAGGCAGTGAGAATATATGCCCTTGTGTTACTAAGTTGGTCCAAGAGTGGATCAGCAGGTAAGCCAGCCTTCAAATTTGACTCAAGCACAAGACTGCCAAATTCAAGAAGAATGCCAGACTTCTGCAAATTATTTTATGATGATTTGTATTTCAGACCAGGTAGAACAAGGTAGCCGGCTGAGATTATGAGATGAGGACAATTAGGCAGACAGTAGACTGATGAAAAAGGAGGAGGAACAAAGAGAGGTTGTTTGAGTTATTGAGCTTGGGATCTTCAAGGTCTGTCAAATCAATCTCACCAGTTACTTGTTGAATTCAGGTTTGAAATGTTTTGAAGAATTAACAGATGGAAGGAATTGAACAAGAGTTAAAGAAAAAGGAAGAAAAGAGAATTAGAAAAGAAATGGAACAATAGTTGTTTCTGATTTTTGTGTTGTTTTTTTCAAGGTTTCAATTGGGATTTGATTTTATAGGTTGAGTTTGAGTTCCTGGGGACTTTCCTTTTTTTGGTTGGTCCTTGAATTGAGTTGAGGGTGAGCTCCATTTGGAGTCTCTGCAATGTGTTCCCTGAAGTGCTCCTGAGTCAAAGTTGTCTTTACAACTTCCACTTTGGCATGAATACTTGGTTTCCTGGACATACCAATATAAATGCAGGACCAAGTACTAACATGTGTGAAACACATGCTAGAGAATTGGAACCCATGCATTCTCCTTCTCTGCCAGTTCCTTTGATATAAAAGGCTGCCAATTATATTCTTTTTCAGCCTATCCCATTGACTGGAGAGAAAACGTATTCAAAAACAGTATTAAGGCCACCTCTTCCAGCACTCATCTCAGCTTCCTTGTTAGCACCCAACCTCTTGTGTTGAACAAAGGTGAAATCATCAATTAAATCTGCTTGCAGGTTGGCAAAGTAGGTTTGTGCTTTTAGTAAAGTTTCATGTGAAGTCCTGTCAATACCTTCCATCAAGAGAAGGACATTTCTCGAGATTTTTTTTGAGGCTAAACCTATGATTCCATTCAAGGTGTTCCTCAGTTTCATGTATGCCCCATGTATTGGCTCTCTGGTATAAGTTTGGATCTCAGAGAGGGGATGCATATTGAGCCAGACTTTCTTCCTGGAGCAAGAGAGGGAGTTTGTGTTGATGAAGGTGCTTCCAACAAAAACATCATCATCTTTTCTAAGCAAAATGTTTTCTGATAAATCAAAAAGTAAGAATAAGTTTATTTTCATAGGAGTGGAAGATAGCATCATGAATAATTACCATGTTTGCACAGTTTAAAACAGAGTTCCACCAATTTTAAGATTGTTAATGACTTGGGGGGGGGGGTTTGACAGGATCCTTTGGCCAAAAAGGTTAAGGTTGTTGTTAATTGAGAAATGGGTAGTGCTGATGATTTTGGAATATGTTGAAGGGGCTTCATTTTCCTTTAATTTTTCACAGTATGAAAATCTCAACATTTCTTCCTTAGTAAAGCCAACAAAAGTTTCTAGGCAATGCAATAAAATAAGCTACCATGATTTTCAATTCATGGCAAAATGATTCCACTGAACTGGCTGATTTGAGCCAGGATTTAATGTTGGCCCAATGTTTTGGTACTGGGTTTAATTTTGGCTACTAGCCTGGCCTTTAGGCTGAGATGACTTGGTCAATGAGGGCTCCTCAATCCTTGGCCTTCAATCTCTCTGTTCCACATCCCTTGTGATGAGTCCAGCATTAGATGCATTCCGTTTTTGGAGTATTAAGGATGGTGCACTCTGATGCAGAAAGGGAATATTAATTTTCAAGTCAATTTTTTGTTGATTATCAATCATAGCCTTCAAAATATGAAACTGAATGGCTCAGAGAATTTTGGCACTAGGGTGGGTGCAGGTGTGGGACTCCTGGGTGATGGTTCAATAATCAAGATTTCTGGTTGCTTTGGTTGTGCATCACTTGAGCAATTGAATTCTGTGTTGGAATCAGAGGAGTCAGATGATTCTTGAGGGCTAGAGCAAGGCCTTGATCTTGCTTTTATAGCTGCTTGACAATGAGCTTGGGCAGCCAGACAGGTAGATGCCCTGGATCCTGGAGCAATCTGGGGTTATCCAGCTAGTCTTTCTGGGTGCAGCACTGAAGTATTTTCAGAGGCCTGGAAATTTGCTTTATCAAGGGCAACATCCCTGGCTTCTTGAACTTGATCCTCCAAAGGCAAAGCTGCAGTGGATATTTCAGGTTCACCTGGCGACATGGGAATGTATCAGCTTTGAATATTTGGATAATTTTTTTATAAATAATTTTTTGCATCAGATGATTCTTTCAAATCACTGGGTTGTTTATCCAGGTTCTCTGCTGGAACCACTGTAATCTGGGTGGAAGGAAGATCTTGAGAAGTTGCTTTTTCATAATCCACTGATGGTACCTCACAATTTGATTGAAAATCTACACTATCAGCTGTTGTTGGCAGTTGTTTTTCTGTAGTTGAAGGCTCAAGCAGACCAAGAACTATGGAGGTTTGTAACCTCATCCTTTCCACCTTTGAATAATAATTTTTCTGATAGAAAATCAAATATTTGATGGATTCAAGAACTAAAAGGATTTCATTGGTAGTTAGTAACTGAGAACAAAACACAGATAAAATGGAATACAACAATCTCTGAGTAAGTTACCTAAAAGGACCAGACAGACACTGGTGATGGGAAGGAATGTAGCGGAGGAAACAACAGTAGAAAAGGAAAATTTTGGTTTTTCAAGTTGAGTTATTCTTGTTTCATTACTTTGATCCATTCCTTGCATTACTTGGAAAGGATTGCCTCATGTAAATTCTGAGGATCTACGTAAGAATGGTCCACTATTAAGTGAAAAGAGGGTAGAACCACCTTGGATTGAGGCCCGCGCAGTTTGTTGATGATGTTAGTGTTAATTGATGAGTTGAAAATTGACAAAAGTATTCATATTGGAGGTACTAGAAACAATCTGTCCAGCCAGGAACAAATAAGTTGAGGAATGAAATGAAAGAAGAAATAGGATTGGCAGTAACAACGTCAAAAAGGAGATCAATTGAAATCATGCCAGACAGTCAAAGGATTAGAATTTGAGCAGAGAATCAAGTCAAGGTGGATTGGAAGTATTGATTGAGTGACTGGTTGCAGAGTGATGGAGTTGAGGGGTTGAGTGGTTGACGGTGGTTGACTGGTTAATGGTGGAGTTGAGTGATTGAGTGATTGATGGCAGTGGAGGGGTTGAAAGTTTGAGGTTGAGAGATAAGAAATAAATAGGAAAGGAAAGAATAAAAAATAGAAAAAGCAAAGGAGGATCAGAAAAGAATAGAAAACATAAATAAGAATTGGCTCAGAGAAAACAAGCAGTAAGTCCAAGATCCCCCAAGAGTGAGTGCGCGAGTGAAAGGTGAGTTGAGTAGCCATTGGGTGCAATCAGGTGAGCGCGGGGACACGCAAGTTACTGCAGACGGGGTTTGATTCAAGGACGCCGCAGGGAGATGCTTAAGTGGAGGATGATTTGACAGAGGATGATTTAACACCCCCCGTGGCTGGTAGGATTTCAAGATAGGGAAAGTGAGGATTGATGATCTGAAGGAGCTTAGAGAGCGGACCTTGGGGTAGTGCTTTTGTCAGCCCATCGGCTATCATTTGGTCGGAGGGTATTAGCTTTATCTCAAGATTATGCGCGAGTAGTTCCTCTCGAATAGCCTTGGTCTTTATATCAATATGCCGAGTTTTGGAGTTACAGCCAAATTTCTTCAACTTGTCATCTAAGCCTTTATTATTGATGTGGTTTATGCTTGGTTGCGTGGGAATTACCCACATTTTGGACACCATCCCTCTCATCCAGATAGCCTCGAGGAATGAGTTGACCAACAGATTGAGTTCGGCCTCAGTGGTGCAGTGCGTTACGTTCCATTTGCAATAACTGCTCCATGCAATGGGAGATCCAAATAGCAGGGTGAGGTGACCGGATTGAGAATGTCTTGTTTTGAGGTCGTTGTTCCAATTGGCGTCGCTGAAAAATTGAAGTTGAGTTTCGCGGTGTTTTACCTCGATTACCAAAGATAGTCCCTTAGTGGCTTTTAAATATTTCCAGCAGCGTTTGACTTCACGCCAGTGATTGATACCGGGTTGTTTTCAAAATTGGGCCAGACTTGAAACAGCGTAACTGATGTCTGGTCAAGTTAAACATGCAATATAGTTCATTAAGAAAATGGCTGACCTGTAATTGATGTTCAGCGCCTTGAATTCTTCATGTTCTTCATCTGATGCGGGTTGCAAATTGGGATTTGAAGTTAGCGGTATAGAAAAAGGATGACACTTGGCGATTTTCAGTTCTTCTAATCCGTTTTCTATGTGATTTGGTTGCGAGAGAAGGATCTTGTCGTTGATCTTGGAGTAATTCATGCCAAGAATGGTGTTAGGGTTGTGAGAAGTAGAGTTTGGGAATCGCTGTAGGAAGTTGTTTTTAAAATCGTTGCCGAGACCGACCAGAATGAGTTCGTTGACGTGAAATAAGATGATGGACTTGCAACAAGGATTCAGATAGAGACAGGGGTTGGAAGATGATTGATGGAATCCTTGGCTTGAGAGTAAGGATGTGAGGGTGTTGAACCAATTGAGGGGGGCTTGTTTAAGCCCATATAGAGATCTCTTGAGTTTAAGATATTTTGATGTTCGCTTTGATCCTTTGGGAGTCTTGATAATTACCAGTTCTTTGAGAGGCGCGTGCAGAAAAGCACCCTTCACGTCAAATTGAGTAATAGGGAGTGAATGAAACAAGCCATAAAGTAGAGCGATTCTAAGTGATGCTGCTTTGCCGGTCGGGGAGAAAGTGTCTTGATAGTCAATTCCATAAACCTGATAAAAACCTTGCACGCACAACCGGCTTTTGTAGACAAGAGGGTCTGCGTGACAGCTATCCTTAAGTTGATAGACCCACGTTGTGTTAAGAGGATTAGCTGGCTCAGGACCGTTGTAGTCTTCCCAAACATCCATTTTCTCAATTCCGGTCAATTCCACATCCATTGAATGGTCCCAGTTTTCGCAGTCCTTGCACTTCTTGGCTTGTTCAAACAATTTGGGGACGAAATAGTGATGATATCTGTAACAATCAGGTGGACGGAGCATTGATTGATCGCGTAGAATTCAAGAAGGAGCCAGTTTGTCGGCGACCTCCTGAGACAATTGAGAGGATTGGTCATCCGTAGATTCAGCAGTTTTGATTGATTGTGCAAGGTGGTCGGTGAGTTGAGGGTCAGAGGTAATTGTTGGAGAGTTGCTTGAAGTCGATTTGTGGTGCAGAATGGGGAAATCAATGTCAAGAGAAGGAATGGTTTTGCAAGGACTTTCTGTAGTGGAAGAATTGGGAAAAGATTTAATAATCTTGATGTGTTTCAAAGAGATAATCAAGCAGTCTGGCTTGAGGATGCGATAAGATGAGAGGTCAGGGTTGAAGCTGACTAGGGTTCCCTCTAGCCCTCGATTGTTGAATTTATTCCCGCGAGGAATCTTTAAGTCTAAGTATGCTACCCTGGAACCAAGAGGATGAAAATACTCCAAGGGCAGAGTTTTGGACGTAAAGATTTCATAGGGTGATTTTTTGTTCGGGCCTTTGGGAATTTGATTCAACATGAGGGTAGAGGCCTTGGAGACTTCAGCCCAAAAGGCGAGAGGAAGTTTTGAAGACCGGAGGATTGTTCTAATGGACTTGGTGTGGTGACCAATCCGGGACACCACGGCAAAAAAAAAAAAAAAAAAAAAAAATCGGATTTCAGTTGTACTCCTATGGTTACCTTCATTTTCCCCCATCTCTCAACTTCTCCCTGTCCTAGCGGTCTGGGACAGGCCTCTTGCCTGTCTCTCCGCTTTGATCCTCTCTTCCTATGTTCAATTCCCACTTGTTGCGCTCGCGGTCCTGACTTTTGGCAACGCAAGCAATCGTCGAACCACTTTTGATGATCCCATCTACTCACCACCCCCTCCAACTCCCATCCAATCTCAACCCATCCCTTTGATTCACTTGATCGATCTGACTCGTCTTCATCCGATCTACCCAATCACTTCCACCTACCCCCCCGGAGGAGGATGTCTGTTTCCCAAGCTTGGATCCTCACCCATTGATCCTCAACAACCTTTACCAAAACCTCTCAATTACCACATCCCATCCTTCCTCAATCATCCGCCCTCAAATCCGCAGCCATCAATCCCAACGCTCTTGCTCATCATTCCACCCAACGACATGTCACCATGGAGGCTCAAATGTTGGCAACTCATCATGACCCTTGCTCCTTCAACTTTAACGCTCTCGAAGAATTTTCTTGGTCCAAGAGAGAGTCACTAGAAGTGATCAAGAATTGTCGTAGGATGTCCGTCAACCCATACTCATCCCATCCTCCTCCCCATCGGATCCTAAGATCTAGCGAGACTCCCATCGAGCCCCCTTGTTCTCATTCCACCAACAATCCCGGTCGAATTCGTGATGATGATGATGATGAGGATGCACATCATCATGACGACGCCAAGGACAACCGTTGTTGACACCCGCGACCGCTGTCGCGGGTGTCCATCTGGTTGCCCGCGGTCATTCTTGACACGGGCGACATCTCTCTTTCTCTCATGTAATTTTTTTTTTTTTCGCACCTATTTGTAAATCTCTCTTGTACATAGTATACAGGGCCTTATGTCTATAAAAGGAGGGGCTCTCCCCTGCCTTTTGATCCCATCATCTGGAGAGCATCAGAGAATCCAATCCATCCAATAAGACCTTCATCATAATCAACTTATCCGTGGGCATCCTTCCCCACTTATCTGAGCAACTTATCCGGGTATATCCATGATTTCCCCTTGATCCTTTGAGCCTCCGTACTCAAACTCTGTCCTTTGTGACCTTGATCCTTATCACCAACCAATAGCCTTGCTGGTTGAAGAAGAATTCCTGTCTGTCTGAATTCTTGGGTGTGTTATACCACTCTGATCCCTTTTTCCGACCATACTGGTCTTGATCTCTCCTTGACCATCTTTCTGGAGCCAATCACGTTTGATTGAAGAGGTTTATTAAGCTTAAAACCTGGAGTGTTATACCTTCCTTCTTCTTTAAGGTTGAATTTTGCCACGCTATTCTTGAGTCCCTTGAGAAGTGTTGGGATATTCTTGCCCAAATTTGTTATTGATTTGCTTCTAGAGCTTCATAAACAAATTGCTTTTGTTTTGTTCAGCCTCCCACAGTTATCTGGTACCCTTCAAGCGCTTGATTGCGGAGAGTTGGGCAGGTTCATTGAGAACCTGGAGGTTGGTTGGGATTGAGTTGATCTTTCCTAATCAGCTGCTGACGACCAGAGTTATTAGCTCGTGGGCGTTGTTACTTATAACTGCCTTCTTCTATTGAACTCTGAACAAACCTTGACTTATTTGTTCAAGTCTTTACCTGCACCATCTTGCCTCAGATAGTGTTGTTTCCACCGCTACCGACAACTCTTATCCTCTTCCCTTGTTTTGATTTCTCATCCATAAGGTTCTGGACCTTGATTCTGGTTACATTTAAATATTATTGTAACTCCTAGGAGGGCAGCCTAAACAGCACCTTTCCCCTCCACAAAACTGCCACGGCTTAGCACCGTTTGGAGTCTTACATCGGCAATTGTTTAATTGGCACGTTCCACCCTTCCATTGTGTTCATGATGGTATGGTTCAGTTGTGATATGTTGAATGGAATTGTCTTGAAAGAAGGATTGTAGTTCTTGAGAGATGAATTCTCCTCCCCCATCAGAACAGATGGTAGCGGGGAAGCATCTTTTTTCTGTTTCTCAAACCTATGAATGGATTGAATTTGGGAACAGGCGTCAGATTTGGAACAAAGAGGAATGGATGATAAATATCCAGAGTGGCTGTCGACAATGGTCATTATGTACCTCATCCCATTGCGGGATTCTGGATTGATTGGTCCCATTAGATCTATGTGAAGCTTCTCAAATGGCTTGGAAGCCACGTTGGCTTTGGAATTGAAAGGCATTTTTGCGATCTTTGAGAATACGCAGTTGGGACATTGAAAGTCTTCCATTAGAGAACGTGGAATTTTGGGTTTTAAGTTTTTCAATTGGTATGGGCTGGCTTGACCAAGCGATTGGTGAAGATAGAGTAGTTTATTGAGTTCAAAGGCTTTTTGAGTTAGGTAGCTGATCCTGGAGTTGTTTCCAATGGAGTGAGGATGATTGAGAGCGAAAAGATTGTCGCGAATGAAGCCTTCAAACGCAATAGTTCTGTTATGAAGAACCTTGAACGAATTGTCGCCAGCGGAAACCAAACAGTGTTTTTTGGAAACTAAAACTCCGGGGCTGATGAGGTTGATGACAAGGTCTGGTACATAAAGAAAATCAGAAAGTCACATGTGAGAATTTCTCCAGGTGAGAACTACTTTGCCTTTTCCTTTAATTGGAAGATTAGCTCCCTCTTTTCCAATGCTAATGTGTTCACCGTTGCATTCTTGAAGGGAGGAGAAGTAGTGAGAGGAATTAAACATGTGGCATGAGGCCCCAGAGTCAAGGAAAATTTGATGATTGGCGTTTACTTTATTGATCCAGGTGGTCAGAAGGGCGTGATAATGAGCAATTTTGTTACCTTTGGGTTTCCTCTGAGCTCTCCACTTGGCCTATGCTTCCTTCCACCAGTCTGGGGCTAGATGTTCGTGCTTATGCCAGCATCTATCCTCTGAGTGATTGGTTGCACTTGGATTATGATATCCTTGGAGACATTGTTGAGGTTTATTAGACGGGGGTTTAGAGTTGTTTGTGGTGAGTGCAGTTTCTCTGACTGGAGTATTGGAAACTTTTGACTTGGATTCATTATCCAGCTGAGTTAAGTGGTTCAAGACAAGATTGTCCGTAACTTCTTTATCGGAGTGCATTATCTGCTGACGTAACGATTGAAGAGAGGAGGAAAATTTGAAGAGAACCAAATACACCAAGATGTCTAATGGAAGTTTGATCCCAACATCAAGCATTTTCTTGAGGGAAATTTTGATTTTGGTGATGAATGAAGCGATAGCTTCGGGCTTGAATGGTTGATATAGGAAGTCATAGAAAACTCTGGCTCGGTTTGCGGTTTGGGAAGATGCAAATCGTTACTTTATTGTTTTCCAGAGATTTTTAGCTGAATTGATGTTCTCTGCGTTCACCACATTGTTATGTGTTACGGTATCTATTTTGAAAAGAATGATAACTTGCGTTTCTAGGTCGTCTGAGGGATTTAGATTTTTGGAATTGTCTTTGAGGATTTGTTTGATTCCCTTAAGTTCTAACAGGACGGTGATCTTATCTTTCCAAATCAAATAATTTTCGTCTGTCAGATTAGGAACAGCTTCAAGAGCGGCCTTGAGCATGATTTGTCTGAAGGCGTCCATCGTTCCAGGTCCCTCCATGGTGTTGAGTGGTTAGATTGTCGTGAGGTTTGTCTTTTAACCGTGTTAGTTGATGAGTTGAAAATTGACAAAAGTATTCATATTGGAGGGACTAGAAACAATCTGTCGAGCCAGGAACAAATAAGTTGAGGAATGAAATGAAAGAAGAAATAGGATTGGAAGTAACAACGTCAAAAAGGAGATTGATTGAAATCATACCAGACAGTTGAAGGATGAGACTTTGAGCAGAGAATCAAGTCAAGGTGGATTGGAAGTATTGATTGAGTGACTGGTTGCAGAGTGATGGAGTTGAGGGTTTGATTGGTTGACGGTGGTTGACTGGTTAATGGTGGAGTTGAGTGATTGAGTGATTGATGGCGGTAGAGGGGTTGAGAGTTTGAGGTTGAGAGATAAGAAACAAATAGGAAAGGAAAGAATAACGAATAGAAAAAGCAAAGGAGGATCAGAAAAGAATAGAAAACATAAATAAGAATTGGCTCAAAGAAAACAAGCAGTAAGTCCAAGATCCCCCAAGAGTGAGTGCGCGAGTGAAAGGTGAGTTGAGTAGCCATTGGGTGCAATCGGGTGAGCGCGGGGACGCGCAAGTTACTGCAGACGGGGTTTGATTCAAGGACGCCGCAGGGAGATGCTTAAGTGGAGGATGATTTGACAGAGGATGATTTAACAGTTAGTGGGGGAGATTTTGTTGTTAGAGTGGATAGGAGCGGGAATGGTGTGATCAGGAGCCACAGGAGTAGGAGCAGAGGGAAGGAGAGAAGGACAGGGTGAGATTGAGTGGGGTATTGATTCAGGAGGGGAAACAGCGGGAAGAAGATTAGAAGGAATCAGGAAATCAGTTTCCTTGACCAATGGGCAGGAATATAGAGAGGGATACAAATATTTGTAAAAGGTGAAGTTGGCAGACAGAAAAATTTGAAAGGAGTCCATATCCAGCAGGCAATATGACAAGAAGTCTTTGGCCTACCCAAGCATTATTTCCCTTTTTCAAGTGGGCTGAAATTTGAACATCCCCTTTGCTTTGGGGATCAGAGGGTAGGCAGTGCATCCTAACAGCTTGAGACAGTTGTATTTGAATTTACAATTGTGCCACATCTGATAGGGAGTCTTCTTGCTGCAGGATTTGGAGGGCAGAGCATTCAGAAGATGAGTGGCGGTGTTAATGGCTATTTCCCAGTATTTTGGGGACAGCTTGCTTTGATTCAGCAGGCATCTGGCCTTTTCCAAGATGAGAAAATTTGATCTCTTGGCCATGCCGTTTTTCTGAGGGGTGTAAGCAGGGGAAAAGTTTTGGATGATTCCTTTCTCCAAGCAAAATTGTTTGAGTTTGGAGGAGATAAACTCCCCACCGTTGTGGGAGATGAAACACTTGACAAACTTTGCTGTTTGGCGTTTGGACCATGGCACATAGTCCTTGATTGCCATGTGGGTGTTGTTTTTGTGTTTGAGGAGAGCCACCAACCTGTTTCCAGAGAGCTGATCTGTGAGAGAGAGGAAATAATTGTAGCCAAGATTTGAGGTAGATGGATTGGCCCCACTAGATCATGGTTTAAAGACTCCAGATTCTTGGAAACAGCTTTGAAGCAATGGTTGAAAGGGGTAGCGGTGCCTTTGCAGGTTCAACAGATCTTGCATGGCATAGGATCTGAGTGATTGATTAAGCCAAGACTTTTGTTTTAAAATAGGTAAGCACTTAAGCGTGTGCTAAGTATGATTGTAATCCAAATGGGATGTACATGAGGGCCTCTACGGCCCATTGGACACACAAATGGACCATACGTGCCTGTGTGGATGTCACATATTTTGGGAAACTGGCCTCAAAACGCGTGAAACAGGCCTTAATGAGCCCGGTGGGGTATATGAAAAATACAGACAGATGGCCTTGCATGGGGATAATTGGGCCCAAGGTTTATTTTGGAAATACTTGACCAGATGGGCTGGCCCGCCAAAGTATGTTAAACTCACCTTTTGGGCTTGGGGAGGCCCATTGGGGACGCTGTTTGTGTTGCAGCCCGTGTTGCAGCCCACTTGGGGCCACTCTTTTTGCTAACAGCCTGTCTATGGGGCCCAAAGGCCCGCGCGGGGCCGTTGTAGGGTGCAGGGGGACTCCAAATGGAGCCCCCCCACCCTGGTTGCGGGTGTTGAGCCTGTTGCAGTGTAAGAATACAAACAGCGCAGGGCGTTGGCAGTTATGTGGAGGGGATAGGTGCTTTTTTAGGCTGCCCTCCTGAGTTTTACAAAAATATTTGAATGTAACAAAGATCAAAGTCCAGAACCTGGTAAACAGGGAACCAAAAGTAAGAGGATAAAGATTGTAGTGGTTGGTAGCTGCAAGACAACACTATCTGAGGCAAGATGATGTTGGGGAACAATCAAATAGAAGGAGTCAATAATTGTTCAAAGTTCAACAAGACAAGGCAATTGTGAGTGACAAGGCCCACAAGCTAATAGCTCTTGTCGTCAGCATGAGCTTAGGAAAGAACAACTCAATCCCAAACAACCTCCAGGTTCTCAATGAACCTGCCCAACTCTCTGCAATCAAGCGCTTGAAGTGTACAAGATAACTGTGGGTGGCTGCACAAGACAAAGCTAATTGTTTGAAGAAGCTCTAGAAGCAAAAAAATAACTGATCCAAACAAGAATGACCCAACACTTCTCAAGGGACTCCAGAGTGGCGTGGCAGAATTCAACTTCAAAAGAAGGGAAGGGAGGTTTAACACTCCAGGTTTTAAGCTTAATAAAACCTCTTCAGTCAAATGTGACTGGTTCCAGAAGGATAATCAAAAGATGATCAGGACCAGTATGGTCGGATAAAGGGCTCAGGAGTGGTGTAACACACTCAAGAATTCAATTTGAAAAATTCTTCTTCAACCAGCAAAGCTATTGGTTGGTGATAAGGATCAAGGATCAAAGAGGAAACAAAGATATCTGATGTGATGATAGGGTTATGCTTCCCTGCTCATTCCATACCGGATGATATTCCAAAAGACAGGGGAGATCCCCCCCTCATATGGGCAGGAGGCCCTGGAAGACTATGTACAACAGATTCTACCAATAGAGCGGAAAAAGGAAAAAAATCAGGTCATCTCTTGCATCCGTTGGTGGATGGGCGCGCGCGACAATACCGGAATCACCCACCCCTTGTCTAAAGGCGGAAGGGTTGGGGAAGGAAAACAAACTAGACCAGACCGCCGCGGATGTCTGCGCGTGGTAGTCAACACTCTCCACCCCTTGTCCAAAGGCGGAAAGGGGTGGGAAAGGAAAATGAACCAGACCACTGCGGATGTCCGCAGGCGGTAGTTGACACTCTCAACCCCCACCCGGAAGATGGAAGGGGGGTGGGAGAGTCCCAGGAAGGGCAAAGGATGAAGTTTGTGAGAGCGGGGATGGGCGGATAGGAGATCAGCTTAAAGCAATTAAGTAAATCCTGACGGGCTTGAGATTGGCAAATGACAGACTGAGTGAGGTGGGAGATTGATGGGTTCAAGGATTGGACAAGCGCTTGGAGGTGCGGTTGGGATGGGTTTGGGAAAGCACGGATGAGCTACCCACGAAAATGATGATGAGCGACAATGACGATGAGCAATGAGTGACGCGCAATGATGATGGATGAGCGACGCGCGAAAATGATGTGTGAGGGTAGTGCAACGGGCAAGGATAAGCATGAGCAACGTGCGACCGGAAAGGATGAGGATGAGGACGCGTGATGATAAAGATGAGGACTTGTGAGGACAAATTTTTTTATGTTTATTTTTTGAATTATTTTTCCCACGGTGTCCCAAATGGTTCACCAAAACTCTCCCCAACTGACAGACTTTCCCTAGTCTGCATTGTAATTTTGAAAACATGAAAAAGAACAGAAGAAAATAAATGGCTGTTTCTTGATCCTCTAAGTAAAAAAAAGATTGAAACCCATCTTGCTCCATCCAAAAGAGCCTAAATGTGGAGAAGATAAAAGAAAAGTCGTCCCAGGTGCTCACGTATGTGGCATAAAGTAGAGTTTTCACAACAAAACGCAGCAGAAGACCCCGGTGGTGCACATTTGGGAGGACTTACTTTGAACCCAAATCACCCTCACAACAATAAAATCTCTTAACTTGATCAGCGGAGAACCTTCTAGCCAACTGAGTACCATCCAGTTCTTCCAAAAAATAAGATCCACCTCTAACTTGACAAACCACTCTATAAGGACCATTCCAACAATTCAAAAAAAGTTTTCCCCACTGAGTCTCTAAAGATTGATTCTAAGCCAATACCAGATCACCAGGGTTTAAAGGATCCCTGATTTGATTTAGATATTTATCTTCATAATAATGAACTGATTTAGCTCTTAATTCCATCATCTTCTGATAAGCCTTGTTACAAATATCTTCACTCCGCTCCAGCTGCTTTGATCTGGCAACTAATAGGTCATTAGTTGAAGAAACTTGTCCCCAAGAGATGCCCAAGAAAGACTCCATTTCAAGATCAAGAGGAAGAACAGCCCTCTGACCAAAGATGATTTCATAAGGAGAGTAGCCAGTGGTTTGCTTGGTGGAAATTTGATCAGAGAAGAGGACCAAGGGGAGAAAATTCCGAAAATTCTTGCCACTTTCACCAGCCAGTTTAACCAGAGAAGCCTTCAAGGGAGCATGGCCTCTTTCCACCATGCCTTTTCCTTCAGGATAATACGTAGTAGTAACTCTATTTTTCCCAGGGAGAGATTGGATCATTTCAGCCAGTTTTCCACCAAATTCTGAGCCACCATCAGTAGAATAAGATCAAGCCAAACCGTAAAGCATTTTCCAATTCTCATGAAGGAAAGATGCCACAGATTCAGAACTAAGGTTCTTAAGGAATCTGGCTCCAACCCATCCAGAAAAATCATCTCTAGCCACAATGAAGTACTTAGCACCACCTGCCTTGATATGAACCACATCCATAGCAACCCTTCCAAAGACATTGGACTCCCCAGTAGGACAGCAAATTTCAGCTGGAAGCCTAAGATCACGTCTTTGACAAACTTCACAAACCTTGCACCATTGAGAGAAAGATTTCTTCAGAGATGGCCACCAGAATTGTTTGGATAATTGTCAATAAGTTTTGGTTTCTCCACAATGACCAAGGCCCTCATGGAGACTTTCAAGGATTGAATCTTGCTTAACCGGGATAGTAACCACAACAAGCGCACAAGGAGTTCCTCTTTTCATAAGCCTAGATCCTTGGACAAAGAAACCAGAGGACTTTCTTTTAAGGGATTGAAATTCATTGGCAGAGAGATCAGGGGGCCTTTGGAGAGTTGAAAGGTACTGCTCCAACTTAAGCCAGAAACCTTGTTGGAAACCAGAGTAATCTTGGGAGGAAAAAGCAAAAACAGGGCGGACCAAGGTTTCTTCCTCATTGAAATCCATTCCAACATCTGATTCATCGTCTCCAATAGGTCTTCTAGACAAACCATCAGGCATAGTAAAAGATTTCCCAGGCCTATGAAAAATATTAAAAGAGAAAAGCTGGATAAAAGCTACCCAGAAAGTCATTGAAGCATTTGGAAGACTGGGAGCATTGACGTTTCCACAATGGATCAAGCGTCAACTTGCAATTTGAAATGTTGTCCCCAGAGTACTGTTTGGAGTTTCTTCCGCATTCTGGCCACACCAAAGAGTTCCAGTTTGGGCTGAGATTATCTAGATTCCGGATCCAAAAATAGCAAAGATTCATAAAGAACAGGGGGGTCCAAACCATTTTCATCTTCCTGAGTAAGGACAGCCCTAACAGATTGATAACTAGAGTCAACAGCCAATTTTATTTTTCCAGCTCCAGGCCCATAAGAGATCTTTTTCAAAACTATTTCATTGCCAACAATACTTTTGAGCAACTGAAATGATTGTTTGCAATCTTGGTTCCAAATCAATTCAGCTTCCTTTCTGGTTAGACAACGCAAAGGTGCACAGATTTTGGAAAGAGAGGGAATGAAGATTCTGACATAAGTTACAAAACATAGGAAAACTCTAACTTCAATTGGATTTATTGGAGTAGGCCAGGAGATGATTTTGTTGACTTTAGAGGTCTACCCCCAAGTGCCTCCACTGGAGCCCATACTCCTCCATACCAAAACCATTAAGAAAAGAATTGAGATCAGGATCTAGTTTATACTCATTGCGGAGAATAAAACCAGAGCTAGAGGAAGATTGATCAGTGATAAGAGTAAAAGGAAAAGAAGAAACAACAGAACCAGAGAGAAGAGAAATTTGTTTGGAATTTTGTGTTTTAACACGCTTTTGATTTTGGACATTTTTGAGATCAGAAGAAAAAGAAGAAAGAGATGAAAAGGATGAAAAATATGCCTCAGAGATAAAAGTTGGCCCTGTAGTTGAATTCAGAGGCTTAGAATAACTACAAATGTTAGTATTACCAACTATTCTGCTAAAGAATTAGAGGAGTTAGAAGAATCCTTCTGCTTCCCCTGCAGAACCGATTTAGGTGAAAAACCAGGGAAATCTCTTTCCCAACAACCAGAATCCAAAAAACAGAGAGGAACTTCAATCTTCCTACCATCATCATCAGGAAGAAGAATTCTATCCCCAACTTGATCAGAAAACATCAGGGTGTCTCCAAAGTCTATTAAGAAAGGACAACCCAAAATCATAGGACCTTCCAAATGAGTGATCCAAAAGTGACAGGTTCCAAAAATATTTTGACCAATTTGAACTGGCATATCCTCAGCAATACCCACCAACTCACAAGATTGATTCCCAATTCCATAAACCGCAGAGTTGAAGCTGACCCTTGGACTGAGATTGAGCTTGCAGGCCATTGCATCCAAAATTAAGTTTAGTTGGGACCCAGAATTGACAAGTAGAGAACCCGTTTTGGATGAGTCACCTAGAGAGCATGGTAAAAATCCAAGAGGAAAAGAATAAAGATTTTAATCAGAAGGAGGATCCGTTCCACCTGATTCTTTGATCAACGTTCCAGAGGAAACTTTCAATTTGTCAGGACCCATCTCCACATGTTTCCAAGAAACCCATTTCTTCATGCCTTCAGCCACAGATGGTAAGATGGAAAGGAGTTCAGCCACGGTTAGATTGCGAATTTTAAGATCAGAGATTTTCTTTAATACCCCCTCCACAGCATTGGGGTGATCTTTGGAAATTCCCCTTTCAAATCAAACCTTGGGTTGAGTTGGAAGAGGAAGTTCAGGGGAGGGTGGAACTATAACTGGATCAGTTGGTGAAGGTGATTTGGATGGCAGAGGAGCAGGATCAGAGTATTCTGGGAACCTATCCATGAGGGGTTCCTTTTCTACTTCCATTTGTTCTACCTCAGAAGAAGGAGGCTCCGGTGAAGATCAACATTTGACCAGTTTTCAAAGAATTGAAGATGGAACAGGAGGAGCTTTATGAGGTCTGGGTTCTTGATTTCTTTTCCTAGCTGGATCAGATTGATAGGTTCCAGAAAAGGTGGAAGAAGAGACAGCAGGAGGATACCAAGGTTGAAGGGTTCCACAAGAAGATCAAAAATACAAATTGGCCAAGGATGCCTTCTTGGGAGCAGAAGGCTGGAAATAGGCCACCACATGACAAATTTGGCAAGATGAATCAAAAGGGATAAGTGCACCATTAGGAAGAAAGAAGTTACTCCCTTTCTTTTCCATCAAAATATCCTCCTTGTCTTTCTGGAGTTCAGGACAGCGACCAGTTCCATGACCCTCTCTGTGGCAATAATATCAAACTATGTTTGACCTAGGAACGGAGTTGGAGGGTTTAGGGACAGCCAGAGAGGAGAGTTTCTGATCCATTTTATTCTTGAAAGCTTGAACAAGTTGGGTGATCTCATCGATAGTAGGTGTTTCTTGGTGGGTCTGAGGATTTGGTTTAGGTCTGCAATTGGCTTCCATCTTATTCTTGATTTTGTTAGATGCTTGAAAAGAGGGGGCAAGGACTGGTTCAGTGATTCTAGGTTTTTCAAAGGTGAGAGCTGTTTGAACTTTCATCACTTTATCTACAGTATTTCTGAGAACCATGAAAGCAGGGAGCTTGAAAAAATTATCTCTTGTAGTGATCATGGATCCGGATTTCACCAATTCATCCTGAATTCTTTCCTGCACTCCTAGAGAGAAAGACTGAAAAAATTGCACTCAAATTTGTCCAACGTATCAATGTGATTGTTTTGGATAAGATAGGATTGGATAGGGTCCCAAGATTTTCTGAAAGCTTGATAATCAGAGGCTGAGGAGATACCACCATTGGAGGTCCATTAGGAGACTAGGGCATCCAGATCTTGGAGAGTGAACCTAGCTGTATCAATTTTGCCCCAATAGGCAATCATTGCCTCCTTAAGAAGTACCCCGTCCTGGGATTTAAATCCATTGAATGATTCAATCACTTCCATGACTTCATCAGAGGAGATAAAGAATTGCAGTTGATAAGCCATGTAATATTTTCTGGAACCTTCCACTTCAGCAGCCATCTTGTAGGAATCCAGGAACCGTTCAACATTTGTACTGTTAAAGCATAAGTTCTTTTTCTGAGGTTTGATCTTGATCATCTTGGCCCAAACAGAGGTAGAAGGGGTACCAATAGATTCCATTTTGACAAAGGATTTCCTAAGGGATCCAAAGAACAGATTTCCAAAGTGGCTCACGAGCGTGGCAAGGGTGGGTTTAAAAAAAATGACTGGATCAAACCCCTTGACAGTGCACAATTGGGGGGACTTACTTCTGGAACAAGTTGCCTCCACAGATTGGATCTAGATGATAATGGAAAAAAAGAGAAAAACAGAAAAAGAGAAAAAGGCCGGATTTCAAAGTTTATTCCACAAATTTGGGACTGTAAATCCCAAGGTTGCTGGTTTGATCGCGGCCCGGGGGACCAAATGTAAGACTCCAAACAGCGCAGGGCGTTGGCAGTTCTGTGGAGGGGATAGGTGCTTTTTTAGGCTGCCCTCCTCAGTGTTACAAAAATATTTGAATGTAACCAAGATCAAAGTCCAGAACCTGGTAAACGGGGAAAAAAATTAAGAGGATAAAGATTGTAGTGGTTGGTAGCTGGGAGACATCACTATCTGAGGCAAGATAATGTCGGGGAACACTCGAATAGAAGGAGTAAAGAATTGTTCAGAGTTCAACAAGACAAGGCAATTGTGAGTGACAATGCCCACAAGCTAATAGCTCTGGTCGTCAGCAGGATCTTAGGAAAGATCAAATCAATCCCAAACAACCTCCAGGTTCTCAATGAACCTGCCCAAATCTCCACAATCAAGCGCTTGAAGGGTACCAGATAACTGTGGGTGGCTGCACAAGACAAAGCTGATTGTTTGAAGAAGCTCTAGAAGCAAAACAGTAACTGATTGAAACCAGAATGACCCAAAACTTCTCAAAGGACTCAAGAACGGCGTGGAAGAATTCAAATTCAAAAGAAGGGAAGGGAGGTTTAACACTCCAGGTTTTAAGCTTAATAAAACCTCTTCAGTCAAACTTGACTGGTTCCAGAAGGATAATCAAAAGATGATCAGGACCAGTATGGTCGGATAAAGGGCTCAGGAGTGGTGTAACACACTCAAGAATTTGATTAGACAAATTCTTCTTCAACCAGAAAAGCTATTGGTTGGTGATAAGGATCAAGGATCAAATGTTTGAGTATGGAGGCTCAAGAATCAAAGGGGAAACATAGATACCTGATGTGATGATAGGGTTATGCTTTCCTGCTCATTCCATGCTTGATGATGTTCCAAAAGACAGGGGAGAGCCCCCCCTTACATGAGCAGGAGGCCCTGTTAGACTATGTACAATGGATTCTACAAATAGAGCGGAAAAAGAAAGAAAATCAGGTCATCTCTCGCGTCCGTCCTTGGATGGGCGCGCGCGAAAATACCGGAATCACCCACCCCTTTTCCCAAGGCGGACGGGGTGGGAAAGGAAAACAAACTAGACCAGACCTCCGCGGATTTCCGCGCGCGGTAGTCAACACTCTCCACCCCTTGTCCGAAGGCGGAAAGGGGTGGGAAAGGAAAATGAACCAGACCGGGGCGGATGTCAGCAGGCGGTCGTCAACACTCTCCACCCCCACCTGGAGATGGAAGGGGGGTGGGAGAGTCCCAGGAAGGGCAAAGGATGAAGTTTGTGAGAGCGCGGATGGGAGGATAGGAGATCGGCTCAAGGCAATTGAGTAAATCCTGACGCGCTTGAGTTTGGCAAATGACAGACTGAGTGAGGTAGGAGATTGATGGGTCCAAGGATTGGACAAGCGCTTGGAGGTGCGGTTGGGATGGGTTTGGTAAGGCACGGATGAGCAACCCACAACAATGATGATGACAATGAGCGATGAGCAATGCACAATGATGATGGATGAGCAACGCGTGATGATGATGGATGAGCAATGCGGACAATGATGGATAAGCGACGCGGACAATGATGGATGAGCGACGCGCAACGGGAAAGGATAAGGATGAGCAACGCGCAACGGGCAAGGATGAGGAGGCGCGACGGGCAAGGATGAGGATGCGCAAGGATAAGGATGAGGACGCGCAAGGACAATTTTTTTTTTTTTTTGTGTTTTTGAATTCTTTTTCCCACGGTGTCCCAAATGGTTCACCACAAAGGCTGCCGCGTGGCTGGTGGACCCAGCTCCTCCCCTCCCCTTGCTTGCCATTGCGAGGAGGAGGGGGAGGGCTGGCTGGATGGAACCAGCCAGCGACTGGTTGTAAGGGGCAACCAGTCATGGTGGGGGGGACTTGATCACCCCCCCATTGAAAGTGGTGCCTAGGCTGGTTGCATTGAGGAAACTGGCGGTGGGGGGGACTTGAACACCCCCCCCACCATCAAAGGGACGCTCTCCCCCCCCTTTACCAAGGGGGAGGAGCGATGGGCTGGAGGGGACCTGACCACCCTCCAGCCCACCTAGCATGACAACCCCCTGCGGGCATCGACCTCCAGGGCCCCTGGTAGGGGGATTTGACTGCCCCCTCCAGGGATTTGAGAGAGAGAGGGGGGGGCATGTCTGGCGGTTACACCCCCCCCATGTGTGTCTGACACCGGACCCAGGTGTGTCCTTGGTCCCTCCTGGCCATCTTTATGGCAAGGGGCTGGTTTCATGAGGCAACCAGCCAGAATGAGAGGTAACAGGCCAGTTGTAATAGACAACTGGCCAGGGGTTTGAAAAGCTAAGGGGCTGGTTCAGCCTCATTAAGGTGGAAACACAAGAAATAACTGCAATAGGATGGTTGTTTAAAGTTATGAGGAAAGTAAAACCAGATATTATTTCATCAGAATCAGAAACAAGAAAGAGTAGAAGAAGAATGAAATCTTTAATAACCTAAAACCAGGAGTCAACAAAAATAGAACTTCAGCAAGCAGTGAATAATGAAATCTCAATAGAAGAAACAATGGCGTTGTCAAAGATGATAACCCCAATCACAAGCCAAATCCTGAAAGAATCTAAGTCAATCAGAGAGGGATATCATAAATAAGCTATTTCATGAGCATTTGAGGATGGAGCTTACCTGAATCAAAGCACCCTTAGTCCAATGACAGAACCGTTCAAGTTTTGTGAGGAACAGGAAAGGGGAGTGCGCGAGTCAGGTCTTAAGTAGCTTGGAATGCCAATCTAATATGGAGTATTGGCACTGGAAACAGTGTGAAAGAGCGCGCGTACAACTTGAATAGTAAATTGACAAGGACTAAGACATGAGACTGAGGAGACAATGGAAAGAAGCAGTAAATCAAGATAAAAGAAGCTGAGAGATAGTTAGGGATATTATGAGCATTCAACAGGTTGTAAGGGTACACGGACTGATTCCATGCGGGCATCTAGCCCAAACCAAGTAACAAGGCCTGTAGAGCCTGTAGAGCTCTTTTGGGGCGGAAAATTTGCCTTTTGGCTTGTTTTATCATGGGCTCACAAGAGACCAATCTTTTGTACTTAAGGAGCTCTTCTCCCTGTGTTTTCCATGATCCATTCATCATCCAATCAAATTCATCACCAATATCATCCAATGTATTGCCCCATTGTGAGAGCCCATCAGCAATTATTTGTGCAAGGTGTTCAGCATATCTCTTGCTTTAAATACTGCTCATTTTCCTCAGCTAATTGCTGGCCATAATTATAAAGTTTTGAGTGCAGAGGGACCAGGATGACCCAGGCGGGAGTGCCACACCAGCAAGGAGTGATTGAGCAGTACTTCAGGCTGATGATTAGTGGAGAATCTGGTTCTGCAGAGTTTGGTAAGATGAATGGAGGTGGATCTAATGAACAGAAAGTTGTTGCAGCGCACTTCAAAGCCAGAGAAACCAAAAGAGGAGAAGACCGTCTTCTTGGCCTTGAGTTGGGTAAGCAAGATGAGGCATTCATTGATTGTAGGGATCAGAAGCACATTGTCCAGCTTGATGACTTCCCCTAATTGGTTAATCAGTTTTGCTGAGCCAATGTGAGATGCAGTGAGAGAGTTGTTGGGGGAACCTGTTCCTACCTCTATCTTCACTGGGGAGGCATTGAAAAGATACCAGGGATTGTTGAAAATGTTGTGACTGGCCTTGAGTCTATTACAGGAAGCAAGGAAAGTTTTGGCTTGGGGGTCAGGTAGACCTGCAAGGTGAAATGTAATTTGGGGCTTGGAGCATTGCCAACCGGTGCCTTGGTTGGTTTGTTGGTGGCATGAAGGTTAGAGGAGGGACTTTTGTTCCAGTCAGGTCTCAAGTGGGGGTGGAGAAACCAACACTTTTCCTTGGGGTGTTCAGCAAGAGGATTGCAATGGTTTTTGGAGCAGGGGTGCTTTGGCTTTTTCCTTTGGGTGGATTTATGGAGAGAGGTTGACTGATTCAACGTGGGGGTATACTTGTGGGTGATGGTTCACAAAGATTCCAGGTGAGTAATTTCTCAGAGTTTGAGGAAGCCAGTTGGATTGAGGAGCAAATTGTCATTGAGGATAATTTTTTCAACCATGTGGAAGAAGTAACTGGGGATTTTGGCCAGGATCATGTAGCTTAGGAGGTCTGAGGGAACCTTGAGACATAGGAAATACAGCTTGTTCATCAGATTCTGAAATTCCTTGATGTAAGAGTTGAGGTTTCCTTTGTATTGAGAGCAAATGAAATTCAGCCAAATTCTGCTGTGGTTATTCAAGGATTGAGAGGTATATCTGGACAGGATGGCATCACAGATGGCATGAGGGTTGCTGTTGTTCTCAGGATTGGTAACTGCGTAAAAGGCGGAGTCCCCCAAGTGCTGGATGATCATGTCTGTAGCTTTGAAGAGTTTCTTTTTATGTGGCGCTGAGATGAGAACTGGAGGGGGATCTAGGACCAAGTCAAGAATACCTTTTTTTCTGAGGTAGCTCTTTATTCAAAGAACCCGGGCCAGGAAGTTGGAGTTTTTCAGAAGTGGAAAGTTAAGTTTGGATTGGGAGTTGTCCTTTTTTTCTGACATGGTTGATTGTCTTCTGGTCCTTGAAGTGAAATGGGACTGGACATCTGATGGATTCAAGAACTAAAACAATTTCATTGGTAGTGAGTAATTGACAAGAAAAAACAGATAAAATCAAATACAACAATTTCTGAGTAAGTTACCTAAAAGGACCAGACAGACACTGGTGATTGGAAGGAATGTAGCGGAGGAAACAACATTCAAAAAGGAAACTTTGAATCTTGTGGTTTTTCAATAGCGTAGCGGGTCTAGGTTGGATGGTGAGGCAGAATTGGTTGAGGATCAGCTGTTGAGGAAAACTTGGTGAATCAGTTGGTTGGATGAAATTGAGGATAATTGGATTGCGGATTGTAGCTTACCTGACTCAGAAAACTGGGTTCAATGGTGGAATCTTGTGGTTGCGCAAGGAGAGAATTACACAGGATCTGGGTCAGGCAGCGTAATTTATGGATGAGCAAGCTTGAGGTGAACTTGGATTGAAGAGTTTGCAGCGGCTTTTCAGATTCTTGAAGGTGGCTTTGAGGGTGAGAGCTGACAGAAAGGGAACAGGATGACAAGAGGCGGGACATGAAACCTGTGAGTGGAGAATAGCAGACAAGAAAATAGGAAATTAAAGTAGAAAACAGAGAGAGCAGAAAAAGGAATGAAAAAGAAACAAAGGAATGAAAAAAGATTATTTGAGCATATTAATGGGCACGTTGTTATTATTCCAACATCATTGACTGAAATATTTTTTTATGGGATCTTTCAACATATTATTCACAAAGTAATGCATTCAATTTATTAAGAGCCCATAATTCTAAAAATTGATCATACCCGTTGTGGAAACTTTTGAGGTTATCCCTCACAAAGTTGTCCCTAGTTACGGGATCAATGGTTCTAGCGTCTGTAAGACCAAGAATGCTTCCTTTCCTTTCCTCCAAGAGAGAGAGAGTGAGAGAGAGAGAGAGAGATTCCGATAGAAAGATAGAGATATATGCCCCCCTACAACCCGGAGTCGAGGGGAAGGGTATTTGAGCCCTCCCCCTCAACCCTAACCTAAGCACAAGCACAAAGACAGACTGGCAACCATGAAGAAGGAACCCTAGACCCAGAACCCTGACCCATCCCTAAACCCATACCCATAACCTATCCCCGCCAGCTCCCCTGCCATTACGCGCATCCGGTTCGTCTTTTCGTGGCGCGGCCCTCCGCCGCGCGATACCCAAAGTTCACCGCACTTGCGCGCATCCACCCGACGCGCCGTCGTGGATTTCCTGTCCCGTGGCCGGCCCGCGCTTGCGCGCGGCTGCCCACGCATATAGCCCCGCTGTCGCCCCGCTTTTTCCTTCCCCGAATAGCCGTTCCGAGAACCTGGTCGGCCCAGCTCCATCCGTGAGTCGGACATCCAAGCGGGTTGCGGCCCGCCTCCCTTAGTCAGGCCCGGCCCGCAGTCGCGTGCTCAATCCCGCCGCGCCCACTGCTGAGCTTGCAGCGGCTACTGCTGAACCCGCAGCGGCTACTGCTGAACCCGCAGCGGCTACTGCTGAGGACCGGCGCACCCCCACTGCTGAGCCTAACCTACCAGATGCTGAGCGCGCAGGCCACGACGCAGTCCCCGACCCAAGGCTATATAATGACACCACACCGTTCAAAAAAGTATTTGACCACAAGGGACCCAGGGAACTCAAAAAATTACCAGGGAAACCAGCCATGGTATAATCAAGGTATTTATCAAGGTGAAGAAGGTTAAATGATGCAGTTGAAATCTGATGGGGATGATTTGGTTAAAATCAGAATGAACCAAGACCTCTTAGTGAAGAAGCTTTGGCCTATATACCCTAAAAAGCCTAGTCACATGTCACATGTGTGTGTAATATGAACAACATTTGCTCATTAGTTATAATCTACATGGTTCATTTGTGTAAATATCCTGGTTTATTCCCAAAGTTCTTGATTTCCTGCATATAACATATACATATATATGTCATTTCAAGGGATATGGGCAACATATGATAAGTTGTCCACCCACCTGGACATGAAAAACATGATATGGGAAAATCATGCAGGAAGGTTGGGGAGGTGAACAACTTGTGCTAAGTTGTAAACTTCCCTTCAACCACAGGGTAGCTTCATTTTGAATATGCCAAATGATTGATGATTGCTTGGACAGTGGAAAACTTAGCATAAGTTGTCCACCTGCCCATCCCCTCCACAAGGATTTCTCATGTCATGTGATTCCTGTATTCACACAAGTCAGGGATTTGGAAAACTTATTGTCAGTTGCTTATCTCCTTGAAATTACCTATACATTTACTATGCAGAAAAGGTACATCTAATTTGATGGGAAGATGGACAGATTAGCATAAGTTGTCCATCAATCAAAATTTATCCCATCTTAAATTCCAACCAGTACAAATTTTGTACAAATCCATTTCATGAAATAAATGGTAAGAATTTTGGCACAAAGAGGTGATGCTTGAATTATATACATTGAAGCACATGTTTAAACATATTTGCATTTATTTCCATTAATTCTAGTTAAAATTTCAGAAGGAGAAAAATTTTGAAGTTTAAGAGAAGCCTTTGCCTTTTTTTTAATTTGGAAGGAGAAAACAAAATGATTTTGATGTTCAGTGGTTTGAAGGCTGGTTGGAGAAAAATTAGTTTGATGAGGAAAAACAGAAGTCTGGCATAAAATTTCTATAATTCCCTCAGCTTTTGCATAATTAAATATGAAATCAAGAGTTGAGAAGAGGACAAAATGGCCTGTTTATTTAGAGGGAGGAGGACTTGGGGTTTCAGGAGGTTTTTCAATATAAGAGAACAAACCATTAGTATAACCATTCAAGTAATCCTGATCTGTATGAGGAACATTGGAAAAGTCATCACGCGTGACAATGACATTATAAGGATGAAGAAATTTATATCTTTGGTCATTCCACTCTGGAGATGTTCAGTTTGTATTTTTGAACACTTCTGATACTTCCTTGCTCTTCACATGAGCAGTGTTGGATAAAACTGTCACACAACCACCCCACATACAATAGGGAAATTCTTAGATGGCTGTGAGCCCAAAGGAATACCAATTGCGAGGGAAAGTGCAAATAGCAAGACCCAGTTGCGAAGTGCAAACTTGGTTATGTCACTCAACCAACCAAGAGATGAATGGAAGTGTTCCGAAGAAGGAAACTCAACCTAAGTCCAATGTGATAACTAGGTTGCAGCAAAATGCAAGAACGTATGAAATTAACTAACTGAGGAGACAATCATCAGGAAAGGGGATAGCCCTTATAAGGTAATCCAAAGTGACTAGATATAACCTTGTGATGAGCTAACTACAGGTGAAGCGGTGAGGCAATGAATGACAGGAAGGGAATAGGAGATGAAGCAGTGTTATAGATCCAAGGTCTTAGCATAAGTGCAAGACAATAGAATCTGAGCGTACAATTGCATGACAAATTGGGATAGGAGCAAGTTACGTTGAAGGTAATGCAAATGAGAGGTAATAGTGTATGCAGGGTAGGGACTAGTCCAATTGAAAAATATACAGTAGTGATGGCTTGGTTAGACCTAGATGCAAACTAACAAACAATGCATGACCAAAGATGGAAGTCCAAGGCTGTTGATTGGCCAGGGAAGGAGATTGGATCTCATAATGAATGGTCAACCGGTATGGAGTTAACCGCGAGGTTTGCAAGTATATACTGAGTTGGTTGCCAAGATTGGAAAGTCAGTGCAAGCCAGAGGAAATAGCGGATTGCACCATTGATGTTGTGCTTTTATTTGTGTCACACTTTTAGACTGAGGTAGATGGTACTGAGGAGAGGAAATGTCAAAGTGGTGAAGACAATAATCCTTAAGTGCAAAGCGTGACAGTTGCCCGGGTATAAAGACGCGAGCTCCTGCAAGCGTTCAGGTAAATTTTCCTATTGATTTCAAGTCGTTTAATTATTACTGTATACCCTTTATATGTTACTTAATTCATTACCCAGTAGATTTTATAAATTTTATAATAATGTTGTCATTGTCATCCCCCCGTTGCAAAGACTGTATTCGCCGCAAAAAGCGATGTATTCCCAGTACTGCCGTCCGAGGTCTCCAAGGCAAATGCAAGCAATGTTGCCTTTGCAAGGTGGCGTGCAACTTCCCTATAAATGTCGAGTTGACTGTTGAGGGTCCTTCAGAATCATCGAGGGAGATGCAAAGTTGTAGGCCTGGGCCAAGGGTCAATTACAAGATACCACCATTGCCGGAGATTGAATACTTGGGGACTCGAGTGCCTGGTGAGTACTAATCAGGACTAACTAATGAACTTGAAATAATAACTAATTGTTTGCTTGTTTGCTAGTGTTGCCTTGTTTTGAAGATATACTACCAACACACCACCACCACCACCACCTTACTGGGGACTGCCAACTGAAAACCCAGGGACCCAGATGAATGCCAAGGTGCGAGGCAAGGTATCCGGTGCAGAACCGGTAGGAGTTATCACCAAGGAAGCAAGGCAGGAAGAAGAAAATGCAGCGGAAAGAGAAGAGGAAAATGGAGGAAACGGAAGTGGAGAGAACAAAGAGGAAGCGGGTGAATTAGAAGAAGGAAATGAAGGAGATGGAAGGAAGGAATTGACTGGGATGGAAGGGATGGAGGGCCGAGGAAAAGAGGATCTGGTGCAAATCGTATTGCCTGTCAAAACGGATGCGAGGCGCCTGAAGGATGATATTGGAGAAGGAACGTTGGGTGGCAAAAGGAAGAGAGTGTATGAAGAGCTCTTGGAGGAAGGTGGATGGAATGCTAGGCTGAAGCAAGCTTGGGTTGCAAGATGCAAGGAGATTTTCGAGAGGCACATTTGACGGAGGTGCTGGTACTTTGAAGAATGTCTGCATTGATCAACGATGAAGACCTTGATAACTTTTGGTCCATTGATGCGGAATTGACGGCAAATTGGGAGGATGCGGAAAAAGAAATAAAAGAAACTTTGTAATTTAATGTATATTTTTTTTTGTATTAAAAAATAGAATTATTATTATTATTATTATTATTATTATTTAATAATAAGTGGAAATGAAGGGAAAATGAGAAAAGAATAACACAGTGAGATGGAGGAATTAACTGATGAAATGATGGTGAAATAAGATGGGTTTTAAGGGGATGGAATATGAAATGGAATGTGATTGAGTAAGATAAATGTGGAATGGAATGAAATGGGATTGGATGGGATGAAATGTGGAGTTGAAGGGAATGGATGGGATGAAATGTGGAGTGGAATGGAATGGAATTGGATGGGATGAAATGTGGAATGGGATGGAATGGAATTGGATGGGATCGGATGGGAAAGAATCATGATTGCAGAGGTTTGCAAGGGTAGTTTGCATGGAATTCTCAAATCAGATTGGGTGAATTGCAAAGGTGATGGGCTGGTTCCCACAAGGTGCAATCTTTGTCGGACTGGAAGCCAGACCATTCAACAAGTTATTGAAGTTTTCCTTTGCGTAACCTGGAATCAAGAATACGGCTTACTTCCCACTCTTGATGATTGAGGACAGTGACCGGTTCAGGAGGGGGATGAGTCTTGCCCGGGTATAGGACTTGAGCTGGCTCTAGGAGAGAAACATGAAAGAACGGGTGGATACCTTTCCATTTTTCAGGTAAAGTAAGTTTAAAGGCGTTAGGGGAGATGACTGATTCTATTTTAAAGGGGCCAAGCTTTCTTCTGGAGAGTTTGAGAGTTGGGTGAGTACTGCAAATGTTGCAAGCATTGAGCCATACTTGATATCCTACTGCAAAGGTTGGAGCCGAAGTGCAAGATCAGTCTGTTTGCTCCTTATAGCGCTGGTTTGCTTCTTTGAGGTTGGTTCAAAGTTGCAATTGAAGAGATTGAATTTTTTCAAGGTAATTGGTATCAGGTTAAGAAGGTGCTACGTGAAGGGAAGAGAAAGTCTGGTTTCTACCATAAAGAGTTTGGAAGGGCAACTGTTTGGTGGAGGAATGAGTGGAGTTGTGGTAGGAAAATTCGGCTAGTGGGAGCCATTGCAACCAGTCGTCTTGTTGATAGGCAACATACATTCAAAGATATTGTTTGAGGATCTGATTAACTCGCTCGGTTTTTCCATCCGTTTCCGGGTGGTAAGCCGTTGATAAATTGCGAGTGATCTTCAAATGTTGGCATAGCAAGGTCCAAAAGCTTGAGACCAACAGAGATCCATGATCAATAACTATATTATCAGGGAGGCCATGTTTTGAAAATACATATTCTATGAACAAGTTATCCAAGTCTTCTGAAGAGGCCGTCACATTACTATGTAAAAATAAAGCCATTTTTGAGAAGCAATATACTATTACAAGAATAGCATCATATCCACTAGAAGAAGGTAATTGAGAGATGAAATCCATAGACAGCGAGTGCCAAGGACAAGGCAGAATTGGAAGTGGCTGGAGCAGCCCATACTTCCGGTGTTTTGAGGACTTGTTACGATTGCAATCATAGCACGCGCTAACATAATCTTTTACTTCTTTGGTCATACCAGGCCAGTAGAAGTCTTGTGCAATCAATTGGTACGTTTATCCTGCCAATAATGACCAGCAAGCCAAGAATCATGCTGTGACTCAAAGATATCTAACTTAATGCAAGAATTATCTGGTACTACTGTACAATTATCATAAACTAAAAAGTCATTATCATCTATACTGTAATTACTATCTAATAAGTTTGCAATTTTTCAAAGTTTGATGCACTTGGGGTTGTCGCGTTGAGCTTTTTGGAGTTTGGAAGCCAAATCTCCTAAGCAAGCAATGATCAAACTGAGTTGGGCAGATTGGGTTGAGAAGAGTGTCCTAACATTTTCAGGGTTGTTTTCGGCAAAGGTGCTCCCCCCCTGGGTAAGCATCGTCCCAACGTGATAAAGCATCAGGGACTATTGCTTGTTTTCCAGGAAGGTAAGTGATTGTAAAGTGGAACTCGGAGAGGTATTCGGCCCAACGTGCCTGTCTACGTGTAAGGACTTTTGAACTCATGAAATACTTCAAAGAATTATGATCAGTTAAAACCTCAAAGGATTTCCTAAGACTCAAAAGTTATGAAACCCATTTCTTTAAGCAATCAACGATTGCTAGAAGTTCCTTTTCATGAATCTCATAGTTAAGATCTGCAGCAAGCAACTTGCGAGACTCAAAAGCTATGGGGTGAAAGAGAGAAGTGGAAGAAGAAAACTGTGAGATGACCCCTGCGATCACATAGTCGCTTGCGTCTGTTTTGACAATAGTGCAAGCTAGCTTGTTGAAGTGAGCGAGTATTGGAGCAGTGGTGAACGCTTTCTTCAGAGCTTGGAACTCTGAAGCAGATTTTTTGGTAAAAATAAAAGGAGTGTCTTTTTGAAGAAGGTTAGTAAGATTCACGGTTTTTTCAGCGTAACGCCCAATAAACCTCCTATAGAAATTACTGAAACCAAGGAAAACTTGAAGAGATTTAACCAAAGAAGGTTGTGGCCAGTCCAATATGCTTTTGCTCTTGGCTGGGTCCATCAATAGTCCTTGCTGCGAGACTTCAACACCTAGAAAATGAAGAGAAGGGGAATGGAACTTGCACTTAGAGGCTTTTCAAACAGGTCATTCTTGCAAAGTCGCTGTAGCACCTCTTGCACATGTGTGATGTGATCTTCAAGGTTTCTCAAGTAGACTAGTATGTCATCTAGATATACCACAAGGTATTTACCTACAAGATTGGAAAAAATGTTGTTGACAAAATGTTGAAAAGTGGAAGGAGCGTTGCAGAGGCCAAAAGGCATGAGGGTACACTCATAACTGCCAAACCGGGTCCTCATCGCAGTCAAATACTCATGACCTTCCTTAATGGGAATCAGGTTATAGGCACCTCGAAGGTCTAACTTTGAGAAATAAGTAGTTCCATGGAAGAGGGTAAGAAGATGTGACATAGGCGGTACTGGATAGGCATTCTTCCAGGTTACCTGGTTCAGTTTCCTGTAGTCGACACAAAGGCAAAGTCCGCCGTTTTTTTTGGTACAATTAGGACAGGGGAACTGGTGTTCAAATTGCTTTGTCAAAGAAATCCTTTTGCTACATTTTCCGCAATGTAGTCTTGAAGCGCAATTGATTCTTGGGTCGAGAGAGAGTAAACTGGTCCTGGTGCCAGAGGTGGGCCAGTAAGTTTGATATTGTGATTGTAAGGACAGGATAGAGGCAGTTTATCTGCTTTTGAAGCTGAGAAGACGTCAGCGAAGTCATGATAAACCAAAGGTAAAGACTCTTGAATGATTTCTAAATCTTCAATCTCTTCATCTTTGAGCACCGGGTTTGAGGTGCTTGCATGGTGCGAGAGGATCAGGGAGCTCAAAATACACCTTTTGGTTGGTGTCTGTTTCTCTTCGAAGGAACAGGAAAGAGGTACTCTGGATAGGTAAGCAATAACTCCTAAATCTGAAGAGGGAATTTGAGAATGAAGGTCAGGATATTGCAAATCTCCTGGCGGAAAAGTGTCATCCAACTCAATGACAGTGTCAGGTAGGCTATTTAATTCCTGATTGACAGAAAGGTTAGCGTTCTGGGGGTGCAAGGGTTGAAGGTTAATTACTCCTTCTTGCCAATTCACATCCGGATTCCAGTAAAATAGGAAATCATGGCCTAGAATGGTATCATCCATTCCAGGTATAGCCAAGACAAATAAATCCCATTCAAAGCTGGGGAAATTGGAAAATGCAAAGGTCCCTTTTGCCTTTTGGGAAACCCAATAAGACGGTTCAGTCGCACTACTTACTAGATAGATGGGAAATTTATCTATCTCGGAACGCGTAACATGTTTTGAAGTGGAGAAAGATTCACTGATGAAAGAAAAATTAGCGCCGGAATCAAGGAATACTTGATAAGGAGTGTTTTCAGAATGAAATAGGATAAATCTCGAACTTGGAGCACCTAGCGACTCGCAAGTGCAAAGGTTTACTCGCGGTGATTTAGATAATGTTTAGTTTTCCTTGTGAGTATCAGAAAAACTACAAGCTAATCTTTTGACTGCTTAGCCACTTCACGCGCTAATTGCTTAGCACAGCTGTCAATATCATGTTTACCTCCACGATACATACACAGCCCTTTCTTTTCCCTTTGCAGCCGTTCCTCACTTTGAAGCATCCCTTTTTCCTTATCCAAGAACTTTGGAGTTTCGGCGACGCCTTTCCCTTTTGTGTTGGAGTTCAAAGTTGGGGTTGGTTTGGATGGTTTTGGGTTCCTTGTGTTTTGCTTTGAGGAGTCTTCCACCCTTGGAGCCGAGGTGGATGGTCCATGGTTTTTTCGCCAAGAGCAATTCTTGTCATGATAGCCATTATCAAGCTCAATCACTTGATCAATTGGCTGCTGAAGTGAGGTTGTCTTATGACCCCCAACTGCAAGCTGTTTGATTAAGCGTGCTGGTAAACCCTTTTGGAAATGGAATATAAGAGCGGCCTTGTTCCACTGGATGCAAGACTGCAAGGTTTGAAAATGAGAAATATAAACGGAAGCTCTACTATTCTCCTTCATAACTAAACTATTAAGTTTGTATTTGGCGTTTCAAACTTCATTTGTTTCGCCAAACAGGGTGAAAAATTGTTCCTCAAACTTGTCCCAGTTGTTGATAATACAAGTGGGACTGTCGTTGGATAAAAGTTTGAGGTACGGTTTGAACCACTGCAAGGCTCTACCTCCTAAGAAGGACAAAGCATACATAACTTTATGTCTATCGGAAGGGAAATTGTTGGAGTCTTTTGAAAAGATGATTTTACAAGACTGTAGGTAGGATCTAAGCTTATGAGGGTGTTCTCCTGTAAAGTGATCAGGTTGTTTCACGCAAGGAGTGCGAAAACTAGGAGTTCTTGGACGAGATCGCTGGGCACCATGAGTGAGGGCCTGGATCAATGTCAAAAGCAGGGTTGGAGCATTGGGCTTGAGAGCAGTAGTGCAAACCCCTGGTCTACCACCAGTTGAGGTTTCATTGGAAGAATGGTTGGAGTCTGCAAATTCCGCAAGAGGGTCCGTTGGAGCATCCAGTGGAGGAGCCCGAGGATCATCAAGAGGTTCCACAGATGGCAATTTGGAAGGAGGAACTGGATCTAAGGGTTGTTGGGCCCGAGGAGGGCTGGTTCTCCCTACCCAATGGATCTCATCATTGTAAGGGGCAAGGGGAGCGTTCCCGGTTGAGCGAGTACCTGACATCAAAAAACAAGAAGTCTACTATAGGTTGACAGGCTACAATAGATGAGTTGAGTTAGTCAATTTACTGTCACACAACCACCCCATGTACTTTAGGGCAATTCTTAGATGGTTGTGAGTGCAAAGGAATACCAAGTGCAAGGGCAAGTGCGAATAGCAAGACTCAGTTGCAAAGTGCAAACTTGGTTATGTCACTCAACAAACGGCAAGATGAATGGAAGGTGTTTCAAAGAAGGAAACTGAACCTAAGTCTGATGTGATAACTAGGTTTCAGCAAAATGCAAGAATGTATGAAATTAACTAACTGAGGAGACAATCATCAGGCAAGGGGATAGCCCTTGTAAGGTAATCCAAAGTGACTAGATACAACCTGGTGATGATCTAACTACAGGTGAAGCGGTGAGGCAATGAATGACAGGAACGGAATAGGAAATGAAGCAGTGGTATAGATCCAAGGTCTTAGCGTAAGTGAAAGAAAATAGAATCTGAGCGTACAATTGCATGACGAATTGGGACAGGAGAAAGTGACGTTGAAGGTAATGCAAATGAAAGGTAATAGTGTATGCAGGGTAGGGACTAGTCCAATTGCAAACTGTAAAGTAGTGATTGCTTAGTTAGATGTAGATGCAAACTAACAAACAATGCATGACCAAAGATGGAATTCCAAGGCTGTTGATTGGCCAGGGAAGGAGATTGGATCTCATAATGGATGGCCGACTGGTATGGAGTTAACCGCAAAGTTCACAAGTATATACTGAGTTGGTTGCCCAGATTTGAAGGTAAGTGCGAGCCAGAGGAAATAGCGGATTGCACCATTGATGTTGTGCTTTTATTTTTGTCACGCTTTTAGACTGAGGTAGATGGTACTGAGGAGAGGACATATCAAAGTGGTGAAGACAATAATCCTTAAGTGCAAAGCGTGACAAAACCTTGGATTCTATTGAAAATCAGTAGGTTATGTACTGGAAGCTTAGACCACAACAGATCATCATTTGCTATTTCTTCTGGGTTCATATCCTTTCTCCTTACATATATTCCTATTTTGAAATATATTTTGATGGCAATTGGTGAAAAAAGACACGATTATAAAGTTTTTATTGATTCTCAATTACCTGCGTAATATCCTTAGTAAGTGCCCTGACAAACTTTAATTACAAACATAGATCCAGTTTAAGTTTTTCTATTAGTTTTTTTCAGGTTCTTTTGATTGTTTGAAATCACATATAGATCTTTTACCATCTCATAAAGTTGAGTTGCCAGCAATGTGTATGGTCCTTGATCCAATGAATGATACTTGAGCACCACATAGAGTTGGTACTTTATGTTGCAAACCACTTGTAGATTTACTGGGAGTCCTACTTTTGGTACTAGTACTTGGAATGGACTTAGACCGTTCTTCAGGGTGATGAAGTAGATTGACTAAGATAAACGCTCCTTCTTGAAATATTCACACTCATCTTTATGATTGTTTTTGTGTGCAATGGATGAGGATGGGATGGATTGAATTAAGGGTTCTGGTGGTGGCCTAAGAACAGAACAATCTTATCTTGATTACTGAGGGATCTTTGTATTCAAGGGAAAATCCTCACTACAAACATTGTATCAAAAGCACCCAAAGGAATACAAGGGAAAACAATGGAGATGAAAAAAATTTTCAAGTCAATAATATGAAACTGTTTATGATGATTGAAAAACATAAATTTTGCTAATTTTAACCAAATTCAAAGAAACATCCTCATTATTTGTTTTCAATGGCAACAGGTGGTCTTGAGATTGGGTGACTGCATTCAAGTTGACTTGATCCATGGTCTAATATTACACATGATTATTAAGAAGTTATTAATGGTTCAAAAAGGTGTTCAAGTAGCAGAAAAAATGAATCAAGGATCAGTGGATGATATGTTGATTTCTTCATTTCTGCTTACTGTTCCAAGGATGGATGGTATTTATGCTGATATGTGACAAACAAAGTCAAGTTGATTTGGTGATGACAGAAGCAATGATTGGAAGAAGAAGAAAGAAGAATGGTGAGGAAGAGAAAAAGTGAAGTCAGTTTTGGATTTATCAAAATGAAGGACTCAAGAGATTGAAATAGGTGCATGAGTTCTTTCCCTTGAAATGAAGTGATGATGAGTGAGAGGTGGAAGATATGACCTCCAGTCAATGGTTCATAGTAGGAGTTTGATGGAGTGTTTTTTTTGATTATGAGGTTGATTGGAGAGTGGATTGATGATTGGAATCTTGAGAGGTGATTGAAATATTTCAGAAACCATTAGAGCACAAAAAAAATCAGTCTAAATGTTCAGATTTTCAAAAATTGGAAAAATTTTATTGAAACTTACCTGGATGGATCTGCTGGAATCCTTTGGAGCTTCTGGAATTTTCTTTCTTTTTGGATCATTTGCAGGGCCACCAAACAGCCTTTCAATTGGAAAGCACTTGTTTTTTTGCTTGCAAATTGATGAGTTGGGGTTGCATCAGCAAATTTTTCAGCAAGTTGGCAATCCCTTGAATGTGCAATTGCAAAGTCACTGACCGTTGTGGTGGTATTTCATGGACACAAGTTGGAATGGGCTGAACGCTGTGCGCTCAGCAATGGGTGCAGCCTTGCTGCAGCAAGCTGTGCTTTGGGCTCAGAAGCAGTCAAAACAGGCTTGGCATCAGGAGAAGCGGGGTGGATCTGATTGGATTGGACAGATCGCGTAGATGTACCTTGGACATCTGGAATGGCACATTTGGCAGATGCGGACATATGCGGGGGCTCCAAGTTGGGCCTGGGGCAATGGCCATGTCATGAGAAGACAAACTGGGTGGACTTAATGGCAGGCTGGCAATAAGGATGGGATATGGGGTAAGGGATAAGGGATATGGATCATGGGATGGGATGGAAGGATAGAGTTGGGGATAGGTTTCTGTACTTAGGGGTTGTATTTAATTATTCTTGCTTGCTTGCTGTTGTAATTAGGTTAGGGCTAAGGGGGAGGTTGCTTAAACTGCACACTCAAACAGGTTGAAGGGAGGATATGGAGGATTTTATTATTGGATGATTGGATCATATCAGGTTGGAAGGCTGTTTTAAAATCGTCTCTCTTTTTCTTTACCTCTCTATCTCTTGGTTTTAGGGTGAAAAGTTGCACTCAGGGTTGACAGACGCAAGGGATCAATAACTTCCAAACTTGGAAACCATTAAAGGAGAATTCCTCTTCTGATTTCCACATCTGAGTGTCTGGCCGGGAAGTAACCTTATGTTCCTTGTCTCTTGAAACTAAATAGTGTGATGTCCCAGTACCTCCCATTGAACATTTTGGGGTCAAATTACATTACCCCCACTCCTCTTCCTCCTCCTCCTCCCCTGTCTTCTCGGAAGAAAACCTCATCAGGGGCCGGATATGGTGTCCCTTGCTCCCACAAAGGCTCCAATCACAAACCCGTTTGCATCAGGCAGTCAAACTATCCACACATTTGGTTCAACAATGAGGAAGTTGAGCAATTCCTTGCGCAATACAAAGGAATTGCAAATGCAGAAGGTGAGAAGGGTTTGGATAAGGCTTGTCTCATTGTCCTTTTCATTACGAAAATTTCACGCCTTGCACTTAGGAATTATTGTCTTCATCACTTCAACATGTCCTCTCCTCAGTATCATCTACCTCAGTCTATAAGCGTGACACAAATAAAGCACAAGATCACTGGTGCAATCTGCTTCCTTCCTCTGGCTCACTTTGGCCTTCCAATCTTGGCGACCAACTCAGTATATACTTTCAAACTTCGCAGTAAACTCCATACCGGTCGGCCATCCATTAAAAGATCCAATCTCCTTCCCTGGCCCATCAACAGCCTCTGACTTCCATCTCCGGTCAGGCACTGTTTGTTAGTTTGCATCAACGTCTAATTGAGCCATCATTACTGTAAATTTTGCTATGGGACAAGTCCCTACCCTGCATACACTATTACTTCTCACTTGTATTACCTTCAAAGTCATTGGCTCCTGTCCCAATTCATCATAAATTTGTACACTCAGACTTGCACTTACGCCATGGCCTCAGACATGATTGTAATATTACTCTATTTCCTATCCCGTT